>JAOUZG010009418.1:1317802-1362615 GCA_026289955.1 Argiope argentata
ACACACACACACACACACACACACACACACACACACACACACACACAGCTAAACTAATGAATGTTGAAACTTCGCACTAAATTCACTTTACTAAATGAATATTGAAAATTAAAAATCCTGTTTTTGTGTCTGAAATTTATTTTTACTAATTATTCCTTTGATTCATTTATTTCAATCGTAAAACTCGCAGTCTTACTGCACCATTTACTTAAAATTACATATTCACTTGATAATTTGAACATTTTTAGATGTAATGAATAGAGGGTTAGATTCCATTTTACTTCAAAAATAGCTTTTGAATTCATAATTGTCATAAAGAATTATAGGAAAGAAATACATTTATTTATTTATTTTATTACTGCAACAGTTTTAAGTATTATAAAATACCGTTAATATTTGAAGATCTAATTAGGGGGTCAATTAGGGGGAAAATTGGGATTCCATTGCCTTTTCCATTAAAATCCTTTTCTGAAGCAAGGATCTCGTGTGGGATTAAAATAAAATGATCTAAACAGTTATCATTGATAACTTATTTAACTCATTGAAATTGAACGTATTTAGCTCGCAGGTTTAAATGCTATCTTTACGATAATATAGCTTTAACTTTTAACATCTGGAGTTAATTCCTATTTACATTTAATGACCCGAGAAATAATGCGCCAAAAGTTTCTAGCTGATTATAGTATTACTCACAATACAGCTCAAAGTATTAAAAAACAGACGTTTTTTAATCTTTTTATTTTTTAAGAATTAACATTTTCTTTAAATAAAAAAAATGGACGGAGGCAATTTATTTAATGTTACTTCTAAAGCGAATGACTTTATTCAGCACTTTTTGTAAAGCTTTTTATTTTGTCACAAAAGCCTTTTATTTAAGAAAAGTAATAAGTATTTTATTTAATTAACAAAATCTATATAAAAAAGGAGAACATCTAATGATAGAAGAAATTTGAAAACACAGGAAATCCCTGCTTTGACACTGTAATCTGATTTTTTATTTAAACACGTTTTTTTGACTTGAGCAAGAAAATATTTTTCTTTACTGTTTTCGTTCCGTCTAGAGCTGAGCCCCAGGGGATATTATTCAAAAGAAGAGCCAAGGGACTGTTGCCGAACGATGGAGCCAAGTACCATTTTTATTTATTAAAAAATAGTCCATGAATAAAATATTATCATGAATTTAATATCGGGAATTGTTTCAAAGCGATGATTCTCACTTTGAAAGATATTTAGAAAATTTTCACGAAATTTTATCTATATTTAAATAATTATGTTCAAACACACTTGATCAGGAAAAGACGGATATTTGATTGAATTGTTATGCAACAGCCGTTTACCAATAAAAAAAATTATTTTTTCCACTAGAAATTGAGAATTAAAATATATTTCAGGATTATGAATAAGTGAGCATTCTTGTAATTTTCTTGCATACTACCAATCTTACAGCATGGAATTTGTGAATATTGGACAAAACCGTATATGAAAGTAATGCTCAGATTTTTATTTTCGGCGTCCCGCATATGAGTATTTTCCGCTTTATTGTTGAATGAAGAAAATCATGAGGGAAATTTGTGTACTTTCATATCTGCTATCTATCTACTTCTATTCTATCTGCTATTCATTAAAATTTCGTTTATCTAAGACATAGCTCCATTTTTAAGCTGGAAACAGTCAACACTCTTGATGAATTTAGTTTCTTCTTGGATAGGGTTTAAATTACGGATACTAAAATTGCCTACCAAATTTTAACAGTATAGTTCTTTAAGATATTTAATTATCGTATTTAATTATATTTGGACATTCGGACAAATAGACTTCTGAATTGGGCTCACTCAAAATTTGATAGAAGTATAAAATTTTTGTATAAATACCTTATATTAAATTTTATTCGTCTACCTGCAAATGTTTTTGAAATCACATAATTCCAAGTCTGTGTGTTCTTGTCTTTGTTTTGGTCAAACTAATCAGCGAAACGATTTGGAATAATTGGTTTGCTGTTTTGTTGTATTTCAAGTTCACGCTGTAAATAAATTATTTTTAGGTTATATGTGTGGAATATGCTTTGATATACTACTCATTGGTGCTTTACGAGGTTGGTAATTTTTCGACTGCGTTTTGTTTGGTTTACATTGAAGTCATTGTTGCATTTTTTTTGTTACAAAATTCAATCGTTCTGTTCATTTCTCTTGATTGTTTCCTGCTGAACGTATTCCTTTCATCTACTTTCATTATTCTCGATTAAATTTCTTTGGGTGCCTTTATTTGCGTTTATTGATTGTTTTTCTGCTTTTTTATTGATTTTTTTTTCTATATCTTAATTTACTACAGCGTTTAACGAAACCTTACGATTGGAAATGCTGTTGCTGCCATTCGTGCTACATTCGGCCATTTCGCCAAAATTTGGCGATAAGCTTTTTTTTTCATTTTTTCAAAAATTATTTTCAACAGCATCATAATGATACGGTTTGATGATATTTTATATTGTGATCAGACTTAAAGTTCTCATGTATACACATCAAAATTTCACCGCGTACGAAGTCACGGGAAAAAAGCTAATATTTTATATAAGTGGAAATAAAATGTTTTATCTTTTAACTCTAATAATACGAATCTAATTTTATAAGATATCAACGACTCCTTTTTCGGCACGAAATTTTATCAAATGAGAGAGGACTTGCTTGAATTCGGATGGTTTTTCAATGGCTTCAACGTGAAAAGGAAATAAAAACCCCAATAACAATAATAGAAGTTTAAAGGTGAAAAATGAATAAAAAAGAATAAATAAAGAAAAGAACAGCAAATTTTGAGTATAAGACAAAATATTTATATAAGTTGGAATTTAAAAAAACTATTAACGGATGAAACTTTTAAACTTAACGCCGAACATATCCAGATAACCTTCACGTTTTACTTTAATATCTCAGACGAAAAGAGCACCTGCGCATCGCTTTGCAATTCAAAAAGATGTCTCGATTTTTATTTATTTATTTTTAGAACAGAAACCATTTGATAAATATGTATGAGGTGCTGAAATTCTTGTCTTACTTTCTTATTTCAAAAATTAATGGTATAAAATGGGATTTAAAATTTTGCATAGTAAAAGAAAAGATTCTGGTATATTCCACTTTGAATTTTAAATGAACAAAATGATATAGATTTCTTGCATCGCAGAACATTCACTCATTCATAGAAAATGTTTAATTTATTTATTCCCCCACATGTTTTAACAAAGGAAACACAATTTTTTGATATTTTCCAACAGTGGTTAAAGAGAAGTTATTCTATAAATTTTTATTCTTCTGAAGTCTATATATCAAAGAACTATTAGCTTCCTGAATGAAAGCCTAAAAATTAAAGAATTCTTCAATCTGAATAAATAATCACACCTAAAGCATAATTTCCAGTCTGAAAAATGTATGGTCAATTGAAAAATTTATGATGTTACTTATGAAATGTTAGAATGATTTTGATAAAAAATTATTCCTATAAATATTTTTCATAAAAAAATTCTTCTGAAACAGAAGAATGTGATTAAGATTGTAAACACAAAAATGTGTTTAAATTTCCTTTTATCTCAATAAACTTAGTTTTTAAAAGAAATTTGTGCTGTTTATTTCAGCCTTTAGAACAAGAAATATTCATTCTTTAGTCAGGATTTGTATTTACTACTGTAATCCGATCACATACGCATGTTTATTTAGATTTCAAAGATTTAAACACAGCCTATTCCAATTCTTAAATCGGATATTTTTTCTTAGTTCATCTTTTCAAACATTAAATTTATATTCTAAATATTTGCATTTCAAATAATAACGCTTTTATTCTAAAGTTTTAATTCAAAATACTAATGCTCAAAGTATTCTTTTTTCAAATAAATTCCGTACTAAAATTTCAAAATTTAATAACATGCTACTGTCTACCTACAATATTTTTTAAAAAGAAACTATCGAATGAAGTCAATTAAGTAGAAATCGTAGTCTTTCGTGATGTATCTACTGCTGTAGTGATGTTTGTATAATTGTGTTGAGCAATGAGATTGAAGTTATTTTTAAAATAGCTTATATATTATGCAAACATTGATAAAATGTTACAAACCAAGTTATAAAATCAACTAGTGATTTTAATGCTGGAAAATATTTAAAGAAGTTTCTTTATCCTAATAAATGCAGAAATCGTTGTTAGAAAATTGAAATGTTGGATAATGTAATGATGGTAGTATATGGTATTAAATTCAAAATATTTTCTTCTATTCTTTAATTATGATGTTACTCTCATTTTGTATTTCAAAGAAACATGAAAAAAGAAAAAAAAACTGTAATAACTCCAATTATTAACTTCAAATGAGTTGATACTAAATTTCACCATACAATGTATTGATTGTAATCCAAGAAACGATAATTAAGTATTCATTTCAAATAAATTTTGTTATTGTCATTTCGTTAAATTTCAGGAATTTTTTAAAAATTAAAAATTAATCGCGAAGTTACTTTTTACTTTGAAATTATAAGGAAAAAATAACAAGAAAAGATGTTCTAATAAAATTTGGAGAAATAAGCACATAATTTGTACTAATTTAGTTTGTATAATACAAAGAATATAGTGTTTCTGACCATTACACATACATTGTATGCTTTATAGAAAATAGTAAAGAAAACATGATTATTTAGTGTAAATAATAGTTACGAAGTATCAATCTTGGTGAATCCTTTGAAGCGATTGATCTTTGGCAATAAATTGCTGGAAAGTGGTTAATACGTATTGTTACTTATGGCACTTTTCAAGTCATAACAATAATACGCATTGAGAATTTCTTGTTTCTTAGCAGTGTCATCTAGGGCCAAGAGTACGACTTAGTTACACACACGTTACAACAATTTTTACAGGGCGGACTTCATTCATTCATTCATCCACAGATCGTAATTTAGATCTGGAACAGACAGCGATCACTTCTGAACTACTACTCCCCCCAATGGTATTATTCTCGACATGGAGTACTTTGTGACAATGACAGATTTAACGAGAGCCAGCCACCACCATACACGGAGAGTCTTAGGTTTGTAGGTTCAAACTTGTAGCCCAAGGGATACGAATTTAATGACCTAGCAACCAGGGTATCCGGGCCTGGTTAATACATTAATACCAGAATATAGAATATGCACTTTAAATATCCATCATTAGATATTTTCTGACCAATTGAGACTATTTATCACAATTATAATTATCAGGCAAATCACTTAATTTTTTAATTCAGGATTTGATTATAAATCAGATACAAACTTTCACTTCACATTTTAAACTTGAATATCATGTTATTCCTATCTTGATCTTTATGTTCCGTAATTAATGTATTAATTTATACTTGTGCCGATGGGGAGGTAGATATTCCATGAAAGGATTTCATACAACATTTAATGAAAATCTGGGAATTACAGAATAGAAAAATAAATTTTAATTAAATCGACGCTCATTGCTCAAAGTGTTTTTGAATTATGTCCTTAAACCGATAAAGATAATTCCAAAATTTTGCTTTCGAAATTCAAGTAGGCTATGAACGAGGGAATTCAATAGGATCTTGAATTCGACAGTTACGATACTTTCTTTTTTATGCCTCGTATACGAAAAAATAATAACAAAAAATAAATAAGGAGAAGCTTCCGCTACTTGCTTTGAAAAAGGTTGAAAATCTATTAGATGAAGTTAATTAAATAGTTTAGACTTCTCAGAATGTTTTAGCATTGTCGAAGACAGAAAAACAAGTTGACATGAAAACAAATAGAGATCACAATTAATTTACAATGTATCCATTAAACAATCACATTTAGTTTTCTTTTATTGATGTAGTGATTTGGGAGTATTGAGGAGAGAGCAAAGAAGGAAATGAGTTTTTCGTACGAAACATCTCGTTTCAGGATCCCTCATTGCCTGGAATTGTTAATGAAGGTAGCATTTACTGGAATAGAAAGAATCACATCACCAGAGACGAGAACAAGAGAAACAGAGAGCTAAAAAAGAATTGCACCTCATTACACCTGCTCCATTCTAGAAACTTATTGGGTTTCTTTACATCTGGGGAGAGGTCTTTTGTGTGAATCTTCAGTCACTCGGGTTACTTTAGATATATTTGTTGACTGTAGTGTCAAGAAGTGGATGATAGTCCATTCATTTAAGATATTTATTGCATGAGATTAATTCGGATTTTATTGAGAAACTATTGGATCGGTTCAGATTACTGCAGTTTTTACACAATTAAGGCTTCTATTCTTTACGAATGTTTTTTTTGTTTCTCATACTTTATTTTTTTACTGTTTGGTGGCGTCCTGAGGTAGAGGTAGCGCGTTCTTCCTTGTGATCCAGGTGTTACGGGTTCGAGTCCAGGTTGAAGCATGGTTATTCTTTTGTGTGCTACCATGAGGCGTGTGTATGTGCCCCCCTGAATATAGTGGCTATGCACGCGAATGTGAGTATGTAGTTAAGTCGAACTCTGAACCCTAGTTGGTGATAATGCATAAACAAGAAACGCTCCATTGGCTTAAAATCGCTGACGACCGTCAGCGCGCATGTCTATGGCAAGTGCCATTCGCAACAACACCATTCCTTTACTGTTATCTTGTATTATAAATTACATGATTTAGGTTGGATGAAAATTTATTTGAAAATTATTTAAAATCGAGCAAGAAAAAATATTTTCATAATAGTTAATTATTTTCACTGAGATACGAAAGCTGTGGTGGACAGAAAAAATGCATGGAATTGTGGTGTTAAGAATGTATTGTTACAAACCTGTGATGTTTCTAGCCAACACGATTAGTTCAATCACTGGAATGTCCATTTTATGAGCAGCTCTTTTGGGCTATGATTGCGTCCTGTGACAATGGTCTCAGAACTTGGCAGCCATTTGGCGATCGACTTTGGTGACAAAATAGATATTAGTGGCAACTGTCAGAATTTTAACAATTCGACCGATAGGATCTGAGATATGCCTGATTTGGCACAGAAACAACTCTGCTCGCCTCTTAGGAACTATAAAAGGTCGGAAGTCTCGAGCTATAGTCAATCGTAGTCGTGAAGAGCTGTCGAAAGTATGATATTCCTGCGAAGAAGAATTATGCAGAGTTTGAGAAATTGCTGTACTGTTTTGTGTTTATAAGTCCTTGGGTTTAGAGTGGAAGCAGCATCGAGTCATGTGTGAAGTAGCCAATAGTGCAGTAGTGAGTCGGCATTTCGATAGAGCTAAAGCAAGGAGACAGTGGAGAATTGAAGACGTTTGGAGAGATTGTAGAATGAAGCTACGCAAATTCTCTGCTTCTGATGAATTCTATCTGGCTGCTTTGTGTGCTGTAGTTATTGTTATTGATTACTTTTTGTTGATTATTGTCTGTTACATTATGGCGCTGTGTTTATCTGTGTTCGTCTCGGCTGTATAATTATTGTGTTATTGCTAATAAAAATCATCTTCTGTCTCTAAAATAATGTTAGTTTCATTGACCGATTAAACACAGAATAACTCCTGTAATTCTAACATTATTATCATTATATTCTAACAGTATTATCAGAATTCTTTTTGTGTTGCTATTGCTTATGATACTACGAAAACTTATTTAACAAATTATTTTATACTTATTTTTCACTGAAGTCTGAACAATATTTTGTTATACCAATTGAAGTTGATGAATATTGACCAAATGTTTATCATTACTCAATCAGGTTATCACATATCATTACAAGAGATTAGAAAAAATTTCCATTTATTTTTCTATATTTCAGGAATTTCAGGAGGACTTCATGAAAACTATTGTATTATAATTCAGCTAAGACCCGCATTAATTATTACTTAAAGTGTAGAACCATTATTGATATTAAATTTAGGAAATTTATTTTGATTATACGAAAAAACTTTGTTAGGATATCTGTTAGATAGTCAAGAGATAAAAATATCTGTTTATAAAACTTTCATTATTTATTGAACTTTGTTGAAATGTAGGATGAAAACTTTTTATAATGCAGAATGCTATAAAGATAGAAAAACGTTACTACTTTATAAAATGCAGTATGTTTTTTATTATAAGAGAATATATTTCAAGATTTTTTAAAGTTACTATAAATATTTAGATTTGAAAGTTATGTTTATAAAAATAAAGATAGTTATTAGTTGACTTTTATTTTTCAAGAAATGTCATCAATGTTTTGGACAATATTTTATAGAATCAATATAAATTATAAATATGATAAATATTTTAATTTTTGAAAAGTTGCTTATTTTAGTTTTACTTTTAATTTCTTAAAAGTGGCGTATCAAGCAATTTTGACTCATTTAATTGCTTACATCAGAAAGAAAATTAGATCAAATTTAACCGTGTTTAAGGGATTGCAATTGCTTTGAAAATTTCTTTAAATTGCTATAGGAACAATGTTAAAATCGTTTTTTTTAAATTGTTAAATGCTTTAATACTATTTCCATTTCTTACTTCATTTTTAAATTCATTTACATTTAAAATGTTTTTTAAATATTAAAATAATATTGAATTTTGTTTATTTGTCTTAAAATTTGAACATAAAAGCTTGTACCAATTCATTGTTTTATTTAAGTTATTAAGTTTTGGACTTTAAGAGAAATGTAAATCAGACAGATATATTCTTAATTAAATGTTTGAAAGAATCTTTAAGTCATTTCATTCATCCTAAGCTTAAAGATTGCTTTTAATGAAGAAAGAAAGTGCTATCTTCGAAAAACTTTATTATGGAATAAATATTTCCTTTAAAGCCTTTTAAATTGCTTTCATACTTAAAAAAAAGTGAATGGAATAGAATATTTCTTTAAAAAAAATTTAGAGAAATAAGCAAATAAACTTAACGTTGAGCTGAAATTTATTCTCAGAAAATTTAAATCATTTCAATTTTCTTTTTATGGCTTTAGCATTTTGGTATTCCCTACTTGGAACATACCGAATTCCCTGTTCTACCGAAAACATCCCTCATTACATGAATTGCTAATGAGGCTGCTATCTTCATCTACAGAAAAAAAAATCTCAGAAAAAGCAAGAAGAAACTCTCTTCATTGCACCTGGCCCATTCTGGAAACTCGGTCGTTAAGAGTTTCAATCGATACTTCCGGGAGAAAAAGAGTTCCGTTGTATGGTCCACCCCCTTTTTGCTTCCGAAATACGTCATTGAAGGTGAATGATGAGGGGGTGGCTATTCAGCTGGTAATTCTAATTGCTGAGGTGGTTGCATTGTGTTGCTTGATTGTAACCGTAATCGCGAGTCATCAAAGAAGGATTACTTCGTCAATACCCCTTTCTCCGGTTAAAATTGGCGGATGTCTTATGGCACTTGAGGAAGATGGAAAGTTTTAGTAGTTTTCGGCTTTGTTTTAATTTAGAAAGTGGAAGGAATGAGGGAATATTTGTAAATTTATTTCGAATAAAACTTTATAGTTATTAGGGTTTCTACACACACTGTATAATTATGCTTGAGATACTTTCTGTACTCTGCATTTTTCTGTACGATGATTATTCTATATGATATAATATAATACATGCCTTTGCTATGTTATTTGTTCAAAATGAGTTGGATCATATATCACAATGTATCACCTCTTAAGAAACAAATCGGAAAATACCCGCGATACGAAAAATAATCTCATAAATTTGTTGTGAGTGAAAAAGATTACAGTAAGATTTCGATGGTACAAGAAAAGAGTCCACCTGGCAATGAGAAAGTGGCTTTTTATGGATACTGGACTTATTTGTAAGGCAAATCGTGTTTGCCTTACAAATCAGTAAGTTTTGTTGTGAGCTTATAAAGTTGAAAATTTAATTGTGGATTCGTATGGTCTGAAATGGCCATAAAAAGTTTTCCAACCAATTTCATGTTGTGGACTTTATTTTGTACATTAATGGATAATTGTTCTTTATGAGTTACAATGTATTTGATATAATCCATAGAAATTTATGTCTAAAAATGTGAATTCAGTCTTAGCTATCAATTGCTCTGATAGGAAATGCATAGTTAAGAGAACAGCAGATTATTTCTTTAAATAAAAGCATTCTGTTCTTACGTTACATCTAGGAATAGTGACTTACTGATAGAAATGCAATTGAATTTTTGCCCAAATCTTTTAGTAGAAGGCCAGCGGAAGTTTGCGATCGTTGTGCTATTTTTCATCAATATCACTTATTTAATAGGGATAGCTGAAGAAAAGAAACAGAAAAAATCTGGCCTTAATTTATGGTTATCTTTTCTGTATTTAATAGGGTTTTCTGTTTTTAAATGTTAAATTTATGTCCTCAAAGCTATAATGATCTTGAAAATAAATATCCCTTCGATAAATATTTTTTAAAAAAGATATCCTTAACGTAATTTTAAAAAATTCTGTTCTCCCCTGATGCGGAATAGTATTAATAGTATTAATTGCGGAATAGTATTAATTACATGGAGATTTAATGAAATCAAAGCTAAAAATAGTATCCTGAGGTTTTATTTTTTATTTGCTGGTATGTTTATATCATTGGATATAGCAGGTTCTTTTATAAAAATATGGCCTCATAATCTAAAGATGCATTTTGGAAAGTTGTTTTAAAAATTAGAAGATATGGTCGTTGTGTCAAGATCTACAAAGACACTTATTCTATCAAGTAAATTATATGTTATAAATTTGTTGTTAAATCTTTAATTTATAATGATCACTAAGTTTAAAAGTTAGCGCACTGTAGAATAACCCTTTTTGTATTCAAGCTGCTACGCAGGTAATTTATGATGGCACTGTTCCATAAAGTTTTTATATTCAAATAAATTTCGCATTATTTGACTTGAAAAATCTTTGATAAATATAATACAACCAATTTTGAGTGAAGATTTTGATCGATTAATCGTTGTATTTAAGGGCAAAATTATGGAAAGATTTGCAAAAGATTTTGAGTATAGAATTTTATTGTTATTAAGAGGATTATTACTGATTAAACAGTTATAGTGCAAAAGGAATTCCAACATATTGTAATACTGTTCAATGGATAGTTTACAGGGGGTTACTGGACAGACAAGTAGGGTGCATTATAGAATGATTTTCAATGATTCTATTATACATATATTTGCTCTATTATACATTGCATATAAAATTAAAAATAATAATAATATTTTTTTATAGTATTTAATCCCAACGGATTGGAATATTTGCTCTATAGTAAGATTAGATGAAATGTAAAATGGATAATTCTTTGTATTAACCCTTTTCCTGGAAAAATAATGAACGAAACAAAACAAATATAACCACTATAACATCGATTTCATTGAATATTTCTCTTCGGATAGGGTTTATTATAATTATAATAAAGTGTGTATTCTTTACACAACATAATCAACAAGAATAATATAACAAAAATCAATTAATTGGAATAATTCATATTTTATCATCTAATTTTGTTTTTTGGTCATGCAATTTAGAATTCCTCACTTGAACATACCATCTTTCTTGTTATGCAGAGAACACCTCTCATTAAACGAAAATGCAAATAAAAATTATTGTCATTGAAAAAAAGAAAGAGTTAGAGAAATAGAAATAAAAAAGTATCTCTACACATGTTCTGGAAACCCAGTCGTTGAGACATGAATCAATATTTCCCGAGGAAAAGAATCCTCTAGTATTGTCCACTATTTATTACTTCTAGAATAAAGCATCGAAATTAAGGATAAAGAGTTAACTATTCCATGGGCATTACTACTGCGACTGTTTTATTTCTTAGTTCAGCCAAAACTATAATTTGAAGTCATTAAAATGATGGACTGTTCGGTCAATATGTTTTGCTTCCATCTAGGCTTTTCTTATGGGTTGGGTGTATGTTTTAAATTTGTTTGAAATTAGTTAAAGGTTGTTTATTAAATGAAATAATATTAATTCTGACTGAACTCTTGCTGATGCTAATAATTTTTATTATTTAAAATGTCTAGAATTATATCGGACCGCTGTGACCTTTCGGTAAGGTTTCGGCTTTGAACCTATTTCGGATTCGAGATCCGATTCCATCTGAGAACCGTCGCCTAAGTGGGTCTTGTGCACATTAAATCCGTCGGGGGCTAACGTTTTCCAACTGGTGTGGTTCGGAACTAAGAGGAGGGTGTGTGAGCCACGGTCGAAAATTATGAGGTGCATCCCAAAACTAGTGCTGCTTCAAAAATGTAACGTTAGTGTAGCTGAACTGAAGAATTTTGTAAAATATTAAAAAGGAGTCAAACTTTAAAAGACTGATTTTTTTAAATAACTAAAATGATATTTAATAATAAATATAATATTTAATAATTTTTTAAAAATTTTCATAAAAATCATTCATATGGCTAAAGCTAAAAGATGTTTTTGAAGTTTACTCATGCGAGAAGTTCTTGAGCATTATTAAACCCAAAATTATTATAGTATCATATGAATTATATTAATTAATTAATAATTGTTATAAACGCAGCTGTGAAATATCAAACCATCGATAAATATATCATCCTTATTTATCATAAACATACTAATTTCATAGGTTATTTTTTAAAAAAATCAAAATAACAAAATTCACAAATCAATCATGAATGATTCCTTCCATAAACTACTCTTTAAAGAAAAAACCATAAATGAATAAAATTAAGAACTATATTTTATTTACAACGGCATTCAAATATTTCACTTAACTTTCCTCCATAGTTGTGAGGATTCGGCAATCCTCCTTCGAAAAATACCATCTCCGAATTTCTGCGAGAAATCCTTCATTACGCGGAATTGCTAATGAGGCTGCCATCTTTCTCAACAAAAAGAAAGATCCGAAAAAGAAAGAAGAAATGGCGCTCATTATACCTGTCCCATTCTAGTGACTCGGTCGTTAAGATCCGAATCGATACTTCCGGAGGGAAAAAGAGTCCTCTTGTGAGGTCCACCCTTTTTTACTTCCGAAATACGTCATTGAAGGTGCATGATGAGGGGGTAGCCATTCAGTGGGCATTCCTAATTGTTGAGGTGGTTATGTTATGACTTTCGGTCGTAACTGTAATCGCGAGTCATCAAAGCACCGGGATAGTTTCATCGATAACTGTTCCTCTGAAGAAGTCGGTGGATATTTGGTGTTTCTTGGAGAAAAATGAGAAGTTGCGAGTTGATATTCTTAGGATTTGCCTGGGTGGTTTCAGATGATTAAAGAAGGGAAGGAAGTTTTATGAGCAGTTTATTTTTAGGCCCATGCTTTATGACCCTTGAAAATAAAATCTTTTTCGCCTGATTCGATACATCTTAGAAGGAAAGAAAAAATTTATTTTTACTTAGGATATTCGTTATGGTTTAATTTAGTTTTAGTTCAGTTATATTAAGATCCCGTTTCTAATGTATCATTAGGATTATTTCAAAAAGGACTTAGTAATATTGAGCCACGGTCAGATGATGATGACCCCTGAGATGACATGCCCCTTTCCAAACTTCCACACCACACTAGTGAGAGGACGTAAAACCCCAACTGATTTAACATGCACCAGCATCGCTTACACAAAGGTTCTTCGGTGGAATCGGGTCTCAAACCTGAATCTTCAAAATAATATGTAAATAGTTATATAATGCAACTGATACTAATGCAATTAATATATTTTTGAAGATCTTCAGAATTCAATAAAATTTCTTTGCCCATTATGAGCAACAACCGGTATTCCCATATTTTGAATTGCCGAACAAGAATTTCGTAAAAATGATTGTATATGGAAAGGGAAAGTCTCGAGTCGTCCTCACGTGCAAGCTGAAGTTGTTAAATGCATTCAACTTCTTTCAAAAATAATTAGAATATCTACAAGGAGAGGCAGCTGATAGGTTGGAATTTTATTATGGTTTGGCATGTGCTTAAAAACTACATCTACTATTTATAAATGTCTGCAAGAATTCTTGAAGCAGTGAACTCAATAACTAGAAAATTCTTAGTCAGATGTGAAAAGAAATGAATTTAAACGGAACACATGTGGAATTCATTGTATAAAACTTAGAATTTCTTTGCATTATGTTAAAGTATGACAAGGAGGGTGCAAGCTCAGGTGTTGCCCTCGTCATCTGACTGCGACTCAAAATTGCGCGATCCGTTTCAAAATAGTACTATTGTTACTTTAAAACGGGACATTAATAAAAATAAACTTTGAATTTTCCTTTGTCCAGTGGCATGTTGGTTGTGTCTGCATCTATCAATATTCATTATAAATATTTTAAATCTTTATTTTGAATAGCTTTTAAATATAACCAATCTAAAAACTACTTTTAAAATCCTCTGAGCAAGAAAAACAAATTCAAATCGTTCTTTTTCACGCCGGATACCTTCCCAATTATTCTTTCATCATAATGATAACCATTTTCCGATGAAATATCCATAAAACTGGAGCCATTCGGAGTATCGATCGAGCGCTCGTGTTTTTGACAAGGCAATCATTTCGTGCATTAAAATCCGGCGCAGTTTCGTCCTCGAGCGAACGAGGCTCGGGTGTGCCTTTCGGATTTTCCTCACGTACGCGGCGCGCGGTTAAGAGGGCCGTGTCACGAAAAGATCACGTCCCAGTAGGCGACGTGGGCATTAATTGAAAGCCCGGCTTCTGATTGAATGGAGAATGAAATATTCGAAAGGGGCTTCAAAACGTGATTTCGGAAAATGGCGGTAGAGGTGTCTCCGAGTTGAGTGTTTGGCTCTTTTGTTTGAACGTGAATTGTCGCATTTGATATAGAACAATACGTTAAACTTTTGGTTTCTTTATTAATGGTATTTTTGATATTACGCCTCCAATGGACAACTTTTTTAAGAAAGTGCAACAACCGATTTTTTCACTTCCTTGCATCACAAATAGAGAAAATACTGTAATCGTTAAAAAAAACTCAAACGTACGATTTTAATATAAGTCTCAGAGTTTTAAGCTCCCAAATTTTGAAAAATACAATTTTGATAGTATGTTTGTCCATTCATTAGCCTGTTTTTTGTGAATATAACTAAAAAACTCTACTGGGATATCAGGATATTTAACAGGTCGCGGTATTCTTGTAGTACGTGAGGAACCGGAAGGTTCCAGGCTCAAGATCCTGTTTCCACTAAGTACTACCGTACCAACATGTCTGAAGCATGTGAAATCCATTGGAGCCAAATGTGGTTGATTCATTAGCTGTGGTGCGGAGAAGGGGGCTGCCAACTCTAGGGTCATTCTCGTTATCTAACAGTAAATCAAAATTGAAAGGTCCATCATAAAATAGCCCTATGTTACTTTAGAACGGTAAATTAATATAACTAAACCGAACTAATCCTTCCCTTTCAGCAATAGAAAATAATTACACGATCTAACATTTGATCAAAAAATGAAAACAGTTATGGTATCAGTAACACTAAAAATGTTGTTGAGATATACATTTAAAAATTGATTTAAAAGTCAATTAAATTTAGAATAAAGAATTTAACATTGAACTCATTGAAAAATTAGCGATTTTGGATTTTCAAATGGTGTAGGCACAAATTTCTACCCTTTACATTATATCTGGACGAAATTTGGTAGCTAGTAACTCTAGGTCAAATGGTCTGGTTTATTATGTAGAGTGTCAAATAAATACAGATATGTTTATCTTAGTATAGTAGAGATTATTCTGTTTCGGGTCCTGTTCTTTATTAAAAGAAGACTTCGTTTATGATAAAATATGGGTCTCTCTAATGAACAGAGCTGAAACATTATTTGTGAGGCTATATGATTAAATATAGGCTGCATGCGGTGAATAGGTACAAATTGCATGCAATTACAGTATTTTAATTGCTACGTATGTGTTCGAAGTGAGGTATTAAAAGTAACATCATTTCTACATTATTAAAACACCTATATTTTTATATACTGTTAAAATCTTTGAGTAAAAATGTAATTAATAAAAAGTATTTAAATTGTGAATTCGTGTTAAAAACTTCGTTTCCTTTTCTCAGAGCTGCGAAAAAAATGAAATTAATTTATTTGTTATCATTCTCAAGTGCCAAATATAGCTGAAAGGTAAAGTAAGATAATTAAAAAAAAACTAATTTCTGGGTAACTCGAGTAAATATTTCTTAATTTAATACAAACATGTTCATGTTCGATTAGTCGTCGTAATAATGTTTTGATAAATAAAATGAGCCATCTTCAGATTTCTTTTTCATATATAGTTTGTATATATTCCCAGGCCATACAAACGTCTAGACGGTTGATTGAAGTTATTTTAGGCAATGATCTACGTTGAATTCGGGAATCGAACATGACTCACTTAAATATTAGCCCGTAGGTCTAATTTTAATTCAGTAACTGTTTTTGGTAGTGGAATCATAGATTCGTTCATTGAATTATTTCATTCATCCTTAAATAAAATTAGCTGCCTCAACTAAATATTTTGTTTTTTTTTAGAAAGTGGGTGTTAACTTTTTTTTTTGACTTTTGCTAATTTATTGTATACAGCTTTAAAGAATTGTTCTTAATCTATAAAAATGTAATGAGTTAAATTTTATTTTTTACAATTTTAAAAATTTAAATTTTTTTAAACAAGCAAAAATGTTTTTACAACAAGTTATAATATTCGGTATTATATCTTCGAAATAATCCGTTTTAATTTGCTTTAGAAAATTATGGACATAGCAACACGAACTACTGAACATGAATACTGAATTTATTAGTCTATATTTGATTAATTAATTTTAAAATATATTTAATTATATCGTTTAAAATTTTTCCTGTGGTTATCTTGATCAGAATATTTACTTTTAATTATGTTGCCTCATTTAGCCTTTTAATTTTGCTTGCTTAGTACCTAGATATATTCTTTATTTCGGACTTTACCGTCTACTGGGGAAAATTAATAATGAAGGTTGATTTACCGTCTTAAATCAGGTGCAGTTTTGTATTTTCAATCGGCTATTTCATATAAACACTACGTGATCCTATAATCATAATTAGCCACTTAGGTGATGGCAACATCAGCTTATAAAAGATAAAATGGTGCAATTTTTAAATGTTTTTACAGTTGGATTAAAAAATAAAAACAACAACATATAATTGTCCTTGATTCTTCAGCTCTAATACCGGGGAATCTCGAAATTAATTTTTGTAATTTCTCTAGAAATTAGATGACACCAGTAATACAAAATTAAAATTAAATTAATAAAAGATATTTAAAATTCAATTTTATTAAAATTTGATGTTGATGCATGAGTGCACAAAAGTTCAAAGTTCAACTTATCCCTAAGAGACTCTAAAACTGTTCAAAATACTATTTTCAAATAAGTTTAAAAAAAGATGAAATATGTCAAGTTATATAAAAAAAGAATAGCGAAACATTTCACAGAGAATCCTTCTGTTACAACAATTTTATCTTAAATGTGATAAAAAGTATTACGGGTAACTTATGCACAAGAAATCTTTACACATTAAATTTTGAAATCTAATAATACGAGTTATTTATTTTCATTGTGACAAAATTACGATTAGCTTCACGATCCATATTACAAATTCAATCGGTATTGAAATAACTTCATGTCGTGATTGAATTGTTGAATTTTTTTCTGAACATGTCTCATTGCTTAATATTTTAGCATAATTTAATCTCAATGAGTTACTTATTCTCATCGTATATAAGTACATTTCGTATCACGAGAATATTATGTCATGATTTAGCAAATGAATTCAATCAGTTTGTTTCTAAGTATAATGAAACTGTACTGAATTATTTATTTATACCGATTGTATCAGGATTCAGTTAGATTTCTATTTCCTGAATATTATTTTTATACAATATAAGACAGTAATACGCTTTATAAATATTTTATAAAGCATTCAAAATAATTTCCCCCTGATTTCTGGTCATTTGGATTGTTCACTTTTTCTTCAATAAATTCAAATTCTCTTCAGCCTGAATATTTTTTCATTTCCTACTATTACTTCACACTCTCCTTATATATAATATGTATGTAAATTAAATTTTGAATCTTTAATAAAATACATTTCATTCATCTACCAAAATTGAAATACCTTTTTTTAAAATTTTTTACGGGATAGCACTTTATCATATGACAGTCTTTTCCAAACATTGATTTGGTTAATTTTTTATTAATTAAAAACTAACTTTTCCGCCAATAATCTTCATTTCCCCACCATAAAATGAGAAAGAATTCAGTATGTTTTCTCCCCACGCTAATGAGGTTAGGCTAAAGATGATTTTAACCGATTCTGTTTATTTTCTTAGTGTTTTATGCATTCAAAATAAAGCATTGTTAATTAACAGATTTTCCGATTTAGAGTTTTTTTTGGATAAACAGAATAGAGGAAATTAAAAAGTTCGAATCTGTATTGCGTTATCCTAACTGGTGTTAAAAATTCGGACATTTGCGTTGCCTCAATTGGCGTTAAAAGTTCATGCATGCGCAGTGGGAAAATTGCCACTTTATATTGTGATTCTGTCATGTATATACCTATTTATATTAATTGTAATTATTTAGTAACATTAACTAAAATAAAATTACCATAAATAGTTAGGTATTTTTATGCACTTTTTACTAAGTAGAAATTGTCTTAATTTTTTTATATGACTTGTTTAGTTATTTCGGCTATCTCAAAGCTTTGGAAGATGGTAACTTCAGAAAAGTCGTTACATTGCTTAAAAATCAAACAGAAATCTTTAATTTATCTTCCTTAAGTGACATCATAAAAGATTATTTGAAAGAAGTAACAGAAGGCAAAATTCACTTAATTAATTTTTCGTCCGATTTTATTTCTTTTCTTATTATATCACTCTTCCTCAAAAGAAATTGTAATTCAATTTATTTCCAAAGAATAAATTTTAATTTCCATTTTTTCTGACCTGTTTTTTTATTAAATAATTCAATATTATTTCTTTATGTAATCTAAATTATTATAGAATATATTAATATTTCCCAAGACAAATTCTCTTTGACAGTCTATTTCAGGGGAAAAAAAGAAAATTTTACTTAAGATGATGAGATTCAATAAAGCTAGACACATGCATTAAAAAAATATTTGCTTAATGAATGACTGAAATTTATTTTGAAATCTTGTGTAAATTGATGAGGATTATCGTCTAGATTCATTATATTAAAAATGTTGCCATATTTAAATACAAGATTTAAATTTAGAGAAAATTTCAATATTAATTAAATTTTATTGAGAGGTGAGCTGATTCAAAATGACACTTTAAAAGTAAAATAAAACGTTCAAAAATTCATTTGATTCAACGATTTGAATTTTATTGCTATAGTCAGATATTTAAAAATTCAAAAAAGAGTATGTAATACATAAAATAAATGAATTAGAACAGTTCTTTTCAAATAAGCAATTAAGAAATAGAATTAAGTATGGAAATTTTGAAAAAAAAATGTATCTGCTGAGGATTGATATATTATCTAATTAGACATTGCCAATTTATTATAAAAAGGCAACAGTATGAACTCTTTATTTATTTACAAACCACAAAAAACAAATAAACTTTTTTTAAATGCGAAATTGACAATTGTTATATTCTTCATTTTACATTCCAGTTGCAAGTCATCAGAAGGCAATTCTTAGACAATTAAACTATTTAGTAAAATATGAATAATTATAATTATTATAGATTCAATCAAGATGATCCCTGATTTCATCTAGGATAATTCATAGTTCATAATTAAGCTGAGCTTGCATGACATAGTAGTATTGAAAATAGGGCATTTAAGTTCATCAAGTTTTAATTATATTGTATATTAAACTTAGAACTTTATGAAATAGTATATGGTTTATCTGATTAATATGATAATAATTGAACATTTTGAAAAATTCAGAATTATATTAAAAAATTCACAATTCAGAATTATATTTATAGAAGAATAAGACTGTATTTTTATTATAACTATATCAGTTATGAACATCTTTAAGAAAGCAAGATTAATTTAAAATTGTCTTTTATTAAGAGAATATAATATTAGTTTTCAAATTCAAGATTACTTACTTTGATGTTATGCTTTCCAGGGTGGATTAAAGTTAATAACTTCATTTACTTTCTGTAATTTAAATTGTTAAAATTTCTATATGGATTTATTAAACAATTGATTAAATATAGGCTAATTGATTGAATATAATTGATTAAATATAGGCTAATATAAAGCAAAGGAATTTATCAGTTTTTTTTTCTGGATGTAGATCCTTGTCAGAAACTTTGATTGCTGATTAGGTGACCTTTTTTTATATAAAATTTCTACTTCTACTAATAGGTTATTTTTCGAGCTGAGATTTCATTTGTTTCATGAATCTTGCAGACCTTCGAGTCTCTTCAAACAGTTCAACAAACTATAACCAACTTATTATAGTTGGAATTTTTTTTTATGCGAAGTAAAATTCATGCGCCAAACCACCAAATCAGTTAGATACTTAAAAATAAAAAAAAGATATTCAATTTATATTCTCTTTATAGTGACCTGTTTACAATCTACTGCTAATGTACTGAAACGAAGTCATTCCTTCTAATATAATGAAGATTCTTTGTCAAAGTAATGAAAAATGTGTTGGAATATAATTAAATATGCTAACATATAACAGGATGTAATGTTCGCCAAATGAATTATTATACTGTGACATTTTTTTTTTAAAATTCAGCTTTTTTTATAAAAGCGGAATTGAAAGGGGGAAAGCAACGTCATTATATATCGAAATAACTGATTTTGGTGCAAAATTAGCTTTAGGATACCTCTCAAATTCCGTAATATTATAGATTTGAAATTTTATACAATTTTGTATATTTTGTAACATTTTGTAATGAATGTTTATATACTTCTTCCCTCGTTCTATATTGTGGAAATGCACAAAAAAGGCGTTGGCTTTTGCAATTTTTTAAAATTTTAGTAAATATTTTATTGATATCGGTTTATATTACCTTACTTAAAATATTCTTTTTAGTAAAAAAGGATTTGTATAAGATTCCAATACTATTAATAATTCGGAATTAATACAACAATTTATTTCTCTCAAAATTGAGCACTTTCCGAACTCATATTTCTAGCGTAGAAATATAACAGAATTACAATTTTATTTTCAATGGCATTATTGACTACTGCCAAGGAGCAGTAACAATTTTTAAAAGCAAATTTCATACAAAGGCGTTTCTACTGTTTGCATTATAAACAAGGGGAAATTATTGCCTTGGATCAAAAATTGAGGCTCAAGTTCTTAGGAAAACGGGAAGCAACTTCGGCGGCAAAAGAAGTGAAGAACAAAAAAAAATAAGTAGAGCTGAAGAGCAGAAATGGTTATTTCATGTCGGAGTAACGAATTGTTTCAGCAAATATCTGAAGTGTGAATAAAGGGTGAAACGTGGCGAATGGATATTATTCCTGTGTAAGGGAAATGTGAAGTGATCTGAATTATTTATTCACGAGAAAAAATGGAATAAAAGTAAAAGTTTCTGGTGTTTCATCCTTTTTAACCGCAAAGGAAAAAGAGGAAAAAAGTAGAAAGTCCGTTTCGTTTGAAAAGGTTACAAAATATGAAATTGTGGTTGTGATATTAGCACAAATAAAAGTTCGTATACCAGAAAATCATATTTTTAAAACTCTTGCCCATATTACAATCAGTGACACAGAAAAATAAGGAAAAAATATTCCAACAGTTTGTCACAAATGTCGAACTTTTAGTATCTGAAACAACAACAACAACATTGAACCTGTAGTCAAGCTCGTTGCAACTTTTTCGAACAATTAAATTTGCAAAATAAAGCATTGAATCCTTACGTTTATTGATTGCTTTTGGAATGGATCAGCAGATAGGCTATCAGTCGAGATTTATTTTAGTATTGATAAATTATTCTTGTTTTTATTTTATTTTCAAAGTATGTAGCAGAAAAATATAATTTTTTTAAAAAAAACTTTAAATTCGAGATTTTGAAGAAATTTTTGCTTTTAGATTTACGTGAATAAATATTTTTTTTAAAAAAATGCCAGTCTGTAAATGCAGTAACTTTATAACACTTTCTATAGACGAATGAAATTTGTTATGGGATCTCTACATTAAATTTGTAAATATCCGTAAAGCTACGAATGAAATCCATTAACAATGCTTTTGTATGCTGCAATATATAAAACGTATAATTTCCGAATATCATATGCAACAGACACTAAGATGTAGCGTAGAATGACTTCTGGTTTATTTACATGGAAATTTCAGTTATAATAGCCATGTTACCAAGCAAGTAATAAAAGTTATAGTTTTCATCTATATGATGTTCTTCTCAGATAACTCCGGCGATACAAGGGAATTTATCTTTGCGTACCGAATTTCTAATTTTCGACCTTTTCCTATTGTAATTACTATATATAGATGGGTAAAAATTTATATACCGTTATAATATTTGAAGTATAGATATGTATCAAATCAGTCATGGGATACTTTTAGAAGCATGCAACTTAAAATACGCAGTAACTTAAGTATATGAAATTTGATACGTAGTTTTGTGACTACAATTGTAGTTCTGTGTTATTTAGATTTAATCGGTCGAATAAGAAGATATCTGAAATTCTCAGGGATTTTCTGGTATACATATGTCAGCTACATCAGAGATTAATCGTTACAAAGATAGAAAAATATCTCATTATAATAGATTACTTCGTAACCATTCTTCCCCAATACCATACATTTAGTAATATTTATTTTAGTAATATAAAATAGTAAATTCATTTATTGTTACTAGCTTAATTTAGTTTATATATATATATATATATTATATATATATACAACATACATTTAGTAATTCGTAATTATGAGTATGCAAGAAAACTTCAAGGAGACCGACTAGTTTTATTAAAAGTTGTATATCATCAGTTAAACTCTCAAATAACATTCCTTTTTTTTAAATTATTTTTTCGTGAAATTTTTTGTTAAATATAACATTTTATCGTTGCTAATATTTGGCGAAATATCTCCCTTTTAACACTTTTCCCCAAACGTAGCATTCTAGAAAGGAATATTTCCAATTTGCATTATAATAAATATTTTTCCCTTGAAAAAGAAATTTAGGGTTGAATGAGCTAGTGAATAGGGAATATTCCTTGCATAGAAATTGGGAAAAAATGGAATGAAATTTTATGGAAGGAGGGGAGGTTTCATGGTGGAATTACGAATTGTTTCTTCAAATAACTGAAGGGTGAACTAACGGGCGAATAGTATCCATTCGGTATTATTGTATCGAGAGAAAAATGTGGTGATCTGAATTATTTGCTTCTGTGGAAACGGAAAAGGGAAATCAAAATACAAAAAGTATCATCTCGAGTTATAGAGAAAGGTAACAGTGTTTCGCTACAGAGAAAACAGAGCGAAAAGAAAATTCTCCCCCCAAATCCTTCGTTTCGGGAAAATAAAATCGATAGGAATGATATAAAGTTTTGGGTTAAACATCTTTAGTAAAAATGCATCCGACAGTAATAATTAACGATAACATATTAATTTAATGAATTTAATACTTTTTCAACACTAATTTTTCATTACTTAGTTAACATTTATTTTAAATTGAATGTAAAATAAATTATTTTACAGATTAAGTAAAATGTTAAAAAAATTATTCATTAAATGTTTATCTTTTACATTGGTTTATCTTTACACGACATTTTCTTCATCATAATTTATTCTTTCTATTAGGAAATTTTAAGAGTAATGGGGAATTTTAATAGAGTAATGGGGAAATTGTCATGTTAATTCTGTAATAAGAGAGATTAACGGCAATTTTTAGCGGTAGTGGAATTAATTCTAAGTTCATAATTTTCAATTTTCGGGGTTCATCTTTACTTCGAAGAGAGGAATGATAAAGAAAAATTAATTTTAGGGGCTCTTGCGCAATTGGGAATCAAGATATGGAGAAACTTCTAAAACATACCAGAAAACATTTAAAAATAAGGAAAGCTTGAGTTAATTCTTTCTTTGGAATGCTGGTGGTAAAATGAGTTTTCAAGCTATTTGAACAAAACTGTTTCACTTTGGAAATTTATTGTCTGCTCGTGCTGTTAGTGTCCAAGTATTGTTATTTGAGCTCTTCATGATGGTTTTTTTCTGCGTTTCGTGTCTTTTTGTATGATGAAGCGCAGATTTCGAGTTTTCAACTTTTCGGATATTTTTCACCATGTACTTGATGGACAATTGTGTAACAGTTGTGATTCAATTATTTAAAAATATATTTTATGCATTGGCAGAAGCGTATTCTAACAAAGCACATTTTAACTAAAAAGCCAATTGACTGAAGATGTGTTTTCTAAGAATCCTTTAGTTGCTTTTTCACGATACAGTATAAATACGTTTGAGAGGGATATTAGCAAAAAATACTGTTACTTCGTTCCTTGTTTATTAAAAATAGTCAATCATTTTAGGCACTTTTAGTTAATTTAAACTTTATATTTATAAGAGGGAAATAGTGAAATATTTTTTAGTTCATGATGTCCTAGTTGGAAATTTTTGTATTTACATATTCTAGAGGACAATGCAATAATTTGAATTCTGAAAAATTAGGAATTAATAGATTGGCTTAATAAAAGACATATTTCAAAGCAGTAGTTCAGGTAATCAAGAAAGAAGTTTTTGCGATTCTATAATATTTATAATTGTGAATTATTATGGAGTTTTGAAATGCATTTAAAAGAAGACCCGATTAAAATTTAAAAAAAACTTTTTAATTCACTAATAAAAAATGTTTGAATGATTTGGAATAAATATACTTATAACAGAATTTCTTTAAGTGTAAAACAAATTACACAATTTCATCATGATAAAATGTTATAAATGGAAGAACTGGTAAATTCAACAATTTAAGGAAGTTTTTTTCTTTTATGTGAAATGAAATAATTAACTAAAATGAAGAGAAGATACTCACAAAAATTTATTTCATAATCATGGCAAGGATTAAGGATGCAGGATTCAATTGGAAATTTTACCAGCATTAAATATAAAATAGATTCCATTACTCTTTGAAAATTTTTGGTGAATTCACATCCTTTTTAATAAAAAAAGTTCTAAGGCTGAAATTAAAATCTGTTTACTTTATATCAGCTGTAACTTTAATTTTTAAAAAAATTCGAAACAAGCTTTTTAGATTTCCGAATTTATCATAGATGAATGCATAAACATGGTAGTTATATAATGTAGTGAATATTTTATAAATTTTTCATTCGGAAAAAAAGTTCAAAGTATAGTTCATTAAAAACTTTAAAATAAATAATACGATGTTTAATTCAATTGCAAGAAGCCCAAGTCTTCAAAAATAAGAAAAAGTTCAAAATGATTGCAAAAACATTTACGAAGATTTGGGAAAGCAGCTTACTCTATTTTTATTGGGAATTCTTTTTATCTTGATCATATAATCGCACATTACATAACAAAATCAGAATAGTTTTATAATATTATGATTAAAAGAAAAAAAGCTATATAAAAGAATCATACTAAGAATTAAAATAACATTCAATATCGTTTTTTATAAATTTTTTAGTTAATTGTATCGAATTAGAGAGAACGGAAGATTATTTAATAAGAATTGAATATATTTTTCGAAAAGGATTAAGTAACTAATAATATTTAGTGCTAGACAATTCATCTCATTTCATTTCGATAAAAATTTTTAGGGAGAAAAAAAGTAAAAACATTTATTTTCTTGTATTAGTCATTTTTTTCCTTCTTAAAAACTTAAGGAAAATGCTTTTTTATCAATGTTATTAAGAATAAATAAAAAAAGAAATTTCTTGCTTTTTTTATATGCGATTATAAACATTTATTTTGTAAGTACTTTGATCGAACATAGAATTTTCCTTTAGGATTATATAAAATTAGAAGAAATAATATAAGTTATTACATGCCATATTTAAAAATTTTAATATTTCTCTCTATAAAAAAAAAGTAGGTAAAAATGAAAAAAAAATGAAAAATTCATTACTAGATTTAAGAAATTTAAAGAGATCCTTTGTTTTAAAACAATCTCAAAACGAGCTTATTTATTTAAGTAAAAAAATATATTATTTCAGTCAACAAATATTGGTTACTCATAATCTTTAAAAAGTAAAATCAAAAGGAAAGCATAATTTTAATTTCGTATAAACTCTTTGCTATAAACGCTCAAAGGTCCTCTCTACCTTCAGAAATAGATAATATAGATGTACGTAAATATTATTTTGGATAGATGAGCTACTTTCCAAAATATTCATCGTTAGAAGAGAGACACTGACTAACGACTGGAGCAGTTCTGCTATTCCCATGTCACGAGAATCTGCAGTTCGGAATTAGAAACGAGTATTTGGTTGGTACACTCTTTGACATCAGCTTTGCATACGGTTTTGGAAACAATGAATCCGTGATACTCACCGTTGAATAGAAAAGACCGGAAAAGCTGCCGGAAGATGTTGGTTAAAGTCAGCATTCGTGAAGCTTCCATTCTTTACAATGGGCTTGCCTTAGTTTTACTTTTCACTCTTATAATAAGAAAAGACTATTTCATGCCATGAAAATCCTGTAGAATGGTGAAAATTAATGACTCCAAACACTTACTTTTGAGATTTGGCATCCTTGAACTATTTCTGATAAATATAGTTTTGTTGTAATAGCGAAATCATAGCCGTTAAAACTCAAAGAATCCATCTCCTTAAAAAGTGTTCGTATGTAATTAACTCAGATATTTTAGACATGGAAAATTGCCCATTCATAATATAGAGTCCACCATTTATTGTCGCAGTAGAAAAATTTATTTTCGGACAAAACATGAATGAAATATAGTTTCTAAAATAAAAAAAAGTTGCCATCTACTATCGCAATGAAATATTTAATTTCTAGATGAATTCTAAGTGCGGTTAAAAATTACGAGATCCGTTTCAAAGTATCACTAGTGTTGTTTTACAACGGGATGTTAATATAACTAAACTAAACTGAGCTTTATTGTATGTTTTTTAAAGACTTAAAATGCCATGAAGGTAATTGTTGATCAACATTAAATTTGCTCGTAATACGATGAATGTTACAGATGGTACCAAGAATATTAGAAACGTATAATTCGAGCGAATTTTTAAAGTTTTTAAATTTATAAATATTATCACCATTATTAAAAATGATGGGAAAAATTGAAATCTGGAACATGCGAAAATTAGTTTACTTAAATATTATATAAACATAAATATTATGCGCACATTATGAAATGAATTTAGTTGTAGCACTTTCAACAAATAAAAGGTGAACCAATATAGTTTGCACATTATCTCGCATCTTTTTTTTGTACGTTTTGGGCGTTTAGTCTATCTACATCGAAATATTATTAGGCTCAATGTGTAGCGAACGACTTTATTTCAGCCTTATGGGGAGGAACACCTATGCTCTCAGTAAAATAAAAGCTTTAGGAATGATTCTGCAATGTAAATTGTCCGTGGTACTTATTATATCTCAGAATTTTTAACGCATAATGAGTAATGTGTACTGGTGAAACGGGGTAAGCCATGTGAAACTAAAGTGACACTCAATGAGGTATAATTATTTTGTAGTTAAGCATTAATATTTTTCTCCAAACTTGGCTTTCTATCATGCTACGGATGCTCGAAAATTTTAATCATAATTTAAAGTAAGCATATTTTTCATCTAAGGATCTTCTTTTATTTTATAAAAAATCACCCTAAAAGATTTTTAAAGAGATTCGTAGATTGTTAAAATCAAGGATAGCTCAAATCCTTGAAGCAAATAGGACAACGAACAGGTGCTAGAATAGATACACTCGAATGCTATCCGAATTCCCTCTTGTGATGGATTTATTGAGGATATAACTATGGCCCTTGGCATTTGATAGAGTAGAATAATCATTTAATAATCGAATGGAAATGGATTTAGAATTGTCCTAGCTTGGCGCTGTGCTCTAACCACCTGCATTATAGACCAGATGATTCCATAAAACAGATGTCATTTGCAACGATCGATGAAATGCCTAACTATTCTGAATTATTTTAGATTGAAATGCGTATATTAATGATTCCTTCCTTTCTTATACACTACTAGCCCGCCTTTGATGACCAGTCGGTTCGCCAATATTAATGCCGACTAAAGGGTTCAATCAATTTTTTTATATATAACTTGGTCTCATAATAAGTTTTTCAGCAAAATATTTTTAAGCTTCGAATTTCGATAGTCATATAATTCACTTATACAATTATGTAAAAGTAAAAATTCAAAACACATCTTATTGTTTAAAAAACCACGAATGCAAGAATATTTTACTTCTACTTATTATTAATTGCTTTTTGTTCGTCGTTTCTTTGAAATGACGTCATCTTCAAGTTCGTTTAAGATATCTTACTTTTAAATTATTAATAAAGAAGTAAGGTGTTGGGATTTATAGCAACAATGGCTGTTATCCCTTTTTAAATAATTAATCTCGCTCTCAAGAAATTATCGTTTGGTGCTATTCTAAAAATTCTATTTGTTTTAGCTGTCGCACTTTTGTAATATATTTTTATTTTGTGTTTTAATTTATTTTAATTCTTTAATTGAATTAATAAATTTGATATTGTAAACGACCAAGAAAAATTTTCTCTTGCATTTATTGTTTAAAAATATATCACATTTCTTATTTATTTCATTTCATATAATCACGTGATGAAAATTATATTTTCTGTTTTTTTGTTGTAATTAACTAATTTTTTTTAAATCAGAGCTTCTGAAAATGTGATGGCAACATATTATTAAAAGCTGATTTTTTTAGATCCTCGAGAAGATAAAATTAAATTTTTATTTTATGCGAAATAAATTGTTGAAAAATACAATTTAATTGATTGTTTTTAAATTCATTAAAGAAGAATTTTAATTTATTGGTCAAAACATTAGTATCATTGAAAAGCTAATTTTTTTACCTTTAACTTGATGTAAAAGTCAATTTCGTGCTGTAATGTTTTCGGAAGTTATAGCGAAAAAACGTTAAAATTTCACTTATTTTTCAATTAATTCAAATTTTAATTCAAAATCCAAAAACAGGCCTCCTAGGTTCTTCCCGGCCCCCAAGGTATACATGTACCAAATGCGGTAGCTGTAGGTCGAACGGTCTGGCGTGTACATCGCCAACAGACACACACACTTATTAACAGAGCTTATTATAAGTAAAGATAAAGACTATATAAATCATGCAGTTGGCATGAAATTATTTCTCCGACAATTCCTAAAGTTAAAAATGGAGAAGTTTCTAAAGTAGGTATGCCAGATAAAATGTACAAAAAAATGTTTAAATCTCTATAAAATCCCAATAGTATAACAGCATAATTGGAAAAGAATGTTACAAACTGAATGCAGCAGAATGAATTCAACGACAAGTAGAAAAAAATGCTCCAGTTCAAACTTTTGGAACAACTAAAATTAATAATTAATTTTGAAATAATATACGGAGTAAGCCAAAATCCATTTGTTGCTATTTTGACAATTGTTCCTATGTGAATTTGTAATTCATAGAATCCTGCTTTGTTTTTCTTATCTGGTATACTCATTTCCCCGTGCTAAAATAGAGAATATAGAGAAAAGTCTTTGAAAGACGAATTCACTGAAACTTTAATATTCACATTCCTACAAATGATATTTTCTCCATAATATAAAAAAATGAAATATGTGTTTTGGACAACTTTGCTCTAATCAATTAAAATCAAAATATAAAAGAAACTGCAATTTTAATAGAAAAATTATTTACAAAATTTTATTTATTTAAAGCATTGCGTTTTTGATCGTATTATATGTTTAATCGTATTATATGCAGATATGAGGTACAGACCGACATACCATGCAGACTTCAGCGAATTTAGATCAAAATTTGATAAGAATCGATTCTTTTGGAATGCTAAAACTCTGTTATACTCTAACTAATATCTAATTTATGTTTTATGGTTATTGCATTCAGATAGCAAGACAGGTTTCTTCTCGAATTCGACAGAAATTTTAAAGTTTAGTGTGAAAATACTAACCAAAATTCATTCGTTAAGACGAAAGCATTTTTAAGTTTGTTTCCGCTTTAATTCCAAAAATGTGTGTTTTGAACTAACGGAAATAAAAAATGTGGCCATTTTTCCAAACCTTAAGTATGGATTTATTATTTTTCTGTATATTTCTCATGCGAGAATGTAAAGTGTTTTTTCAAGTGAAGTATCTAAAATGTGGTGATTCATCAAACTATGAATGAAGAACTTTTCAATAAGGATCACCTCAGATGTCATAATGAGAAGCTTCTTGTAACGTGGCTCGTTCTCAAAATCCGGCTGTGTACAGAAATGATGTCAAATCGGATAACCCTTAACGATAACGAGGCCTACCTTCCATTGGAGCAGTTTGTACCATGGCCGGCGATGGCCCGAAGGACTTAAACTAAATTTCTGTCAATACTAATAGATTTTATTTGTTTCTCAAGGCAATCGGAGTAGTCATCTTGTGATTGAGTGATTTTCTACAAGTAGAATAAATATTTTAACTTTCTGTATATGATAGAATTAGAAAAATGATATAATTCTTGTTTGGTGCAAAAATAGATGAAATATTTTTAAATGTGTCCTTAAATTATGCCTGACATAAACGTATTTATAAAGATCTCTTTAATAATTCTCTGCAAGTGGAATATTACATTTAAGAAATTGTTAAATTATTCAAAAATCTAGAAAAAAACCATTTTAAATGTGCAGTGACTGACTGCAAAATTAAAACAATCTACCTCGTCTTCCAAAATTATAAAAATTTTCTATGATACCAAAAAGGAAAATTTAAACAATTATTCGATTAAAGTAAAATGTCAATACGTCCACGTGTCAACCGAAGGGAATTAATTTACTTCTCAAAAATTAAGAGCTGTTGAAGGAGGATTAAGAAAAAGATGTCACGCCTGTGCTTAATCCTCTTGTGCGAGATGTAATTACAGCGACAGCTTTAAAAGAAATATTCGATTTGATAGACGTGCCTTATTTGCGCTAAGTAAATAAAAGGGATGATCCAGAAACGGATGGAAAAAAGAAAGTCCTTGTTTCTAGAAGGACTCTCTTTTTCTATTTGAGTCTGTCAGATATACTTTATGAAGTTCATTGCAACAGCTAACCCTCCATTTATATGTTAAATTGTGCCGTATTGCATTGAAACTAAAATAATGCCGAGAAATCAGAATACTACCTTTCAAGGAGGGTGTAGATAACCGTGCATTGTTTTCCCCCAAAACCTTTTTGTGAGGATCCCCTTTTCTATTTTGTGGAAGACAGTTTTATTATATATCGGTACTATGTTATTAGGGCACACCTTTGTAGAATGGATATTTTAAATGTTGCATCTCGTTTTGAGAGAACATAGCGAGACAAAAAATAGTAATTTTTGTGCTCCATAGTTACTGTGTGAGAAGTCTGAATAATATGTAAAGGAGCGGTCAGGAATTTTGTGTGGTTCTGTAACAAAATATACTGTCAGATCACTTTTTAGTTTAGTTATATTAGCATCCCATTGTAAGGCAACACTATGGATATTTTGGGATGGACCTCGTAATTTGAACCAGAGTCAAATGACGAGGGCGACACATGAAAGGCAACCCCTCTGCACACCACACCTGTGGGAGGACGTTTGCACGTGAAAGACTTAACGTGCAGCAGATCCCCTTACACGACGTTTCTTCGGTGGAATCAAATCCCGAAACTGAAACAACCTTACAAGCCGATACCTTACCACCAGGCCACTGCGACCCCAAATTATCTTTTAGAGTTTTGTCTTAGTATATTTTATATTACTTATGCTTAGTATATTTTTTATTATTTATGCTTAGTATATTTATTTGTTATTAGAATATTCACATGTAAAAATAATGTGATTTTTGTACCATGTTATACGAGAATAGTATTGTTCAACTATAAAATGCCCAATTTCACTATTTTTTAAAAAATTCTATCTTTTTCAAACAAAAATTTAGTGTTAAATGTGAATTTTTTCTATACTTTAAAATGCTTTTTGAATATCCCTTTTATATATTTTTTATATCCCTTTTATAAGAGGATTGTCTTAATGTTCCCCGAAATGCTTGAAAATTATTTACAAATCGCTTGTAGAAGAGTTAAAGTCATTTTTTAAGTTTCAAGCAGGGACAGATTTATGAAAACTATATATCATTAGAGACTGATCTATGTATCGATATTTATGGTTGATTAATTACAAATTATAGGCAATTTAGAAACGAGAGGGATATTTTATAAAACAATGTATGAATGTAGCTTTGTGCATTCAACTTTTGGCAACGGTTTTCGCTGCATTGCTTAAAATTTATTGTTGAAAGGTAAATAAGATTTTAACTAGTAAATTAGTATTATTTCGTAATTTATTTCATGGTGATTTGTTGGTGTTAAAACTTCTGTAAGCTTGCTTAAATTTCAATTTTACAATTGTTTATATTTACTAAAACTAAATCAAATGAATCGACTACCTTGAAATTAGAAGCATTGTGGATCCATTGATTACTGGTTCACAATGTAACTTTTCCTTTAGCTGAGCACCAGTGAAAAATCGCCAAATAAATTTGGTGGAATTCTAAATTATTTGGCGAATTTTTGCTTTAAAATTGTAGTAAAAAATTGACAGAATTCTATATTTGGTGATTTTTTTACTGCCACGCGGCTGACAGAAAAGTACCCAAAATATTTGTAAGTCAGTAACAAAGTCTCAAAAATCATAATATTTGGTAGACAGTTGGCAACAACATCATGAACACACGCTTTGATAGAAAATTATTAGAAAAGTGGCGATATTTATAATGCAATCGGCAAAAATATCTGAGATGTTATATTATTTATAGAGAGGTGTTTAATAATAAGTAGGGATTAATTTTTGAAGAGCTTGGTAATAAAATGGCGTAATAGTCAATTGTTTCTCCTCTTATATAGGCAGGCGATTTATATGAATCATATATAAGACTTTTATGAGGGAACATTATTATTTAAAAGTAACAGAAACATTCTATAAAGATAGAAAATATGAGGATGGGACATTACTGCATAATTTATATTCATTAAGGTGATAACTTCTTGTTCAAGAATTAGATCAATTAATGGGAATTTATAACATATTGTTATTCTTACAGACAATGAATTTTATTCTGTTCTATCTCATTGGAAATTGTCTTATGTTTTCAAAGCTAATTTGTCATAGTTTCCTTTGTTATTTATAGTGGCGACTTTGTTGAAACAAAAGATCTATTCTGTAAATGAACTTCCTTAATTTAGAATATAATCTTTACAAAAAAAAAAAAAACTTGAGTATATATACACATGTAAACGTTAGATAAAAACAGGATATTTTGCGTACATCTCTTAGTCCAAAATATAACTTTCTTTTTGTTTAAGTCCGCTAAATGACTCACTTCTAAACACATTCGGTTTGCTTTAATACAGGGGTAATATTTTTAAAGAATTTTATTAAGTTTGTATACTCCACATATTACAAAATTATAATTTAAAAAATATATCTAAGGGGATAATATTTAAAATATTTCTAAAATAATTATATAAAATATTTTTATTTGCATGTTCAAATTTCTTCAACTGAAAATATTTAAAAAAATTATTCCCCTTGCTAACCACTAAATTTTTTTAAAGATATTATTGATTGCAAGAAAAATATCTTTCCAACAAACCGATATTATTGAATAATCTTTTTAGTCCAGTGAATAATTTCTAAACTTTGCGTTAGTCATTTGCTGTGGATAAGAGTTAATAAATGTGTCTTTCTGGGAAAGTGAGAAATTATATAGGCGAAGAAATTTAAGAGAACTTAAATTGTCAGTGGAAAAAATATTTTTAACGATATTTATTGATATTTTTTTAAATCTTGAACAATATATGTATCCAGTTATCAATATAAATCTGATATAAGAATAATCCGAGAAAGTCGAGGGGAAAATATTCCATATTATTTGATGCTAAATTTAACTGATGAAATAAAAGTATCAAAAGTACATCTTTGAAAATTTAAGCTTTAGTTTTAGCCATTTAATACAGATAATATATTCTAAAAGACAACTTTTGCTGCATCTACTTCAAAGTAATAAAATTAACTAGGAAATATAATCTTTTTTTAAAATTTATTGTTGAAATTGAAGTACTTCAATTAAATAATTACCTTCAAATAAACTCGAGAAATCAGATTAGAATTCATTGAAGGAGTACATCTAATATAATCTCCATTTCTTAATTTTCAAATTCTTATCTTGGTTTCTTTTGATTTTGGATTCATTCCCAAAATTAGTATCCTTATCATTGAATAAAGAATACTAGAGAAAAAATTTTCATTTTAAATTTCCAATCTCTTACTTTTAATAAAAGAATCTCTAAGATTATATTAAAAAGAGAATCCCACATTGAAGATAGAAATTAGATAATTCTTGGAATAAAACAAAGATTACAATTATATAACACAGGTTATCTTCATTTTTAGCATTGCTGCAGATTGTTCAACTTAATATTTAGCATTTGGAATGATTTTTATTCTGAACATGAATTAAATTAAAGTGCAAATTCTATTACACTGTTATGCTATAAAAGGCTAATTGGATTTTTATCGCTTTTAAAGGTTTTTAATAGCAGGCTCTTAATTCTTCGCAAAAGGATTCCAAATTATTTTTTTCAGATAAACAGAGAGCTAATTGAATAAAAATATAATTGATAACAAGATTAGAAAGTATTAAAATAGTTAATGTAAAAAGTACTTAGTTTTAACCGAACTTTTTTTCTTTTCTCTGTACTGGGAAAGATAATACGATTTGCTTTATATTTTTATAATTACAGAATAATATTGATTATATATAAAAAATTTATCTAATTTAGAACAGTAAAAGAACCAACTAAAAGGATATCCCTAATTTTTCTCTCTAATAATAGTATATAATTGAAAGCTTTTCAGGGCATTGGCGTTCAGTAGTTAAGACAAAGCTACCTTTGGTTTAAATTTAGTACTTTTATTAAATATGTCAAAGGATGCTTGGATGAATTTTTTGGTGATTCATCCCTGACAAGAAGTTAATAGTATCTAAATATCGAATTTGTGTTTGAAACGTTTTTTCAAAATTGATTGAAACAAAATTTTAACACAAAACTATACTTATAGTTACATAATCTCATACTAAAACTGATATATTTTAAGTCATTGCAATTTTGAATATCGGTTTATATAATCTGAAGGTACATTTTCAATCCCTTCTTGTGTTTATATTTTGGTGTCTACTCTGTAGATGTGAAATCTATGTACCAAATTTTATGTATTTAGCTTACTTAATTTCGTAATTAATATAACTTATATTTGAATAGTCTGATAGACTTTCTATAATGTTGATGGAGTTTAATGGCGCTAAAACCACTTCTGATCATACAGCGCCAACGACAAGGTCTATGCGAGCCTATGGTTTGTAAAATTTTCACGTTTTAAAAGGTTAATCAAAATACCTGCTTCAAAACTCTATTTAAGACCTTAAAAATATGCACAAAGGAACTGTAACATAGGTTTAAAACATTGAAAAAATGATAAAATACTTAAATAAGGTAAAAGAAACCAATCGTTTTTAAAAACGTTAAAAGTTGAGGATGAGGTGCTTTATGAAGGATGTCTTTCAATACAAAATGAGGAGTATGAAAGTTCCGAACTCGTTGAGAATCAAAACGTGGACACTCCGTCAGTATGTGCTGAACTGTCAAAAGGCATTGGAATAAAATACATCGAGGGGCGGGCTCCCCCAACAACAAATGCCTATGTGTGAGCCTAGTATGGTCAATTCTTAAACGTGTAATAACGCTATCCAATTTTCTGCTATGTAAAATGGGCCAACACTCGATGGAACATTTGATAGAATGAAGCTTATTTGCCTCTTTACTGTCCCATTCTGATTGCCATTTCATATCTAGAAGGGTTTTTATATATTTCTTGATATCGTTCAAAGGAACAGGGTCATTTAAAAGACTGGTAGCCGATTTCGCAGCCTCGTCTGCCAATTCATTGCCAGAAATACCCACATGTGAAGGAACCCAGAAGAATAGGACTGAATAGACTTTCTATGAAATAGATTTAGCAAAAGAAAAATCATAGAAGTCTACACATTTGATGAAAAGAGAATATACCAAATTTCATAAGTCTAGTTTAAATCATTTGTGATATCCTTGTCATAAACAGAATCTCCCGGGGGGACGCTTCCGACATGGTTGTTAGATCTCGCCACACTGGAGGGTATACTAATAGGTAGAGAGTAAGCTCCTCCCATCAATGACGCAACGCACTTCCTATGGGAAGAGTTGTACCATGGCCGGGGATGGCCCTTAGTACTCAACCCCAGTTCCTCCCCGTGTTGCTGTTACGGCAGTCCACTCATTCAGTTTTATGGTTTAAATCCATGTGCCTTCGTAGCGGGTATGACTGGTCGCAAACAGACAGACAGATGGACATTTTTCAAAAATGTGTATTTTGTACAGGGGGAGGTCTAAAACTTGAAGATTTATTGAAATCTCGAGTTCAAATTGAAGCATATAATACCTTCGCTGTAGTATGTATGCGACAAAGAAAAATGGTCTCATCAATCATATTATGTCAAAGGAAACGTCAATCATTTCTCTAAAGAAAGTCGTGAAAGGACGACTTTCTTTAGAGAGGGCTCAAATGTTAACTTTACCAATTTGTTAAAGTGTTTCCCTGCTCAGTTTAACAATTTATAATGCATAATTGCAGCTCAACAAAATCTGAAGAATCTTCAGCAGCTATAAATATATGATGGAATGAAAAAAAAGAAATTAATTTTCCCAAATTAGGCCAAATATTTATAGAATATGAAATGGCGCAGATAATTATAATTAATCAACTAGTTACTTATATTCCCTAAGAATTAATAACTGAGCAATTATTCTGCGATCAAAGCAAATGAAAATTTTCTTCGCTTTAATTTAATTTTGTAATAATGCAGTGAATTTTGAAATTAAATATTTTCAGATACCTTGCTATATTTTAATTTTTTTAGAATATTTCTATGAAAGGGCTTTTAGCAAACGCGTTATTAACTGCAGAATCTTACATAATGGTTGCTTAAATACATACCAATAATTCACTTCAATAATTGCTTCTTTGATATGTCTTTGAATCCATTTTTGTTTTGCAACGATTTTTGTTTCATATAATTTTTAAGAATTTTAGTAAAATTTATGCTGTAAATTGAGGGTTAAAAAGTTAACTTTAGTTTTTTTTAGCATCATTCAACCGTTCTGGTTTTATTAAACTATAGGTTAGCTTTAAATGAACACAAGATAGAACGTATTTCTTTATTTTTTATAAGCGGATGGTGATGTGCTTTATAATAGCATCACATGGACATGGAGAAAATTGATACCTCTGTCTGCTTTATACTATGGTTTCGAATGTGAAACTATAAATTTATAACTCGAAAGTAAATGTTAAGTAAATCCTGTACTGTTTAAAATATTCCAAAACGATAAATAATTTTTAATTCAATGATACAATTGATTGTAATAGGCAATTTTTAAATTATATCTTGATTTTAATATTACAATTTTAGAAACTGCCAGTCGAAACTAATTAAATATTTTAACTAATGTAATACATGTAGAAATATTATAATTATTTGCGGAGATAGTCCGCAAAAGTATAATTCATGAAATATATAATTGGGAAAAAGTGTGGTGCAACAAGTATTAAAAATTTAGTTTAAACAATGTGTTTTGTGTTTTTTTCAGTATAAAACTGATCAGAATATAAATTATTTTGCTTTTAATTTTGAAAAATTTGTCTTTATTATTTCTTTAATCTATCTTTTTATTATGCTTTTACATCTTCTTTTTATAATATTCCAAATATTATTATTTACAAATCATATATTTAAATACCATTAATCTATTATCAGCCTACAGTATCTTGATCCTCAATTCAGAATAGTTATCATAAGCGCATAAATGCCATAATCCTTTCACGGAATGATCTCCTTCAGAATAAAATGTTCTCTCACAGAAGCTTTTTCAGCCCCGTGATACAGAAAAAGCTCCTTTAAAGGAGACCGATACTGCAGCCGTCAGCATTTCTTTTACTCTGAGTAAATAACGCTGTTTGACGGAGAATCGGAAAAGAATATTTACCTCTTCATCAAAAGAGTTTTGCCTTGTAAAATATATATATATTCTTAGCTTCGAAAAAGGATTGACATTCACATAAAAAAATAAAGAAGTTACATTTTGGATTCATTTTCTTAAAATATATTGCCATCATTTTATAAAAAAATATTATATGGATTCTCCTTGTTAAAACATAACCTATACATATAAAAGATATTTACATCAAAATTTAACAGATTTTAATAGTTTTTTTTCTTATAAATAGAATCATTGATATTTACAAATATGCATAAATAATTAAAATATCTATCGATAGGTTTCTACGAAGCAAAAATATCATAATTGACTTAATATCATATGTAAATGGACTTCAACCATTGGGTTATAAATAATTAGTAAATCATAATTTTAATAGTATTTACTTTAAAAACGCACACCTATAAGTGTAATGAGAATTCTTTTATTCTCATGATTTTCTTCTTTTTATTTTTGTTTCACTATTATAAATATTATCCAATCTTAGAATTTTGTTCGAAAGTTATCTTATGTTTAAAGTTATTATTATTGTATTTGATACTGTGTGGCAACCGCAGCTTATTCTTATTAGCTTCGCTACTTGTATTCGATATCGCATAAGAAATGTTCTCGTCCTTTAATATTAATTAAATGTGTAAGATGTGGGGTTTCTTTAATGTGAGCTGTCGAGACAGTGATCACATCCAGTTTTAGTCTCATATTTTTATGAACATTTAGGTACAGGACACAACACACACATTAAACAAAAAATTCGAAACACACTCAATAATACCTTGTTCATGTTTCGATTTTGTCAGTCTTCGTCCAGACTGACTTCTCTCTCACTTCATCCGTTCACGATTCCCACTCCGAATCTCACTGGCCTCCTCCTCCTTCGTTCGTCAGACCCAGAATGACTGGTGTTTTCCCCTCTCGGATTCGCCTCTTCACATTCCTTCTTCGTTCTGCAATCTATCTCTCATCTACTATCTCTGGTTTATTTCCCTCCACACTCAAACCTTTTCCCTCCGCATTTTTGCGTATTACCACAAAAAGGGCTGCTATGAGAGATGAAAAGGGTTGCCAAAATTGGCGAACCTTACAATTATTTTCATATGCACTCTTTCCTTTTTAAGGTAATCCTCATACAATATTACCATCTCTTATACCTATAACAATGTCTAAAGTACGAAATGGGCAAACAAAAATAATTTAATTGTCAAAAATTTCTAACTATATATTTTGAAATATCTCCATTTCAACCTCTTCGAGTCAAACATATTAATTACTATGCCTATTTGTTTCTAGCTCTGTATGTATATGTGGTCTCGACAGTTCAAAAACATTGATCTAGACGAATGCAATTAGGTATGCGGTCTGTACGCTAAATTTGTAAATTTTTATTTATTTTTGAACGGAATTCATTTTGACGAAACGAATCTACAGTAAAAGGAAGCTTCTAATTCTGATCTAAATCACTTCAAAGGTTGACCATTTGTTAATCTATACTATATTCCACATGAAAAAGTTTTTTAAAAAGTTGTTACAACTTTAGATTTCAATCGTTTGGTAAAAAGCACTTTAAAAGCCTTTCCAGTTTTAGAAACTTAAATATTAACCGTACTCCAGCTTTATTTAACAAAAAATGAGAAAGAATACCTGCTAGATTCAACTAAAAAAGGCTACATACACAGAAATATTAATCATGTACATTTAAATACAATTTTTTTATTATATTACGAAGCACAAGACTCTCATATATGAAAATAAAAATCGGAGCATTCCCAACGATTCCAAGGTTTACAGTTTTATGAAAGAAATGTCAATAATATTATTATTGGAAGGAATACACGAGCAAATTTCCTGGAGACCATTTCCGTTGTTTTGAAATTACTTGGTGGTGACCATATAAGTAGGGAAACAATCGAATTTAATAAAACGATTAATACAGAATTTTGGATAATTTAAATTTGTGTATTGTCATTAAAACCAGTAGAGATATAAATTTTAAAAAATTATAAAACACGAATTTAGAAAATAATTTATTAACATTTCGTCTATATCAGAAAGAAATGAGCCAAATTAAATGGGAGTAAGAAATATACCTTTGCTGCAACTAATCACCATTTAGAAATAATACATGGTATCATATGTATAATAACTTAATCTATTCATTATTTTCTTTATTAAATCAAGGATTCATGTTTTTGTCATCTACTTTATGGAACAGCATTTTCTCAGAAACTATTTTGTAAATTATCCATTTAGGAAGATACTTAATTGAAACGAAAAAAAAAAGGAAGGAATTTTTTACACAGATAAAATAAAAGCACCTTTTTTTAAAATCTGAAAACATACATTATAAGACACTGATTAAAAAATACGTTCCACATTCTTTTCGTTATTTCAGTTTATAAATTAATATAACTTTTCATCATTAAAATATAAAAAATAGCACTATTAAGATAAAGCGTGGAATAAATCACCAGTCTGCAAAATTGGAATTAGCTCCATTAAATAAATTTCCTCTTTTCATTTATTTTCACATAATCAAAATGCTAATTTTGGAGATAATAAAAAGACTAGAAAACGCGACTCGTGTTTCAATTTCCCCCCTTCCTGATAGCTTTAATGTAATTTTATTCTTGATAATAATGAGCGAAAACTTATATTGGATTTTAAATATAACGTCATAGAATTTCAATAAAATGAGATTATTCATATTGAGTTAAATGATAAAATGCTTATATTGGTAACCAACAGCTTCCAATTCTCAGCACCTCATTGACATTAAATATTAAAACTTTTATTAAATAACTATGCATGATAAGGAGCTTTAACAGAAAGAAAAATTAAATAAACTGATTAATGAGTTTGCTTTTGCCTTCCGCTGTAAAGCGAACTCCAAACTGAAAATATCTACGCAATAATAATTTAAAATCAATTTTACTGTCATTAAAAGTGCATTCGAAGGATAAAATGATTTAATTGATCATTATAGTTATATTAATCTTTAAAAACCTTTTTGTTGTCGAATCAAACTCTCAATAAAAGTATAAAAATGTTTAAAGGATAAATAATATTAATTTATTGGTTTAAATAATTGAGTTGGACACTCACAATAAGTCCTTGTGTTTGGATTCAGGCATGCTACCGGATAAGGGGTGGAAATTAAAGCGTCGATTTCCCGGGTTGAGAACTCCGGAATTCTGACTGACAGAAAATCCGGATATCGCTCCGATATATTTTTCATTTTTATCTTCTATGTAATATGTACGTAAGTGAAATTTGAATTGCATTAATAACATAATTAAAAAATATTTTTTCCCATAATTGTACCTGTTTCATAATTTACTTTTAATCTGAATTAGTTATTTATAATTTGAAAGTAAATATTATAAATCTTTTTAATACCTTTATCCCCTTTAAATGTTTAGATTAACGCATGTTTAATTCGAAAAATCGGTTTCCCAAATTACAATTCGAATAATTATTGTATTAAATAACTAGAATGAAGTGTTTAAAAATATATTAAATAATAATTAATATAAATTAATATGACATTTATAGAAATATTTTACTGATGAATATCAAATGAAATATATTATGTAGTATGCATACACCATAACATTCGGGGGTCCATGTCTTTTTTTATACCTTAATCTAACTTAAATTCTCTTATGTTAATAGATGTTTATTTTTTATTCAAAAGATCAGTGTTTAAGGATATTAATAAATGTATTGAATAATTATATTAAAAGGCTTAAAGTTAAAAGGACCTATGAATAATAAAATAATTTGATAATGATTGTTAATATAATATCTCAAAGAATATTTCACTGGGGAGTATTTTCTAAAATGCATCGTATAACGTATGCGCATATAAGGAATAATGTTTTTGGGGGAAAAAATAGAAAACCCTTGACAATAATTTTTTTCTGCGAATTCCAAATTTTCAATAATTTAAAAAGAATATTTTTTTTTGTCATTTACAAACCCTGTCATAAAGCCCTGGTTTTATTTATATTTCATATTTTCCTATTGTCAATAAAATACTTTGAATTTCTATTTTCCAGAGAATAAGTTTTTATACGTGAATTGACATGAATATTTAACTTTTTACGGAATATACTTCTATACAACAAGTTCTTTAAAGGAAGTTTTTTCGGTCAATGCAGCAGAAAAATTCTTTCAAAGGACACATAAAACGCAATCGTCAGCACTTTTTTTTACACTTTATGTGAAGCTTTTGACCAATAAATCGAAAAAGAATATTTACCAATATATAAAATCTTGGACTCTTAGAAAATATTTTTTCACTACTTTGTGTACCATTAAAAAATACTGTAACTCCCACCTCCCCTATTTTTTATGTATTAAAAAAAGTTAAGTTTTAGTTTTGAACATAAAATATGTTCCAACATTTTGATCTGTTGCTTATCTTTGGTCAAATATTCAGCATTTAATGCAAATTGTTACTTTTAAGTAATGTAGATATATTTTATAGGCTAAAATATTGTATTGTTGAAAATTGGAATACCTGCCGTTGCCAATAATTTCTGAAAATATATCAACTACATGAGTACGGCAGTCGAAGTTCTGATAGAAAAAAGATGTTTTTCTCTTTATACAATATGTTTTTTCTGTTTTGTTTGTACTGTTATTTTTCAAGAAATAATTTATTTTATTCCATATTTATCACTTTTAACATTTTATTCTGAACTTTTATCGATTGGCAACAAGCCATTTTTTACCCTATTGAATCAAAGATCAGATAAAAGCCTGATTCTAAGAATAAAAATGTTATTTATTCTAAGAATTGAAACAAAATTCCTTAGATTATAGTTGAAACAAACTATGAATTTTGGAAATATTTTTTCATGATTTGCTTTTTCATAACAAAAAATAAAATAATATAAAAAATATAAATAAAGCCAAAAAATTGAAAAAAATTAAATCAGTTTCAAGATATTAGGCATTTAGAAGTCGTTCAGTTAAATTTAAAGCGTCGTTATGTGATGGAAAATTCAATGAAAGGTCATCAGATGAAATGTTTAACAGAGCCTTTTTTGCATCATTGACATTGGTGTATTTTTTGTATTCAGAATAAATATTAATTAATTATGTACAGCCGTTATCCAAAACCAGCATGTTTTTCTTGTGGAAAAACCTGTTCAAATCAAATGCTTTACGTGGGAATTGTAAGGATAGGAGTTTAGGGGGATTTAGTCGGATTTTATATCCATATTTCAAGGTATTAATAAAAATAAATTTATAAAACTTTATATTCTTCTATGTACGTAAATATATTATAATAATATATATAGTATTTATATTTACAGATATTTTGACAACTTTCAATTATTTACCATTTAAAAGATTTTAAAAAAATGTCATTTTTTGAGCTCGAATCAAAATTTTTATTTCCCTTTTGACCAACTTGTCCCGAAGGTAATTATCTCTCACAGACAAAACCCATACTATTAAAAATAAAAAAAAAGTGATTTATTCTTTCAGCTTCTATTTTATAAAAATTCACTATCGATATTTCTTTGTGAGGTCCGTCATGTGGTAATGTTTCCTCTTAGGTGCCTTAGAATAACTTTCTTTAGGGCATAACTTTAATTGAAACAAACAATAACAATATGAAAAAATATTTTTTAACTACAGTAAATTAAAAAAATTTGAAAAAAAAGAGGAATTCTGTGTTTTATGAGGCAAAATATTGAACGAACTAATATATTTGTTTTCATCTATTTTTATTGTTTTTATAATATGCAACACTCCCTTCTTTGTAATAAAACACTTCCTGTAATAAAATAAAAAATGTCGGTTAAATCCATTATCTTCAGGGGGAAAAACGTTAAACAAATTGATTTTATTATTGTTTTCTTTTTTATCCAGTTGTGAATGTAATAAAAATTTTATGCTTCCACCTTCTGTATTGTAATTTTATTAAAACTTTCTGGAAACTTACGTTGCATTTGTTTATAATAGCATGCAATTCCAGCAGACTGTAATTAACGTGGTCTAGTGCAATGATATAAAGTTTCTATTGGTAAACGATGGTATTCAATTACCCGCATGCGATGCTCCAGTTTTTGGATTAAAATGACTGAGATTTGAATTAATATTTTCCTGTGAATCCCTTACCTCATTAGCGAATTGGATTTTTAAGGAAATAATTCTGTCGCGTATCTGAAATTCTAAATTGCTATTCTTCCTCGCTGCGATAATTTAAAATCCATGCTATCATTAAAACTGAAATCCATACTGGTGTTATTTTTTGTATTGGGAAATTTATAACATTTTCGTTTATTTTAAAAGCATGTTATTTATTGATAGTTATAATCCAATAGAATCATGAAAGTTTCGAAAAAAATTATTATATGTTCATTATTTTATATAAAAACACAAAGGTTGTGATTTATGGTTCACATAGAATATATTTAAAATCCAGGTGAAATTGAAAAGATGAAACAAACAATTTTAATAATAAAAGAATGTGAACCAGAATTTGTATTTAGTTGCTTGCTATAAAGAAAAAGTTCTGGGAGTAAATTAAAAATAAATCCAAATTTTCATCAAATCGTTTAATGCGACATTAAAAGCGCATTTTTATTGTATTTTTTAATGTGTTTTCCCGTGGTATTCAAAAGGATAAGGGAGATTCGTTCTGGCGTTATTCAAAAGGAT
>JAOUZG010009418.1:1362625-1392977 GCA_026289955.1 Argiope argentata
GATAAGGGAGATTCGTTCTGGCGTTATTCAAAAGGATAAGGGAGATTAATTCTAGAGATATTCAGAAGAGTAGTTTCCCAATTAAGAAATATTAAGTAGAATTTTTGTAAAATCTTATTACCGGTGATATAAACAAATAATCTAAACAATTTTTGCAAGATAAAATTTATAAGTGTGACTAAAAGTCCTTCCGTCTACCTCCACAATAATTTGAGAACCAGAAATTTGTTTGTACGCAAACAAAGGCAGCTTGAGTCCGTGATGAAGAAAACCTAACGTCTTTATAAAGTGTCATTTTTAAAAAGAGGAAAAATGACAGCATTTTCAGCTCATTGTGTTTCACTTTATTCATCCCGATCATTTGGAAAATATCAAAATTGGCCCATAGTTAACAAAATTGCTACCATCAGTGTAATGTATTGAGAAAAATGTTATATTCTAGCTAAGCATTTTGCTATCAAAAAATAGGACTACATTTAAAAAGAGACTCAGTCTGGACTTCTGTAGTAGATGGATTTTATTCCAATTTTCCGAAGAACTTTATTATTTAATTCAGTCAGTCACTTCATTAACACAGAACTACGTCGTAAGAGCAGGGAATTATTATGACTGGATGTTATGATCATTAACTATTCAAATATTCCTGAAGAACTGTAGGATCTATATGAATTTGGTACTTGCGAAATACAACACCGCCTCTCATGATGTGGTGGTGAAATTTGGAGGAGAAAAATGATAACTTTTGTGTCATCGTTGCTATCGTACAAGATTCAATTCTATGAATCCCATACCATCAGCGTTTTCATAACTTAAAAAAAAACGACTTGCAATTACCAAAACCAAATTATATTAAATATTTAATGCATTGCATTGATTACCATTTTTCATCAGTCTATCACTTTTAAAACTTGTTATTTCTTAATAAGAAAATATAAGAATTTTCTAGAAAATTATTAATATTACTTTCTAATAATAACGAAAATTTTTACACGCTTATCTCAATATTGTAAATACCTATACAGATTCAAATATACAGAGATTGTTGTAGGATTCAGAATTCCTACAATAAATTCAGTCAAGAAAAACTCCTTTAGGCGGCTCTTATTTCATTTTCATAAGCCATATATCACGATAAAAGATGGAAGAAGAACCGATACTCTTAAAATTAATCTTGAAACCAGGTTAGAATATCATTGTTGTCAGTATTGTAAATCAAATTACGTTTTATCAGGAAGCAAGGAAGCTACCACGATGGAAATAATTGACGGCTTCAACACCGAGCTTCACACCTGCGTGCAGAGTGCGTTATGCTAATAAAATCAGTGACCTTCTTTTACTTTTTAATTTCAGGCGAAGGCGTTTGTCGAAAGAGAGTTTCCGGCAATTATGCGGGCTTAATTGAATATTTCCGAAATAATTAAGTTACAGAAGAGACAGTTGGCAGATGGCGAGGCTAATTTATTAAGGAATCTATGTTGCGGTGGAGACGTTTGCTTTTTCTTCAGTCTTGTAGATTGGAAATGAAATTTATTGGATCTGAGGGAGATGAAATGAAATTGGAGCTGTATATTTATAATGGCTAAATAAAGTTTCTATAATATTTAAAATTTTAAAATAGAATGAAACAACAAAATGAAAAGATACGATCTCAAATTTCAAGTTATCACGTGATAACATTATTTTAAAGTCATTATTTGACTTAATTAATTTCAGTCCTTAACCAGTTTAAACCGGTCTGAAACAATCATGAGGCTTCTATATCGATCTCCATCTCTCTCTCTCTCTATTATATATATAATTTTTAAACTTTAATTTCCAAATTCTCTAGCTGGCAAGCAAAGTTTTGGAACTCGACCAATTTTGAGATAAAATAAAGGCTATCATGTCATATTTCTTCTTTAACTTTTTAAAAATGTATCTACCTTCAAAGAGGCATGCGTAATTATAAAGCAATAGCGGTAAAAGCAAGTTAGACTTTTAAAAAGGCACCTGCTTTCAAAGAAGCATACATAACGTACTACTGGTAAAAGCAAGTAAAAATAATTCTTCAATCGATAATTTACGGGGCCCAACATCTTTTTTTTTTGCCCGTAAATTTTGTAGACAACAAAGCCTTGTAACCCAAAAATCATGTTCTCACATTATAAAAACTTAGGAAATGTTTTTGTATCAGGGTATGTTTATTTAATCCAAGGCAAAATATTTTCATGGTTTTTTTCTTATTTATTTACGCATACTTATCTATCACAACACACATGGATGATGCTCACACATATATTAGGTAACATATAAATGTAGAAAGCCTTAAATGTAGAAATTTACCGCTAACAAAGAGAGTAATGCCTTCTGCCGCTAACGGAGAGCGAGCGGCACCTAATTGCACCAGCTTCCTATCAACATTCTGGTCGAAGAGATTACAATGGTGTCCAAGTGCGCTTCCCTCACGTTTCAAATATACATACGATTTAGAGTATTCTGCGCCATCTATGTTCAGTATTAATTAATATGTACATTAATATTTATTATATGAATAAAAATACAAAGAATAAAAAATACAAATAAAATAATTAAATGAAAACAAAAATTACAAATAATAATATCTCATAAACAATATGCTTAAATATATATAATACAATTTCAATCATTTGAATTAAAGGGACGAAAAATGATTAATACATACTTGATTTTCTGGTGACATATAATCGTTTAATTAATTAGTCAGAGATTAATCACAAAGGTTGTATTCTACATTTATTAAACATGCCAAGTTCGCGACAAATATCGACATTTCATAACTATTGTTCGCCAGTGCCGTATATTCGATATAAATGTTCGGGTTTTCTTTATCACTCGTGATTCACTTTTTTAATACAATTTCTTTCACTGTTATGTGAATGAATGAGGAATCATTTGAACAAATTTCAATCTATTGAAACGAAAGCAAAACTTATAGGAGATAATCAACAATATAATGTTTTTTATTATATAATTAAAGCAGATTTATTCATTATTATCTTTACACCAAAACCAACGAAAATAAGAAAGTATTTTCACATATTTTCTATCGCACATATTTCATACTGCTCAATATTTTATATTCATTTTAAAACTATGTCTTTAGAACACTTTATTTCTTGTGTAACTTCATTTCAATATATTTCGCTTTAAATTTCATTTCCTTACAATTACTTTCTTCTAAACAGCAAAAACTTTCTTTGCAATAATTTTAATAAATTACAAAAAGTTTTTTCTAAACTGCTCTGTCTCTTTTAACAATAGAGAATGCGCGTGCTGGGACTCAAATAGGTCAAATGGTGTGACTCAGACTTCAAATCTGCCACATAAATATTTTGGAGGGTCAAAAAACCGCTACCGAGAAATGTCTATTGAAATTTTAATGATAATTTACCAATATGCCTGTTTTAGACTCAGAGATTTGAAACGTGGAGATTCGCTGAAGTTTCGTAGTCGAATTTTCGACATTTATAATATTTTCTATTTTGTATATTTCTTATACGAGTTCAATGCAAATTTCTATATTTTAGATGACATAATTTTTTCGAATAAAAACAATTATTTTATGCTTTCATTCTTTATAAAATATTCGCAACTTCCTCATCGTATGACTACACGTAAAAGGAGATTCAAGGAATTGCCTTGCAAAAGAACCAATAGACTGCTTTAAAATTGTATTGTAGTATAAATACAACAAACTAAAATAAAATTGTAACGTCTTCCGGTATTACTCTGTAATCAAAGATAAAAAAAGAACTGTCTGGACAAACGACTATCGTATCGTCGATATTCTTTGGGAATTGTTCTATCCTCTTGTACTTCAATAATAACATTCGGAAGAATATGTGAAGTGACCGACTGGAATAATCTGTATCGACTGCTTAACACTCCGACGATCACATGGTTTTTGTTGCCCTTATTACGGGGAGGGGGCGATTCCGCATCAATGGAGGCACCACAGAATGTTGCAGTGCCTTCTTTATGCTCCGAACGCCAATGAATAGTGATACGGATGTTTTATCGTATTAATCTTTAAGAAATCGTTCTGAAAGAGGCGATCAAATTTTTTAAACGTTTATGTAATTGCACACGCTATTTTGAGACAGATTCTGTTCAAATGTACTGAGATGTGATAAGTTCTATAAAGTTGAGTGTCATGATTAGGGATATAAGTTTTGTTGTATTGACGTCTCTTTTAAAGCAACACTATCGTTATTTCGGGATGAACCTCGTAATTTTGAGCTCCACTTAGATGACGAGTATGACAACTGAGCTTCAAACCCCTCTCCAAACTTCACCACTATACCAGCTGGTTAACGTTTGGGCCAATGGATTTAACATGCACTGGATCCACCACTTACACAACGGTTGTTTGGGGGAATCGGATCTAGAATCTGAAAGCTTCCCGTTCTTCAGCTCCCACTGCCTTTATGAGATATGAAATCAGGCCACGACGGCACTTAGGAGATAAGAAATGAGTCAAAATATTTAAAGTAGCAACTAATAATTTATTAATCATTTGAAATTTAAGGAATTTGAGTGTGAAGAAATATTTGTGTTACATAAAAAAACACCAATGGAAAACTTATCGTAATTATTAAAATAATAGGTACATGGGCATTTCTTTTATAGTAGATAAATTTCTATAAATATAAAATTACATAAATTTAAAAATATTTAAATATTTTATATTTCGGAATGTACTTAATCCTAAAAATTAAAAATCTCTAAAGATTCTGTTGTTACTTCAATTCAGCTCAATATAACATATTGCTTGCTGGGCGGTTTTGTTTACAGTGTTGTACTTTGGAAATGCAACGTTTAAATTTATAAGCCAGAAATTTATAAAATATAACTGTGTATCAATATTTCAACAAATAGCTATAAAATGTGAAGATACAAAATGCTTTTATTTAACAGATTGCAATCGTCCACTCTAGCGTTTAAGCAAGCAAAGAGGATATAACAGATTATTGGTTTATTTTCTCTTTCTTCTTACTTTTACTATTTGATACATTTAAACAGCCGAATAAAAACTACTGCATTTCGATAAACTGCTCGTTTAAAGGTAATTTTCTTGATGAAATGCGCGTGAGGTAATAGGGGTAAAGAATCTTTCTCATAAATTATACGAAAGAAAAGAGAAACATCCATTAGCACTTAAAGACAGTAGAGACTGTCATTCGAAAGTGAATGGGCGATTCCTCTTATATTGTTCCCATCTCTTTACTAAACGATTATGTTGCTATTATGTCGAGAAGGATGGCGATCTCATGCTATTGCTGCTTAGTCTCTAAAAAGAAACTATTAAAGTTCATTATTTGAACAATAAAAGTGCATTTCGAAAGGTAGATAGTATTAGTTATATATTATGTATAATGAACCTTTTTTTTTGTTGAAGTATTCCGTAGCGTAAATATCTAATGGTAAGTGACCGATATCAGATAAATGTTAAAATTCTTCTAGCCGATTGTTAAATATCTAAATAATTGAATGTCAAATATTTTTTTTTCTAATTTATATCAATATGTTTCGACATTTAATATGCACTAGTGGTGAGTTTAAATAAAAATGTATTTATATTAAAATTAGATTGCATAATTATTAAGTGTAAAAATTATATTGAAAGTATTATATTAAAATAAAGCTTAGATGTGGGCGCTCGTAAATAAACTGAATAAACTGTTAAAATGAAACAAAACCATCTAGGAATATTGGCTTTCTTAACTTTAGTTTTTTTAATGGTAGCGCTTGCGCACACACGCGCACGCACTAAAAATAAAAGTGGAAATAAAACATGGAACAAGGCGATCAGAATGTCAATAGGTCATTAAGGAATGGAATTCCCCCATACACATATATTAATATTAAACGTGTAAACAAAATTTATAATAGAGTAATTGTTCAATGTGGACCGTTAAATATATGAAATTTTCTGAATACGTGGAAAGGAGCTGTTTTCATTTGAAATGTGGAATGGGTGGATGGAGAGGCCTGGTTGTAGGGTGCCACAGGGTTTCAGGTTCAAAACCCGATTCCACCGACAAATCTTCGTGTAAGGGGTTCTGTTGCAAGTTAATTCCTTCGGAGCAGAGCTTGAAGGAACGGAGCTCCTTCATGCAAAAAAAATCCTTCATTTATATCTTGGAACCCTTAATTACGTCAAAGATAGAGACGAGCAATATGGTAACATTACATACTGATTTAATTGCCCTTGATTTGACTTTACACCAAATTTTTTTTACAGAATATTTTATTAATTTTTAATAAGCTGGTTTAGAACAATATTTCTATAAATTTTAGTAACATATAATAAAGATCCTAATATATATCTATTTGAATTCTTTTCATTTGTCATAAATATCAATTTTTATATTGTCTTGACCTTCTATAATAAGATCTAAAGTGTTGACAATTACTTGTTTTGATTAGTTTTATCTTTTCTAGGCAAACATTTTTAAATAAACTATTCAAATTTTAGAGTTATATAATAAGATCATTAATGTATCTGAAGTTGATGTTGATATTTAAATAAGTTATTGAAGAATGTAGGGCAGGGAAGAGAATTTAATAATTTTTTTTATTCATTACGATTTAAACTTAATTTAATTTTTTTTCATCTTGAGCTAAATTTTTATCCATTACTAAGATTTCTTTATAAAAATAATTACACTTTCTACAGAGTAAGGTAGTGAGCAGAAGAATAAGGTCACAGGAAAATGTTTTGTAATGAGTTTAAGAAGAAATTTCTTGATTTTATTGTATGGGTTCGGAACATATTAAAGTAATTTGTTGATGAGACATTATGGGTTACGGATATATTAATATAATACAACATTATTAATCCGGCACCTGTTAGAATAATTTGTTGACACGATGTTATGGGGTACTGACATAATAAAGTATTATTGAAAAATTTAAAAAAAAACACCTGTAACTCAGAAATTAAAGAGATGTCCGAATTTGTATTGTTTAAAAATATTTATTTTAAAAATTGATATATTTGAATTAAACACGAAAATAAAAATTCCTTATTAGGGAATCATTATGTAATAATAATAGTTATTATATAATGGTATTTTATAGTTCATCTTTTTCTTAAAGACAGCTTTACCAATATCTCCTATCTATTGAAAATTAATAAGAGACCAATATCATTAAATAAATGAGTCTTTTTTTAAAGTTATAAATAATTTTTTAAAAGATGAACACAAATGATAAAACATTCTGTATATTATCGGCTTAAAAAATGAATGATTCCTTTTTAAAAGCTTGCGCTTAACTTGGTCGTCTTCGAAGAGATTAACGATGTCTTCCTTCGCAATTTGTGTGAATAATCCCTCCTTTTAATCTTGTTAAGAGCATTTGTTTTTCAACTCCACGTGGTATCTTTTTTTTTTCTTTCCGTTTTTCATCGTTCATGTTTTTGCTTGAACAGGTACTTTATAGATGAAGAAAAAATTTGGAATTCTTAAGCAAGAAGATTTGATTCAAGAATGTATAGAAAGAAACAGAAAAGATGGGTTTGAAAATTGCCTCTCTTATCAAAATGAAACTTCTTTGATATTTAAAAATTTCGTTTAAAAAATTCGTTTTCGTTTAAATTTCGTTTTACTTATATAAAGTTTTTAAATTCATCTGTCATCATTAAGAATTAATTTATAATTTAATATAAAATGAGTAAAGCAATTAATACTTTAATCACTTATTTAGTAAAAGAACAATAGATGATTGAATCTTTCTGCAATTCAGATGCCTTAAATTGAAGGATAACTTGAAAACAAAATTTATCTAAGTCAAATTTTAACACCCAATAATGTTCAATGCTATTTAAATGTTGAGATAATGTTGATTTTTTACCATACATACAAGATCAATAACATTGTACCATTAGAACTGACTTCAGTCTAAGAAAACAATTGTAATTATAATTATAATAATTTTTATGTAATCCATAGGTCTATGGTGATATTATGACTTATAGATCTAGACAATTATGACTTGCTTGATCGTATTTTGTCTTAAAATATATGCTTACATATGTTGATGTTTTGTTTCTACTCCAGCCTTTAAAATATAAGTTGGAGTATACATAATTTCCTTTGTCTCTGCGTCTCAACGCCCATGGCTTACTAATTATCAATCTAGGAGTGTTCTAATCTCGTAAAAGGAAAAATCCAACATTCGAAATATTTTTTACCAAAAGAATGAAATATAATAATAAATTAAGACGTTCAATCTCTATTATATATCTCTATAATGTTGTTAGATATTCTAAATGTCGAACTATAAAGAATCCAACTCCTTAGAATGTCATATATATCATACATGTGTTTCTCACCATAAATGTATGTTAAATAGTTATAGGCATAGTGAAAGTAAGTAGAATCCAAGTAATTTTAAGTTTAATTTAGTGCAGTTTTATAAATAGTATGAAAGCAATTAAAATCTATGTTTTAAAACTCAAGTTCTCAAAAATTTTGGTAATTGTAATTTGGAACTGAAATTATTTCGTTCTGCATATCTGAAAAATGCATCGCAAATATAAATCTTAAAAAAATGTATAATAAAATATTTTTCCCTAATCGAATTTCCATTATATTTGCAAATGATAATTCATATCCGTTAAAAAATATTTATTCGAAGAATCGCATTCGTTTCCTGAAAGCTAAATTTGTAGTGTACCGATAGATGGCGTAACGGAAGTATAAAATTGTTCGACTGATCGGCGGAAACATAAAAGCAATAAAAAAAAATTCCGCAACGCCCCACCAAATCTACACTAAGTTCCAGCATTGTGTCTCGAGCATTCCTGATTGATTGTGGTTAGAGGAAGGTTTAATCCTAGTCATCTGATTCGCTTCTGTCTTTTCGGTCATTGACGTCATCTGTGACGTAGCACTAGAGCGAGAGTGCGAAAATCGAAGCGAATTTGCGCCTGGAAGTGTGTTTCCCACTCTGGCATAGTAGACAATGATTATGCATTCAGTCCGTTATTTTCCCCGGCACTAGAATTTGCATTTGTTAGCATTTGCTTTCAATTTAAACGGCAGTTTTGTTTTTGGAGTCGCAGAAATTCTGAAATTTATGCAGGAAGAAGGACTTATTTACAGCTTAGCTTTCATTATTTGTCTGATCTGATCGCGGAAGAATTTTTTTAGCGTGGGATTTAAGTATAAATTAATCAGGTTAAGTTGTCTCTGAAAGCATTCAAACATATACGGCAATTTTGTTAAGTGTGCTCGAGTTTCTTTTTGCAATTCTTTTCAATTCTGTTTTTAAAACCTTCTGTAAAGTTAGGTCCGTGACATGCAAATGCTTATTCTTTTATATAAAACCTCTTACTATAATAATAAAACTTGAATTGTTATTTATTTGCAAATGGTTTTTATAAGAAGCAATACGTTTTTGAAAGACTGTTTGAATTCAATTTTGTTTGTCCTAAAAAATGCGAAATTAGTAAATATATATATTTTTATCGCTGAAAATTCCTTTAAGTAGACATCTCTTGTTTTGTTTTGCGTTGAAACATCAAGATCATAAGCATTAAGATATTAATATATTAGTAATTCCGTAATAAAAGAAAAAGAATGATGTCAAAAATTTCAAAAAATAACGTTGTCGGAAGACAGGTTTAAAGTCGTTATTATGCATAAACAAGAAACATCAAGCTACTTCATATAATTATACTTTTACGCAAATGAATCATTTTCATTTAATTTATACGTAATATTGGGTTGAAATAAATATTAAACTTTTTTCTAACAAACCATACATGAATTCTATTAAAGCAAATAATAGGAATGATTCCAAAATAGGAAAATCAATATTTTAAGTAATTTTATTTAATTTTAAAGATGTCTTACTATAGAATATTTTTATTTATCATTGTGTTGTGTACTGAAATTGAAAGGGAACAACTAATATTTTCTAGATTTGTTAGATTATTTTAACCCTTTTTAAGGCTGTGGTAAATATCTTACCACCTCCTTAAAATATTTTCAAATATTATAGCTCCAAAATTAGCCAGAAACGAACAAAAGTGTCATGCTCAACATGTAATGTTACTTGGTGTTCAGCTCCTTGTTATGTTGTTTCACCAGAATAACTTTAAATAATTCATTTGGTAATTTACATTGTATTTGGTTTTTCTACCACTTATTTCATGTGTAATACATTTTGAATTTTGAAATAACTAATAATAAATAGTTTTACAAAATTCATATTTACTTGTGAAATTATTTATACTTCATATTTTACTATTGAATAAGTCAGTAAAATGTTATTGCTTGGTTTGGATTTGAGGTAAATATGTGTTTCCACCTCTGTAATAAACTACATTACAACAACAAAATTATAACAAAAATGCTTTTTTTAGTCGTAATTGAGCTTCTTTTTTCCAAATATAACATGAAAATTTTGAAAGAAAACAGCTTGTGCCCGTTAAAGGGTTAACTTTATGTGAGATTATATTAAAAGATAGAACTCATTTATAACTATATATGTATTTAAATTGACGAAATTAAGATTTTTATTTTATAAAGATAGGATTATGTTTTACTTCTTCAAGTACTAGTTTTTAAAAAATTTTATTAATTAATGTTGTTTTAAAAACTGTTAAATATAATAGTTTTTTTGAAAATATTGGCGGGATAAGTTATATATATTCACCAAATGTTGTGAAGCAATATAGTTATATTCAATTTGTATTGTTTTGAAAATAATTTAATAAAATGATTAACAAAATCATTTCAATTAAAGGCAAGAAACTGAATAGGTAAAAGATCGTAACTAAAACCTCTAACATACATATTTATGAATGACATTTTATTATAAAATTCAAAGCATAAATTACAACTTATAGATCAATTAAATAAGACAACTTAAAGATGAATTTCAAATCTGATCATTTGTTGTAAAGAAACGAAGCACAATATACATAATTTCTGATACTCATAATATAGACTGATATATATAGAATGAAATTAAACTGTCATATGATCAAAATAAATTTTCCGCACCACGTCGTGTAAGTAAAATTCCCGAAATCCTCAAAAGAAGATCGAGGCAGCTAATGGGTAAATATTAGTGTATTTCTAAAATTTTTAACAATTTAATTAATTTAAACATTTGTTTTGGCATTAATAAAAAATTTGTTATTAAAATAGAAAAAAACATAATCCACCATTGAAAAATGTTTATAATAATTGTTTTATTATAAATATTTGTAATAAAAAATAAGTGATAGAAAAAAGATCATATGTAAAATTTTTTACACAAGTACTATAAGACGTATTGAGTTATCTAATTTAAAACTATCACATACCATAAAGATTTGCCATTCTTTTTAGAATTTTTCTCTAATGCTATAAAACAAGATAATTTATTAAGAATTATTCTAAGTATTGTTTTTGGCATTGTCGCTAAAAATTATAATTACCGCAAGTTTGCTTTCTTCGTAATTTTTTTTCAGCGCTTTTTATCGTTTGTTTCGAGAATCATGCACAAAATAAGAATTCGGGTGATTATTCACATATAATGTACAGTAACAGTTTACCACAAAGTTTCATTAAAGTTGTTTTTTTCCTTCATCATCTCGTAAAAGATTTCCAACAAAGAATAGTAATTCTAAGTTTATTTTTTTTTTAATTCTTTAAAAATAAGACCGATAAAGCAAAATCTTAAAACTGTGTAATTCGTTATAATTTCAGTTTTCATTTGTATACGAAGTATTCATTTGCAATTATAATATTTTTTCTTATTCCATTAAGTAATGAGATTGATTGATGCTCTCGTAATACACTTTCTTGTCTTTGTATATGCATTTGAGCTCCAACGTAGGGCGCTGGTGATAAAGTCTCGATTCTTGAGCCGTAGGTTTTCCAGTTCGAGACCGAGATTCCATCAAAGAACTGTCGCGTAAAGGGGTCTGTTAGCCGTTAAATTTATTAGGGCCAAACGTTCTCCCGCTTGTGGGGGAGTAGCGTAGAGAAAGAGGTGCCAGCTCAGGTGTCATCTTCGTCATCTGACCATGGTTCAAAATTACGAGGTCCATCCCAAAATAGCTCTAGCGTTGCTTTACATCGGGACGTTAATATAACTAAACTAAACTTGCATTTCAAAGTTTATAAAACGTTATTACAAACGACATTAAGGTAAAAAAAATGGGGCCTTGTGGAAGTCTGGGTAATTTACCTAAATTATTCTAATAATTTAGATAGCTTGGGTTGTATATAAAAAGTTTCTGGTATAAACTTCAATTCAATTAATTTTCAAAATTTTCCTAATGTTATGAATTATTATTATTTTGTTGTTACAATATGATATATTCGCTTATAATACGGAGAAAACTCCAATTTTGAAAGTATGTTGTTCTATCTAGAATTTTATTTTCTGTTAATTTTTATTGCAGAAAGTGCCTAATATTGGATTACATATGTTAACTTTGAGCAAATTTTTTTTCATTGTACACATCAAAGAATCATGTATTTGTTGATCTGTGCATTCTAATGCATCGAAAAATATAACTCAGAAACGCAACGGCTTAGATAAATGAAATTTTCGAATCTGACTTTAATATTTAGAGTTCTGTACCATATTTCAGTATTCATTTAGGGACTGAAAAGACATAAAAATGCATAATATAAAAGATGTCTCACAAGGTATGTAGCGTCTAATTTAAAAATTTCAAGCATATCATGGCAAGTATTTTGATGTATAACATGTGGGTTACGGTAATACAGCGTGATAGTCAATTTATAGTGTGAAACCTGTGGAATGAAAACTTGAAAAAATGAGAGATTTAGCACAGATCTTAGAAATATCGACCATTCGAACAAATGACATAGTGAAGTGTGGAATAGTTCACAACTACTTTCTACAAAATATCTATTCCAACTTCCTGGACCTCGGCTTCAGTTCCTTCTTTTAAGTCGTCCAACGTATCCTGACACTGTGTCGTTTGGAAGCCCCCATAAAAAGTGTCATTGTAACGGGAGTCCACGAGTTTAGATCTGGTGATTAAGGTGGCCATTCCCTACCCTTGTGTGTTATCATAATATAATCCAAAAGTGAAATGGGATTTACTTAGCTTAATTGATTTTATGCCACATTGAAAAAGTACCAATAAAGATTTGTAATAATTATTTTTAATAAGACAATCAATATAAATTAATAATTAAAAATTTAATCCACCTTATTTAAATAATAAAATTATGCCGAAACTAAAGTTAATTAGGTTATTTAATACTCTAAAAATTTATAAAATATTCTTACAATTTTAAGTACTCTTAAGAATTTATTTCATAAAATTAAAAAGTCATTGTAAATATCTATACACATTTATACTAATGCTTTTTCTTTTATCTAAAAAAGCCTGGCTTTTTTAGATAAAGAATTTTTAATAAAAGTGTAGACATTGTTTCATGCTGTGTCTGAAATAGAATATTCCAGTTTTTGTACAAATGTTCGGGCTGTTTGCGGGAGTAATTAATTTTCTTTGGCCCGTATGGCAACTACTTCGGAAAAGAGTGTCTTGGGGATTCGGGCCTGGCGTAGGTTCATTACTTATACAAACGGAGGACTCTGTTAAGCAGTAAAACTTTTTATGGGACTTCTTTAGCATACAGAAGAAAAGATCAACATACCAGGCGAACATGGGGAGTATGAAAATGAAGAATAAAGGATATTCTTGACTTTGCGAAGGTATGGGGGGGGGGAGAGAATAGAATGAAGGGTGATGCCTCTTTCTAAAGGATAAATATTGTTTACATGTGATTAAACATAGAAAAAGGTGAAGGCTTCCGAACGGATTTCATGAAAATTCATTTTCCAGTTTGAAGGGAATTAGTAGATTCGAGACAACAAAAACTATCGAAATTTCAATAAATAAAAGTGAATTTTTAAATTAATATCCTTCTGAATTTATTTTTATATCTGATGTGCAATTTCATATATAAAAAGTAAGTTGTTTTTACTATAAATAATCGGAAGATATTTGTTTCTTACAGTATTATAATAAGGAAACGATTCTGCTCTAGGATGCTATAATTTTCGAATTCATATTCAAGAATTGATACTTTATTCAGAGTTTATTTTTTCAAATGAAACTCCAGATTCAGAATATTATGCGACTACAGATTTAATAATCACAATTAAAGTGTTTTCACTTTAAAATAAAAAGAACAAAAAGTAGCAGAAAATCGAAACAAATGCACAAAGTATTATATTATTAGTAAATGGATAATAAAAAAAACTGCCTTTAAAAACTTCGTATTTATAAGTAGTGATATTTATAAGTAATGTAGTGAATTACTATTGTGATGGGAAGGCCCTTCTTTAGTCAAAAATTTAAAAATCAAAATAAAGATAAAATAATGTTTTTAAGAAATTTTCAGAATTTTCGTGTCTGTTATTCATTGTGATTTATTTCTTTTTAGTATCGCCTCCAATCAGGTATAATTTTGTGACTTTGCCTTAATATCTCTACATAATGTATACTACTTTATAATACTCTAACAAAAGACATGTTTTTAACATTTTATTATTTTTAAAAAATTAGTTTTATTTTAAATTTTTTTATAATAAATGATAAACGATATAAAATTTAATTTTTCCTCGAATTCAATTCGAATTCTACCGAATCAAGAATTGGAATTAATTTAATTAACTGATAATGGTGTTATAAAAGCGAAGTTTGGTGTTTAATAAGTCTTGTGAAAGAAGCTCAAAAAGAATGTTTTATTCAACGAAAAACACGAAAGGGATCAAAAACACAGTCAAGATGTACAGAAAGACCAGGATTTGTAGAAAGCAAATAGCACACAAGCAGACAGCAAATTGACAATTAAGTAAGAACACAGCCAAAAGCACATGACGTTAATTCGAAGAGAACTCCAAAGAGTGGACACTTTCTTAGGGGAATTCCTTTACATTCAAAGACTTCACAGACCTTGAAATCAGATGAACTTATAACGAATAATCTTCAGATGTCTGTTCCTTCCTAATATAAGTAGAGATATATTATTTATATTCTTAAGATCCTTAGTTTCTGTAACTCACTCACCAACATATGTTTACCAAGATTGGAAAGACGCTGAATCATCAATTCACCAGTCATTAAGAGTACCAGTAAATATATCTCGCTTACAATAAGTTGAAGTTTGGTGCAGTATAACGCATTCGTAAAAATATCAAAGCATTATTCTATGAAGAAAAATGCGAAATTTAAAATTCTGAGATTGTTCCGAACTAGCTTTTCTTCACAATGGAAATGCCTTTTCTCATATAATAAATCTTCTAGCATCTTCCAGCTATTCATCCAGAAACACTTTAATGTTAAAGAATAGCGAATAAGTTAATGACTTTGAAGCTTTTTAATTGAGTCTAAAATATTCGAAGCCCAATTTTGTTCTAGAATTCTTCGTTAATTACTTGCTGATGGCAACTTAAGATAATAGAGCTCTAATGACACGTTTCTTCGTTTGGGAATTTTAATGTGCAAAATAGTAAATATTATTCACCAATATATATATATTATATATATATATATATATATATATATATATATATAACGCTTGCAGGATATATAATATTATGCGGAGTTTTGGAATGCATTTTAATTAAAAGTTTAATTTATTTTCCTGATTATTTATTGGAATAAATTATTGAGTTAACAATTTATTTTCTTGCAATGGATTATGCAAATTTTAAAGACTGTCAGCAATTTAAAGAGTGTAAGAAAACCGAAGTTATAATTTTCTTCTTTTATAGTTTACTAACTTTCTACTTTCTCATACAAAGTGTGCGAAAAAGGGTTCTAATTATCCAAAAAAATAGAATTTAAAGTTTTGATGAATCTCCTGATTCAGATTTCCCAAAATATGACAGATTCTTTTAAATTGCATCTGACCATGAACATGATAGCTCAACAAACGCTTTAAGCTAGTAAATAATTTGGTATTTTCTATTCCAGCGAATTTTTATATTTCTATCAAAAGCTGAATGAATTCCATTTACGACAATTTTGTCATTATATTTAATACGAATAAACGCGATAACAACTTAACATGGAGAATTAAATGATTAAAACTTAGTATCCCATTATAGCATCCATATTGTTGACCTTTACCGAATTTTGAATCAAATCCGTAAACGGATACTCTTTCTTTAGATCTATATATTCGCGTAAATTTTAAAGTGATAATTAATAAACGCAACTATTTAAATGAATAAAGTTTGATGTGAAAATGAATTATAAAAACTGCAGTTTTGTCTCAAATTTCAGTTTCAATTAATTGACAGAAAGCCTTCAAAATTTATACTCGAATTTTTTTATGTGTAATATTAAAAAAAATCTTTTGCTGTTCTCGACTGTTAAAATAAAAATCTGAGCATTCATGATATTTATTATTCACATTTACATTTTTCCCCAATGTTCAGAATTTTTATGCTAAGAGAAAGGAAGGGGAAAACATTTTTTAGAAAGAATGCGAGGCAGTTTGAGGAAGACCACTTATTCTATTAGAGGACAAATATAATTTAAAATAATTTATAAACTTGGAAGTTATTTTTATCTACGGAAATATCTTATATGCAAAGCAATAAATAATTCATGCTTATGAAATGAAAGCATTTGAGATTATATTGAAAACTACTAATCGTATTGAATTACTTTAAAAAGAAAGAAAAAAATTACTTATATCAACAGGCCAGAAAGTCAATTAGTTTTCTTTCCTTCCAAGATATTAAAAACTTCACATATTAAGTATTACAAATTCCAGCTGTCATGAAACTCATATCTATAAATGTGAAAGAAGGTTAGTGACACTGAAAATGATAGAAATTTCAAAAAAGGCTTGCACCACACACTCTGCTACAAAAGTAGTGAAAACTAATGAAATGAAATTGAAAATTACTTTTCAGATTCCAATTTCTAAGGAATACCAAGAATTTAAAAAAAATCTAGTTAAAAAGCAATTTAGTTTGATGAGGCAATTATTCACCTAATTTAAAATAATCTACTTTCTATGGTAATGGATTTATGGAGATAAATTTCATTTTTGATTGAAAAATCCATTTAAGAATTCGGTTAAGGTTTTTATTCTTTCCTACTTAACTCTTATTTGTGATGGGAAATTTTAAAACTATAATCTTATTGCATAGAAATTAGGATAAGCGGGTTATCCATTGAACTGATGCCCATAATTAATTTCCAAATAAGTTATGACGTTACTGCTAATGTGTGTTAGGGTTACATCATGTTGCAAATCTAAATATCGAGTTAATAAAGAATTGGTATTAACATGTCCTTTGCACTGACTACCGAAAGTAGCATCTGCATAAGCTTTGATGAGAGCTCTGAAGAGAGTTATTAGAGCTCCATATTACTGTAAATTAAATTTATAAAGAATTGATTTGGGTATTGATTTAAAAGGCAATTAAATAGAGCATCGTGTCATAAACTCATATTTCCTGCAACATAAATTGCTAAATTTGCTTTACTGTATTTTTTCTCGGTCCTCACGAAGGAAATCAAAACCTGAGGACCCAGACGGAAGCTACATATTTCTGACCCTACAGTGTTTTTTTATATGCTTATACTCGCCCTACAGATATTCGCAATGTAATTTATCATTCCCTCCCCCCTTTTCAGTTGATAATCTAATTTCCCTGTAAGTTCAATCCATAGTCATCGTTTGCTTAAGAATTCTTGCCCCCTCCATCCAGTTATAACTTCAGCAAAATATTCAATAGATCCGTGTAAGATTTGACATCGATGGCATTATCTCTGGAAATCCCTGAATGCTGTATCGTCTCTTTCTTTCTTTTTTTGTTTTTTCCTTCATTCCATCTTGTGTTTCCAACTCGTAAGATAACTTCGTTTTATGGCACAGAATGGCGTTATGTTATGTATTCTCACGGTTCGTCCTTTTATTTTCAATTGAGCTTATTAGTCCCATGCATCTGTGCTGGCTGAAAGTGTAAGAATAAACAAAACATTTGGTTTTTCAGAGTTGCCATTTAGTTAGTAGCATCATTTGAAGAATATAAAAATATTGCCATTTGAGATTTTTTTCCCGAATTTTCAACTTTTTAAGAAAAGTGTCTAGCAATATGTAAAGAGATTGAAAATTGTGAATTTCGGTGTATGGCAACAAAAATTAAATATACTTATCTGTTTTGGATCAAATCGATAAATGGAAAGATGAACTACTACAATCTGCACTTGTTTGTTCTTTTCAATGGACGGAGAGAATTATAAAATGTTACATTGTGGAGATAATTGACAAAATCCTGGAGATAATTTTATTCGTTATTTTTTTAATAAACTCTGTAACGATACTGTGGAAAAATCTAGTTATACAGTAAAAGAATGTATTTTAAATTAATTATTGCATTTTTATTGGCCCAATTCTTGAAAACATAATTAATCTTCTGATAATTTATTTTAAGAATCTGTATGTCGACTTTTATTTTTAATCTTAAGCAGTATTTAATTATCCTGAAATTCTTTGTGAATAGAAAATAGTAATTTAAATATCTTTTGTTTTATTATGATTTTTAGAAAGAAAAGAGAATTTATAAAACGACAAATGGTTTTATAATTAATCATGAAGCTATACCTCAATGACTCCAAAAGAATTCTTTAAAAATTTACTTTAAGAGAGGAAATTTGTTTAAGGATTTTATCTATGATATTGGAACTTCTTGTTTTCTTTTAAATATTTCGCCGACAAATCTCATCAGTCATTTTAATGAAAATTATTTTTTGTATTTATCTGTCTGGCTCTTAATTAAATGTCCTTTTTCAATGAATGTAATATTTGATATAGTTACTTTAAACTCGAAATATTTCCTCTGGTTTCAGATAAGCTGTTTCAATAGAATAATTGTGTTATACTTTGTTTTTTCTCTAAAATGTCTTACTAATAGAACTTTTTTTCATTATTATGAAGGTTAATGTACTATTAAGAAAAATGACACTAAACTGATTATCTATTGGTATGAAATTTTGATGTGAAATTGCGTATTGTTACAGAATTGTCATACAATTCTGTATGTCTGCCTTTATTTTATCAAGTTGTTGTGGTGAAATCCATGAATTTGAGATTTGATTGTTTATTTTCCAAATCTATTGCAGACTTTTTTCATTAGAAAACTATTTCGTTGTTAGTACTAGGAATTTCTTATTTATGCAATTTGCAAATAAGAATCAATGCGGGATTATTATGATTTTAATCCTTAGATACCAATGTCATTTTAAAAACTAAGAACCCTTAATATTAATTTTTTTAAAAAATTCTATAGTAGAAAGTGCCACTGGCATATTTTAAAAAAAATTAACTGCATTAATAGATTAACTGATCACAAATGATCATCTAATCTATTGAGATCTGAAAATGCAAGGAAATGGAACTTTGTGATCACACATATGTACATAGTTTAGAGTTAACGTAGATAAAAGTGGAGTAAAAATTCTTTTATACATTCCTAGCTCTATAAGCTTAAAATACGTTACATTAATTAAAAAGAATTAAACAAATTCTTATATGAAGAAAGAATTAAATTACTTTAGTTTCACACAGGTTTAACTAAAAACAAAACAAGTATTATAAAAAGAAATTAAGTCAATTCCTACTTAGTCAACAAAGAAAAATTTTAAGTTTTTAAAATCAAATAATTACAATTAATATAAAAAAACTTATCAAAAACTTATCGTTTTTCGCAAGAATTGAACTCATATTCTTCACCTTCAAGTGAAAAATGCTGAAGTCTTCGCATCGTACCGATTTGAGCTACAGCTTAATAATTTTAATTTTCATTACAAACTACTAAAACTATTTAAAGTATTAAAAATTAATTGAATTTAATGAATGAATTAATTAATATTTGAAAAAATATTGTTAACATCAAGTGCCATCCACTACAAGTTTAAAATTTCAATTTGAATGGATGAATAAAAAGTATTTTATAAGCAATTGGAAATTTGAACAATATATGTAATACAAATTGAAAAAAAACTTTGTTTATAAACTAAGTATGTCTAGAAAATATTTGTCCTTTTTTAGCTTTCTCATCCCTTCTAATTTTGATTGTAAATTAGCTTTAGTAGAATTTCATTCTTTTGCGGTATTCGTCAAATGTCCATTAAAACACCTTGTTTATTTCAAAAATAAAAATTACTTAGATTAGCTTTGCAGAGCTGTTTTCCTCATCCCGCCAAATATTTAGTTTATATATATATATATATATATATAAAGTTATTGAGAGAAACTGTAAGTTTAATTTGAAATAAAATTTTAAAAATAAAATGTAAAAATTCAGCTTTTTTATTTCTAGTTAGCAATTTCTTAGATAAATAATTTTCTTGTATCAAAATATCTGCTGAATAAATAATTTTTTACTGGCAGTTAATTGATCTTATTTGGTTGAATATAAATGGGACACTAATGATTACACACTTAACATTAAAATCAATAGAATGATTATAAAACTAATATAAAAACCAAAACTAGATATATATGTATTTCGAATTATGCATCCAAAATTATCTTTTTAAACTTTTTGTTTTTGAACCATATGAAGACTACCAAAAATCTGTTCCCTTTATTGCGATATTTTAGTTATAATTGAAAAGTGTAGTGTATAAAACATTCATTTTGAAAGTAAAAAATTTTTGAAAGCAAGTTGAAATAAATTCTCTGTATTTCTTTATAATATTTTTATACAATCCAGAAACAGTCTATAATTGATCCTATGGTAGATCTATTATTACTTGATATCTAACTAATGGAAAATGTAGAGAGATTATTTCCAATGCGGAAAATTATTTATTTATTTACTAAAAAAGATAGAGCTAAATATTGTTACATAAACTATTTTATAGTTCTTTTTTTGAACTGATAGTGTCTGATTTATTATGATTATATTAGTGTTCCATTTCACACACGCATATAAAAAAATCAGCATATTTTCATTTTAAGCAACGGAAATTCTTTAAAGTTAACTTATCATAATTGAAATATTGGGTTTCTTTTTTAAAAGTTTTTTTTTATTTTCATGTCAGCCCAAGTGTTTATTGTAAAAATCAACAAACCCTTTCCGAGAACCCTTTTAATTATTTTGTTTAATCAAAATATATTTATTCTTTTTTTCTAACATCACTTTATCCCCCTGTATTCACACAAATTAATTCAAAATATTTTATCATTTACAATAAAAAAATAACATTTTTAAAAAATTATCAGGAATAAAGTGAATAGCTTTTTTTTCTTTATTTACTTACTACAATGTATGGAAAAATAGAAAAATATTCATTTACTTACAAATCTGAAATTATTATTATTAGTTTTAATTTTCAGAAATTTTTGGGATCAATGACTAACTTTTGTCGATTCATATAATATCTATAAAACTAGATGATTACATGATAGCGCGGACAATCTTGGTTTTCGTTGCATACTAAATCCTTTTGTTTCTACTAGGCCACTTATGTATATATGTATCTAACAATGCGCAGTGCATGCTCAAACGACATAGCACATTAAAACTTAAAATCCAAAAAGATCACTTATTGATAATTTTGATTTTCTGAATTTTTAAATGGCTTCTCGATATCTTCATGTTTCTTTTAAAACCAGATTGGGTAACTAATACTAATATTAGAATATTACTAATCTCAAATAGACATAAAATGAAAATTTCTCGAACGGAATGAAAAAAAAAAAGAGTTCATTTAGGTACAATAAATTATATTCTTATATTCCAATGCTACTAATGGAGCATAAATTCTTTTCTATTCTCTAATTATTCTCTAATTGTTTATTTTCGCTGTTCAAACATTATACGATAAATGAACTCCCAAAAAGCTTTAACTAAAACTCATTTTTATTAACAAATGTATTAAAAAGAAGTATTGTTTCGCCTTCAGTTTCATTTCGAAGTTCCATGAATCTTTTTATAAGTGTAAAAATTGTACTTCAATTATTCAAGTATTATTTATTACATCGCTGTAAAAATACATAATGCAGATAAAAAAAAGTGCGTTAAGTCTCAAATTTCATTACATTAAACGAATCAACAGCTATCTCCAACAAGCACGTCTACTGATTTTTGAATTTTTTACTGAAGGTAGCAGTTGGAGTGGCCTAAATAGTCTGAATGCTAATAATCAATACTTTATAATTAAGATAAATCTTTCAAATGTATTTTAAAAAGCATGAATATCCAACCTTATGCTTAAAAATTACAATATTAAAATATTTTGTGAGGGATTAGTGAAAGAACTGTACAGTTCTTTTATAATTTCAATAGTATTTTTCGAGCATTTGCTCATTCAAATAACAAAAAATATTTTCTTCCTTTTTAACCCTCATTTTATATATCTAATTGTTTAGAAATCAGCTTTTAATCACAATTATAGTATAGTTCAGCTAGGTTCTTACGTATTACAGTTGACGCCAACGGTTTAGTAACTCATTGGCGAGGGATTCAAATTTGGTGATAAACCATCGACGCCATCGAAAACAACAAAATGGCGGACGACAGTTAAGGTTTGAACAATTTTTTTAAAATAATGGTGGTTTTTTACCATTATTGGCAGTTTAGCAACTTATTGTCGACGCCTTCAAATTTGGCGATAAAGATGGACGGTCTAATACGAAAGTACATTTAGCTATTTTAACAGCCCGCTTTAAAGCGATAATAAAACTATTTTGGTACGGACCTCGTAGGAGACGATTAGTTAATGAGTACGACGACTCAGCTCACACCGCTCTCCAAGCTTCCACACCAGAGTAGTGGGTGGACGTTTGTCTCACACTGATATAAAATGCATCAGACCCACTTATGCGACGGTTCTTCGATGGAACCGGATTTCTAGCCTGAAACCTTCCAGTTCCGCAGCCAAGATCGTACCACCAGGTCACCCGGGTCTGATTAGAGTATATGCCATATATGGTTAATCTACTCGTGCATAATTATGCAAGTAAACTGTAATTAAATGTGAGCATAATAACTAAAATAGATGAAATTAAAGAGGAATAATATCGACAAAATCTTTGTTGTTGTTACTAATGGCATTTTCCATGTATAAACCTGATGAGTCATCAGTGAATTTAAGCCGAAATAAGCGTATCTTGCTTCAAGTAGCGGCAACTAGGACCAAGAATACGACTTTAGTTATGCATTCATCCCATTCGCTTACACAACCTCGTTTTACAGGGGGGGGGAACATTCACATATTTCACAGTTAAAACACAGAAGAACAATCATGCCCGGATCGGGACTCGAACCCGGAACACCCGGTTCCCGAGAAAGACGCGCAACCTCTGTGCCAGGATGCCGGTAACAAAATTTTAGATGTTCAATTTAACTTAGAGTACTCATAAACACATTCAAAATAGTTATTTTCAGATATTTTTAAAATATCATAACTACTAAATTATTTTTTCTTATACATTTTTTAAAAAAAATTTCAGATATAATTCCTAATTTAAAAAAGTTATTAGGAAATATTATCGAAAAAACATATATTCAGGTGTTTTCCATAATTTTATTTACCTTATTTTCTAATCTTTTGAATATCTAGAATGTGAAGACAAATGGTAATCATATTTATTGTTTAGGAGATAATGCCTACATAAATTATTTTATGATGACCAGTTTTCGAAGAAGTTATGAGGAGAAATTCGAATAATAGTGAAGGTATTCGCTAAGCGCAGGATCATATTTCTTCCTCTATTCATTACGCGTTGATTGATGAGGGGAAAAGGGGGAAAAAGAGAATGGGGAAAACCTCGAAGTCATTCTTCTCTCTTTATATTTGTGTCCATTTTGTGCTGATTACATGCGTTCTGTAATTGACAGCGTGCTTACCTTTCCAGTTGGAAGATTTGAATCAGGAAAACTAATGAAAAAGAATTGATTGAAAGAACTGAGAATATTAAATGATGTGCTTTGTTATTAAAGAAGTCAGGTGGATTGAAAAACTTCTAATTTCGGAATATTCGGCATTGTGATTAGAGTAGAAATAATAGAAATGAATAAAAAATTGTTTCTAATGAAGCGAAATTTATTTTTATAAAGGAAGGAAAAAAAACTTTTCATCAAAGGATCTGAAAATATTATGGTTGAAATTGAAATGTTCGAGAAGAATATTTCAAACATTTATTAAAATGAATACCAAGAAGTGAGATAGAAAATTCTTGCTAATGGTGAATATTAACTAGTTGGTTGTTGATACTGGAAAGTACTGAATTTGAAAAAAATTGGTATTTTTTACTCTCTTGTATTCTATGTATATAGAAAGTATAGTAACCGTCAAAAAATTCTAATGCTAGATTTTGATAAATATATATATTTTATATCTTCTCGAAGTCGAAAAACACATTTTTAGAAAATGTTTGTTTGTGACAAACATAATTCAAAAACGCTTTCTGATAGATGGATGAATTTTGATTTAAGGCTTTTACACTAAATTTGCAAATTTCTGTCAAATTTTGAATAAACTCTGTACTAAAGTCTGGCTGTTCGGTTGATCGAATATGAATTAATGCGATTACTACGAAACCAAAAAAGTCTAGACAGATAAAATTTGGTGCGCATATTTAGCATTTATAGTGCAGATGCAATTTAATTTTTAGTCAAATCCAACTGTAGGTTGATTGTCTGTCGGTCTGTAATTTGAAGAATATATAAACGTGATAATTCAAAAACACAGTACTTAATATATCCAATTTGGCATGATATTTTGTGATTGCAAGTGCCGTTTTCTGTCAAATCTTTATTTTGGTCATTTGAGAAATACAAAATGTTTCATATGCTATTAATTACATAGTGTGTATTAATCGCCAAATAACTCGCCAAGGTAGACACGACTGATTCAATAAAAATAATGAATTCATACAAAAGTTTATAATTCGTAAGTATTACAGGCCAATGCCATGAAAGGGGTTCTCTGCCTTACAACTTTATTAGAGAATATGAGAGAAAGTCTTGGAGAAACTATTCGCATTGGTTATTTTATTATTAAGTATCAATATTTTCTTATCAGTATTATCTTATTATTATTAAGTATCAGTAGCTGAGATGGTATCTTTTACATTTATTGTAACGTTTTAGTCAGGGACGAAAAGTGTATGATTTCGGACTGTAATGTAATTCTTAAGTTATTTTGAAGTAGAAATAAATTAATTCTGGATATTATGTTAGTATAGCAGTATCTAAGACTAGAATATTTTCCCTTAAATTTCGTAATCAATCATTTGTAGATCAGTTTATTTTTTATTTCTTTAACCAAAGTACTGAGAAGAAAGATTACTTCCTGTTAACCTGATTTTTTAAATATATTTTGACTTTGAAAGTGAAAAGGAAAATGTTCTTACTGTGATTTCTTATCTTGGATTTTTTTAAAACTTTCGCTCATATACATGGATATTAAAATAGATTGACACTCATTTTACGAATATACGAATCCCAAAATTTTACCAAGGATAATACATTCAAATAAGATTTTGGGGGGTTATTTTTCACATTTTAAGACTACGAAAGAGGAAAAAAAATCAATCTTAGCTATATCCATGTATAGTTGATCATTTTAAAATCCATATATAGCTGATTATTTTAAAAACAAATGATTCTGTTTAATTTGCGCTCGTTGAAAGTTTAAAGAAATCCGATATCAGTTATTTCAATATGCATATCTTCAACAGACTCTTGAGTTTTTTTAAAAGAAAGTCTGAACAAAAATTAGATAAATGCATAGGAATAAGAACATAAAACCTCCTTCAAATTGAAAATGAAGCAATATGTATTAATACATCAGTAAAATTCAAATAGAACAATGCCAAATCTAAGAGGCGATAATTAAGAAATACATAACTCTTTGTCTTATGGGAAATATAATTTCAAGAATTCTTTAAATTCTGCTCTAAGTTAAAATAAAAATAGCAATTAAAGAAATATAATCCAAAATGTTTTTAAAACTTCAAATAAATATTTATTTTCATTTATTCCTAACGAATAGTTAATAAAAACCAACTAAATAAGTATTTCAGCTGTGATTTTAAAATATTTAATTTACAATAAATTAAATATGCTTTTATTTTGTGATGAGCTTCACAAGCCAGTAACAACCACTGAACTGGGGGAAATTGCTTTTGTCTATTGGTTAGTTAAGCAGCTACAAAGCTTTGGTCCTTGACCTGCAATGGCCACAATTTAAATTAATAAAGTACCGTTGGAGCCCACCTGGTAATATTTTGGTTTATTATTTCAGGTGATAACGCCTCTAATTTTTATTGGTCTTTAAAAGGACCAAGGTATGTTAAAAAAGTAGTTAAACTAAGTTATAATCGCGTTTACGGTTTTGCAGATTACGCAGATAATGCTTCATCTTTTAAGTACCGCTGTCGAAAAATTAGGCGGAAAATTTTTTAATACCCTCGAAAGTATTCGCCAAGTTTAGGCTAATATTTCTTCCCTTATTCATTGGGAGTTGATTGATGAGGGAAAAAGCAAGTAGGAAGGACATAATGATGGGTCGGATTCCGAATCGTGCTTCCTCTGCTTTTATATTTGCTTCCTTTTTGTGTTGATTGCATGTTTTTATCAGTTCTCAGCATGTTTGCCTTTCCAGTTGAAAGATTTGAATCGGGGTAACTGATAGAAAAAGAGAAAAAGCATTAAACCATGCGCATCACTGGAAAAAAGGAAGATGGATGGGAGGAGAAAAGTTTGGTTTATTAATGTTTATTGTCGAAGTGAGAGAAGAAAAATTGGAACCAAATAATAATAGGAATTGTTATCGAAGCATAAAAAACTCTGCAAACCGATGAAAAAACCATATTGAGAATAACATGATTTATATTATGAATGGTAGTTTGAATTTATCGGAAAAGCGTAATAAAAGGAATGATCCTTAATACTGTTTTCATTTCCATTTTCATATTTGCTATTCAGTAAAATTGATAGAAAATTGTTGTTTGAAAAATCAGAAAATTTGGGAACTGATAGAAAAGAGTTCATTGAAAAATTAGAAAACTGATAGAAAAGGGTTGTTTGAAAATTTAGAAAATTAGGAAACTGATAGAAAAGGGTTGTTTGGAAAATTAGGAAATTGATAGAAAAGGGTTGTTTGGAAAATTAGGAAACGCATAGAAAAAGATTGATTGGATAATTAGGAAACGCATAGAAAAAGATTGATTGGAAAATTTGGAAACGCATAGAAAAAGATTGATTGGAAAATTAGGAAACGCATAGAAAAGGATTGATAAAAAATTAAATTGGGAAACTGATAGGAAAGGGCTGATTGAAAAATCGTTTTTTAAGGAATAGTTGACTGTGAAGTTTGTAAAAATAATTCAAAGAACGGTATTTCATTATTAATTCTTTGCTTTCAAAAACTACACATTTTTCTGACTACAATAGTATGATAAAATTTGTTGCTAAAATAAAATGAATATTTAATGTGCTTCGAAATAACAAATCCATTTTAATTACCTTTTTTCCAAAACGAGGTTCCTTTAAGATTTAAATGTCCTTTGAAATAGTTCAGATTTGTATGCTTTTTGAAAAAAAAATATCTTTAATGACAATTTCAATTCAACATTTAAATAAAATTGTGTACATAACTTTGTTTCGAATTCCTTTAGTCAATTTTATGTAAAACTCAAAATTTTGAAGTCCATTCATTGCATGAGCATAAAAATATGTTCATTAAAATTACCTTTCAGCCCTCACAAAATTCCAACACATTTCTTAATTTTGTTTAAAATGTATTTTATTAGATAATTATGAAAAATAAAAAAATAATCCTTCTAGAATATTTAAAATATTTTGAAAATTAAGAATTTTGAAGGGTTAAAATAATGTATGTGGTTTTAGAGTTTTTTCAAGATAACTGATTTATTTATATTCTAAAATAAATGCATAAATATTTTATAATTCGAAGTCAACAATTTGGGAGAAAAATCTTAGAATCCATTGCTTCAATAATTATTGTTGTAATTATCAGAGGAGAAGTGTTGAAATTAAAATAACAATGCTACCAATGAATCAAAGGATTTTATAGAAATATATAACAGTATTTTGTAGATATATAATCTGAATAAAAAATCACCTTATGTGGATTAAAGTTCATCAGTTACTAGCAGCGACTGACAGTGAATTTGTAATTTTTTTTTATTAAATGTTATTGTATTCTCTGTTAATCTATTGTATAGTATAATAGGTAATTTTTTGTGCTTTCATTGCATTATTTTTGGTTGAATCGATACATACATAGAATGTATTGGCAGATTTAGATGTTTTTGCTGTCCCTTATTAGTTCACATTCTCAAGCAGGGTTTTAATCAATTCATTAGTTTTGTTTCATGTTTGAAAACACCTTTAATACGTTGATGATCTATCTTAGTTAACATTTTCATACCATTAACCTCTTAAAAATGCATTGGTTTTTATTTATCTATTTACTTTCAGATTACTGTCATCCACATTTCTATTGCACTATACTATTATTATATTAATATTTAAACACATTATACTAATAATAAAATATATAATGACCTAATGAGGCATAATTTGATAAGTGTTAATATTATTCAAATAACTTATAATTCAAACAATTAGTTTTTTGAACTTATTTATTTCACAACTAGAATTTTTTTTAAATCGGCCTACTTGTGATTCTCCCAGCTTAGAGACAATATAGTTATCTAGTCTATCCTGCCTATGAGAACATGAAATTCGAGCTTTAATTTCAAGCTGTTTCTTTATTAATTAGAAATTAATTCTATAATACTACTTTTTCCTCAAATTAAAAATATGTTATTCATTTTTTGAAAAAAGCTGTAATCAATTTAGTTGAAAAAATGTCTTTTATTGGATTAATAAAACAGAGAGATTGCTTCTCGTGTTTCAGATTTTTTTCAAATATATGTATTGAGTTTAAGAAAAATCGAAAACGCCACCGATTTCTAGGCTAATGGAGTTTTATCTGCTCTTTGTATAGCCTGATTTATTTAAATATAATTTTAAAATTCCATTGAGTGCATTTTATGAAAAATAATGTCCTAGTTACGACGATTTGGTAAATATAATTTATTAAAATTGGTATTATTCTAGTATTTATTCTACGTAATCTCTATTTTTATATAAGAAATTTGAAGATTTCTTTCTTAGTATTATCTTATTTCATGTATCGTTAGATAAATTTATTTTCAAAATAATTATCTATTTTCCAAAATTTTCATAGTAGGTTTTTCCTTTATTCCCATTTGAAAGTAAAAATAGATGAAGATAATGCATCATTAATAATAACATAGTCGTTAAACATAAGCGATGGTAGGTTAGCAAAAACAGGTAAAATAAAAATCACTTTGTATAGAATGTTTTTATATACGCCCTACGTGTGATTGAACATATAATGTGTGATCTAATTTTATATAAGAATGTCTTATTGGCGAACTAAAACATTTCTTTGCAACGATTTAATTTAAAACACCATAACAATTATATATTTTTTTAAAAGAGGGAAGGAAAAGAAGGGGTTTCTCTCCCATCTTTACATTATATTCCCTTCACTGCAGCCTGAAAGCACTGCTAATATAAGATCTTAATTCACCCGAATTGAATGGTACGTAAGTTCACAGGTTCTCGAACTTCTACAAGTTTCCAATGGGGTGGAATATTGCACGACCTAAGTCCTGAACTGGGGAGGTGCGGTTTGTCAGACTGCTAAAGGACTTTCGGCCACACCTATTTTGTTTTTAGCTCAGTCGATTGAAGGTGCAGCTTCTTGTTTCGTGAAGTTCCCTACACGTGCACTTTTTAAACCAGTTTTGGCAGAGGCTTTATAAAACATTTCAGATTTTCTTTAGCACAACATTTTTGAAACCGTAGCTATCTCTAAGTGTTCCGGTTTTATACGACGATTAGCAGACGGCTCTAAAACTTGGTGCTTGAAACATCATCCAACCTACTGATCCTCGTTATAAAGCAGAAATTCGGAAACTTTTAAATGAAGCAGAAAGTGATTTTAGTGATGAGGATAATTGTACAGAAAAAATTTTCTATGAAGGTTTTCATCAAAGGTGTTTTAAAGGCTGATTCTGATGGATATGCTCAAATATAATTAATTTTTCTAATTATAATGTATTTTGAAAAATTTCTAAAATATATTAATATACCAAAAGGAAATATATCTACAAAATTTATAGACCCTTAATACATCTGCAGAGTTTAGAGGCCTTTAATACATCTGCAGAGTTTAGAGGCCTTTAATACATCTGCAGAGTTTAGAGGCCTTTAATACATCTACAGAGTTTAGAGGCCTTTA
>JAOUZG010009418.1:1399914-1418095 GCA_026289955.1 Argiope argentata
TTAACCTTCCTTATCTTACTTAACCTTCCTTATCTTACTTAACCTTCGTGACCTTACTTAACCTTCGTTACTTAACCTGTGCAGGCGTTCCAGCACGGAGGTAACACGCCTTCCTCGTGATCTGGGCGTCCCGGGTTCGAGCTCCGGTTAGGACATGGTTGTTGTTCTATAAGGCGTGTGAATGGGATCCCCCCTCCAAAAAGGGGCTGTGCAAGTGAATGTGATGAGTGTTCAACTAAAGTTGTACTCTTGGCCCTAGTTGGCGCTTAATCAAACAAGAGAGGCTTATTTCGGTTTAAATCTGCTGATGCATAAGCGGGTTTGCTCGTAGCAATTGTCATTAGTGACAACAACAAAAACTGCCGTAGTTGGTTTTGTGTATGTTTCATGCCACAAGATACAAGTATGATTTCATCAAAAAATGGCTTTTTCAATTTTTGCATTTTAATAAAATCAAAAGATTTTTAACTCGCATTTTGCATTAAATCATATCACCAGGAGCTGTCTAAAGAGATTATGAATCCTCTAATGCATTGTAAGGGCATGTGTGATGGATTGAATATACAGACGTTTCGCATAAATCAGAGCCGGTGCAAATGGAAATGTTCTGCTCTCGGGTATCTCTAGACACGTTAGGCGAGATCGAAAATGTTTCGCTAGTGATTTGATAGACAATGCTGTGCCTAGCTTAAGAGGGAAACAGCCCCAAAATGAACGGGTGATTTATTCTGGAAGAAAAGCCGTGGGAAACGAGAGGAGTGTTGTGCAAGGATTTTTCTTTTATCTTGGCGAGATTTTAAAGTAAATGGGGGATTTAAAAATAGGTGGAAGTCTCGAGGGAGAGTAAGAAATTTCTTTATAAGCAACGTTGTTTTACATTGTTGTAAATTGAATTAATTTTCTTTATTTTTGTAGTTATTAAAATATTAAAAAATAAACGTGGTTTGCTATTTGACCTAAATATCATTACATTTAAAGATAGACAATTTTTGGAAAAAAAAAATAATAAAGTGAAAATAGAAAAATTAAGCTAGTTCAGAAAATATATAATCTGCTAAAGAATTTGAAAAATGAGTTTTTTTAATTATGATTTTGCATAATGTATGATATCATACCGCATTGTTTTTAAATAATAAGCTCTTGCACATAAATCTTATACAAAAGTTAAATATATAGTAAGTGCAAAGCAATCATCATTTCTAACTTTCAATATTTTAGAAAATTCTGAGATATTTAATTTGCTTTTATTTTGAACGATGAAATATTTCTACAAAATTCTGAGAAAAAAAAAGTTTTAAGTGTACTTTTCAGGTAGCCGGGCGGCAACAAAAAATGGCCAAATCTTGTAAAATTCCGCCAAATTTTTTACAAAGATTTTAAAGCGAAAAATCGCCAAATGATGTAGAATTACGACGAATTTCTTGGGCGATTTTTTGCTGATAACCGGCTGATAGAAAAGTTAAAGAAAGTTATATATATTTATGCATTCGTTTGTAATTGTAAACTTAAGAGATGCTGCTTCCAATACTACTGACAACAAATCATATTTCATAAATATCTGAATGACTACTGATAATAAGAATAGAAGGCAAATGACAATAGACTAGAATTGTAAATAATCAATAATGTTAATAATTAGTAATATATTTGTCTTAATTTTGCTTTAATTCTGATAAATTGTTTATTGAAAAAATAAAAACTGAATACTGCGTATACTTTACGGTACAAAGAAGAAGAAAAAGAAGGAAATAAAGGCTTTGATAGTGTGGTGAAACTAATCCCCCATAGCGGTGCTTACACTTTTGCGCATGCGAAAGTAATAAACGGGCCTGGCAAGAGCCGATGTCTGATGGGTTACCTGTCTGACAACATTTGTCACACATTTGGGATGTTCATTCATGAAAATATTAAAACGGAATGGCCTGTCCATTTCGAGAAAATGGTCCTCAAACGTTTGGGAAAGCTTATATACTGATAACTTGACTCCTGCCCGAATGATCCCACTGGCATGGTTGTGTGGGTAACAATGTCGTATCCGGAGGGTCAGGATTCAAATCTGGCTGTATATTTTTTAAATAATTCTTACTCAATTAAAAATGTACAGGTACTTATAATTAATTAGTTTCTAATTTTTTAATCTAAAAATAAATTATTAATATTAAAATACACAATAAAATTAAAATTTTAAAAGAAAAAAAATTAATACTAATGCATTTAAAAATATCTAAGTTTAATTAATGATTTACAAATAGTTTAAATTAATCTGCTACTTATTTTTTATCCAAGGAGGAATACTTATTCTTTTAATACTTAAACAAAAATCTAGATAAACAAATTTAGAGGGGGATTTTTATTTTATGCGAGTGCACTGAATACTGAAACTAAGAATATTGTAATGTTTCTTGTATGTAGTGGTTGAGGTATAAGAAAAATTAGCTAAATTTGTCATGTAGTATTTTGTAGAGGACAATACCAAGCTAGTTGAGCATAAGAGCTTAAAAGAGGTAAGAATACGTTGTGTATTCTTGATGTATGAAATAATCCTGAAGTAGAAATAAAATGAATATTATATTTCGAATCATGTTTTTGTCCAAAATGTTGGTGTTTTTGTTAATTCTGAGACGCAATAAAGCTGGTCGAAACACTAAGTAAGACGAAATCAAAGCGTAGCATTTGTGATAAAATGAAATTTAGTGTCATTGCAAAGCTTTATTATACAGTAAAAAAAATGCAAACAATCAATGATTATTTCATATCGCTGCTCACACCTTTAAACTTGTCTTTTTAGATTATGTTGAACTAGTATAGTATTTTCTCTACAGAGTACCACATGATAAATTAAGCTAATTTTTCTTATACCTCGACCAAGCTACAGTCGACGTTTTTGAAAAAGTCAAGATAATTATACTGGTACTCTTGATTTTGGAATATTTCACGAATTGGAATTTTCCTAATCACCGTTTGGCTTTGAATTTTCATAAGAAAAAGCAGATATCAAAGGGTGTCTTATAGATATTTCATTATGAAGAAGCATAACGATTGCATGTATTTGAAAAAAAAATGAGTACCAAGGTAATAAAAAAAAAGGTAGACGTGTTTCCCCACAGATGCCATAATGGCGAAATGGGGGCTAAACTTGTGCAGACGCTAGCTGAATTTCACGATTTACAACAGTAGTAATTTCATCTGGACAGTGAAAACCTTTGCTGTGTAGTACTAGAAAATAATGGTGCGTTAGCTGGACACTTACCTTTACATTGAAATACGTTTTTTGTGTGCAAAACGTTTATCGAGTACGGGGATTCAATTGAAATACTTGCAGTATATGAAGCATTTGCATATGTCACGTCCAGCCATTGTGAAATGGTGCCAGCAGTTCGAAGACGGCTACACTGACGGTCGTTGTGGAAAGGACAGGAAGGCCAACAACGCTGAGCACATCAGACATGGTGCAGCGGGTGGAAGACATTATTCTCAGCAATCGCACACATTACAAAGAATTTGGTTGGAAGACCATTTTCCAACAATAACCAATTTCATACAGTTGTACTAAGCTAGCTGTAGGACCAAGAAGATGATTTCTACCGGCAGAACATCGAACAAGAGTGCTGCGTTTTGACAAATATCTCCAGTGACTGAGAGATTATGTAGAGATATAGTGTGCTAGTAGGTGTTTCATACTGCATTCTGACGGACTTGTCAATAATTTATAACCTAATTGTTTGAATATAATTTCTTTTTGAACGTCCCTAATGTATGAAATCTTATCAAAATTCACATCTAACTTGTTAATACTGATTATCAAATCTATGTTATGCACTCTCTATAGTCTAATAGTTGTAATAATTCATCATTATGGATTTACAAGCCCTTATTCAAAGCATTAAGCCCTCAGGTTATCATAAGACGATGGATCACCGATGAAGGGTGATAGTGATATAGTTAAGTACAGCAGTGAAGCACTTCGGATGTCTCAGGAATGAATTATATTATGATAGACGATATAATGAAACGGTTATTCATAAATGGATAATATGCTTTATTAGATATGTATAAAGTGGTGGGTAAGTTTAAGAGAATATTTCGAATGCTTAAAAACCTGGTATGGTATAATGCCCAAGCACTAGTAAAAAGGAAAAAGCGCAAAATATCATTTATTTATATGTTACTACTGTTTTTATTAAGAACAGCGAAAACCTGGTGGTAATATCTCGACTCGTGAGCCCTAGGGTTTTAGATTCGAGACCCAGTTTCACCGAAGCACCGTCGTATAAGAAAGCCTTTTGGAAGTTAATCAATCAGTGTCAAACATTCTCACACTAATATGGTATGATATGGTGGGGAGAAGGGGTTTCAGATCAAATGTCCTCCTTGTCATCTGACCGCAGTTCACAATTACGTGGTTCGTCTCATAATAGCCCTACTGTTGCTTTATAATGGGATGTTAATATAATTGAACCAAACTAAACAAAATTACTGCTTTTACGTTCATTTTAATCACATTTATAATCCAAGTGGTATTGATTCTATCAAACCAATTTTTATTTTAGATAGATTTTTTTGTTTAGCAAATTTTAACTTGCAATCAAAACGTTTATTTTCTTTCACTTGTATATGTGTGAGTTTCATTTTTGCTTCTTATTTTCAGTCTTTACATTCAACTGCAAATATTCTGTTAAACAATAGGTGGCTAGTGTGGTGATTACTTTTTCGAATGCATGAAAAATATCAATAATAATAAAAAGAAAACTGGAGATTGAACTCCCTTTGTTCTTATCCTCAATTTTCGGAAAGTATTTTTTGAAAATTTTATTAGAAGTTGCATCAGTATTCTTCGGAATTCTGATATTGCAAAAGATTGAGCGATTCGCGGAAAGAAATTGTTAAGTCTGCAAAATACGTATTTGAACCTGCGAGCTGTCAGGAGAAAGGCTTAAGGCGTGAATTGTTTTGATGACGTGGTTTCTTCACGAATAGTGAACAGCTAGAAACGAAGTTTTTGTTTGATTTTTATCACATTCTGAATTGTTCCAACAAACAAATGCATTCTTTGCAATAGAAATGCTACGCCAATGTATAAACCTAAGAATGCTTTTCATTTGTTGTTCTTAGATATTGCCATGCTTATGTATAATGGTAGCTTGCAGTGTTAAAGCGAAAAGCTCTATGAATTCATTGTGAGAATTTTCAGTCTACACTAAATATTTATTGAAAAAGCCATTTTCATATTAAAATAGAATTAAACCTTAATTCTTTTTAGAACATAATTTAGTTGAGTCTTAGTTATCTTACTGCTAAAAGATTGTTATTATAAAAGTATTATTTCAATAATAACAGGTAATATAAAAAAATCTCAATAATAACAGATATTATGAAAAAAAATTAAGCCAATTTATTATTCAGGTCAAAAAAGATTTTATTTTAATTACTTTTTACTAAATAATTACAATTAGTATAATAATTAATTTCGGCAGGAATCGCATTCTTCACATTCACGTTAAAAATACTGAAATATGTGCATTTTATCGATTGAGCTACTGTCTGTTGATTTCAGTTCTTATTACAAATTGCTAACTCCTCTATTTAAAGTATTAAATATTAATTAAATTTAATTAATGAAATAATGCATGAAAAAATTCTTTAAACATCAAGTGTTATCCACTACAAGTTTAATTAAACTTATTTGATGAATAAAAAGTATTTTATTTACGATTGAAAGTTTGAACGTGGTTATAATATAGAGGGAGTGTCATTTAATGTTAGCAATTGAAAAAAATACCATATTCTTATTACATTATTGCCCTATAACATAAAATCCAATTATTTAGCATTAGAAGTACGAATTTTGGATTAATAAAATATGGTCTTTTTTGGATAATTATGGCTATAAAAATGAATTTTTTTTATTTAGCAGTATACATAACTTAGCGAAAAAATTCAAGAACATGACACTTAATTTCTTCTACTATTCGCATTTCATTCGGATATTTCAATATGTAAAATGCATTTGTATTTAATAAGTATCTTTTATTTTGGGGGGGAATTGAGAGTTCGATGCCAAATTTTTTGAAATATTTGCACTGCATTTGATTATTTCAATTAAAACAATTTTTTAGTGATTTTTTGTATTTGATTGGACAAGTTTTCATTGACTTTGCTGAAGAGGTAGTTGATCGAGACTTGATTACTTTATGTATTTATCGATATGTCAGCTTAATTCATATTCAATATATTGTAATCCAATGCTCTTACGATGAAAGAAATTATCTGTGAATCAAATTAACACGTTTCAAAATATTATATGATGTATATTTCATCAATGTGTCGTTTCCCTAAAACTTTGATAAACAGTCACTGCATACTATAAACTTTCTGCAACAAATCATTCAGATTTTATGCGAAAAATTAACATTTTACAAATAAACAGCTGAAAACTGTTTTTTAATAAATGGATTTACTATCATGAGATAAGGTAAATGGATATTGTGGTGGATTAAATTTATCCCAAATATTCTTGAATTTTGGGAAATTTAATCCATCTGAGAGATTATTCTTCTGTATTTGCTATGATTTCAAAAGAAGCAATCATTTCGAATCTTGTTTATCTAATGCATGTTAACTGTGCACGACTCATTTTATCGATGCGTCTTCATCTGAAAAGTAGCAAAAATAATTTCCGGATTGCTTTTATGAATCCATTTCGAATCCTTCCGATGCGATTGCACTCCCATCAGTTCGCCTGAAAGTAAATTTACCCGAATCTATTTCCATTTCATATCTTCCTCGTTTCTGAGATCGGAGCATTTTGGGATACTCCATAGAAAAAATATCGCTCAGGACAATGCCTCGGTATCGAAAACATCTGTTATCCAAATACTTGATGTTAAGTGAAGACGATAAATTATTTTAGGAGCTCTAATCAACAAAGAAAAAGAAACATGTTTTTATATAGGACGTGTTGTGGCAATGAAATGAAGTATTGAAATAAACAAAGATTAATTTAAAAAAGTATGCTTCACTAAATATTTCAAAATATATTTTTGTGACTCAAAATATATTTTGTGATTTTCTTTTTCTCAATGTAATTGGATAGAATATATTGAAATAGTTAAAAAAAAGCTATAAATGAGGAAAAGACTCAAGTAAGTTACATTTGAAGCCTTTCTGTTCTAAAAAAGGAAATGTGCTAAACATTAATTCAATCATAAAATTAATCCAATTAAAATGTTAATTCAGTCATTAGTAATTTTTTCGATTAAATAATCAGTAGGCTCTATAAAAAGAAAATGAGTTTCCTGTCGGAATAATTATAAATAAATAAAACATAATTTATTATGCACTTCAGATTCACAACCTAGTAAAAAGAAAAAAAAATGAAAGATTCTTGTTTTGAAATAACAAATTCTGAACTGATATTGAATATTAATTTTTTATACTCTTCGTTCTTTACTCTTATTTATGCTCTTTATTTATTAAATTCTTAACTTAAAAAATAGCGTTAGTTTTAAAGGGGTTTTTTAACGTAGCTCATTTTTCCTTTGACAATGATTAATTTGATATAGCTTAGATACATTAATGGCCCATTTAATAGCTATTAGCAGGTTTAATTAATCTACAATTTAACGATTTAGATGAAGGACAGAAAACAAGACTGTCATTACTTTTTTTTAAATAAATAAATATTTATAAAAAAATTCATGAGTTGATTTATATTTTAAATTCTTATAAACAATAATGTTAAAAACCTTTTACATTTAAAACGTATTCATAAGTTGCTCTGACAAGACAAAGAAATTTAGTATGAATTAAATAAAAATAATTCCAAATAATAATATTTAATACATGAAGAAACGACTGATATATAAAAAAAATCTTCTAAAAATTAATTCTACAAAAGCAACTGTAAAGCCTTGAAATTTTGAACAAGAAAAAAATGTTGTTATAGTACAGGATCTTTGTTTCTTTTCATTTAGAACATTATTAATAATCTATGAACATTCATCATTTACAAACTGAGGAATTAGATTTGTATCCCTTCTTGAAAAAATGTTCTTTAAAAATGGTTTAAAATGGTAATTTTTCTCGGTTACGTTTATTTAAAAATAGTTTCAAAATCTAAAATTACTTTATCTTCACCTATTTGTTATTATTATTTATGTCACATTTCTTCAGATTTAGATACTGTTGACCTCTCTCGTGAAAAGGAGTGTTATTAATCGATTTATTTCCACTCTAAGTACCATAATATATTTTATGCAACTCTTAAAAGATTTATTTATTTTAAGGTATTTTTCCGGAAGAAATAATCCACACTAGTTTATTCATCTCTGAAATTGGTTAAATACTGGTATATTTTATTCATTGCAAATAATCTAACAAAGTTATATTATAAATATTTCGATTTAGTAATGAGAATTGAATCAAGCAATTAAGAAAAAAATTATTAATGATGTTTTACAATTCGAAGTTAATTATAATAACATGGTAAGACATTTGTTTCCAAACAAACAAAAAATATTCTCATTAAAAAATGTGATGAGTCTTTTATGGAAATACGATTATTTTACCCTCTTTGTTTTTCAATCTGTCTGAATTGTGCATCGTCATAATGTAAACATTCCATCTTCGTTGCAAAGTCCAAGGTCACTTGGAACCTAATGAATGATCCAATTGCTTATTTATTCTTTTGATCACTCAACGATATGATGTCTTATTTTTGTGAGGTCCTCTGTAAGTAGGTTAATTGCTAGCCTTTTAGTGAGTAAATAAACCTTACTATGCAGCTCTTCTTTATACTGGCAGATATTTCTTTGTGTTAATATCTTCTATCGCATAAATAATATCTAGTAAAAATAAATAGGGAATGTGAGAAAAATTGCACTTTAAATAGATATATTTAATCAAGTGTTAAATAGTTTAATTGACACCTTACCAAGAAAGTGGATTTGTGTTCTAAAGTATGTTCGGAATTTTGGATACCTTGAATTTCATAAAATAACAGTTCTTGCTAATTCCATACTGATGAAGTAGAAAAAATAATGTTAAGAAACGAATTGTTACAAAGAGAGAAAAAATGCTTGAATGGCCTGATTATCCAAATGCAGTTTTATGAAAGTTACGAAAATCAAAACATTACTTAAACTTATCTGTCAAAAGATAAGCATGGTATGAAAAGTCAACACATCTATTTATAAACTGTGAGGGGAAGGGAAGGAAAGTGGCTCTTAGGTTGATCGAATGTTTTAATTTTTAAAAGTAACTCAGTAATCAATTAAATATATTGCGGAACTGAGCTGTCCCATGATATAATTCTCGACAAAAAGTCTATATTTGGGGTTATATTTCAATAAATATAACAAAGGAATTCAAATATTTAGAAGATTGAAGTTTTAAATTTATTTATATAGATGAAAAACAATTATTAAAGAGAATAATAAGGAATACGAAACTGTGCTTAAAATTGCATGTTATTTCCAAATTTTATTGGCAATCTGTTGCATTTTCTTATGTTGCCATTGCTCCAATTATATTTTGAGCTTGTTGCGATGTTCCAATTGCAGGAAACCTGATACGTACGTCATTTTAATACATTATATTTTACTGAATCGAGTAGCAAAAGGTTTCCAGTAGCAACTGCCTCTTATATTTGTGACACTATGCTCTAATGAAAAATTATTTGTTTTCGTTCACTTTATATAGAAAAAATCATCTTTTGTTTTCAAGATATGTAAAAATTATAGTTTTTCTTATTTACGCTATAATTTGTTTGATAATGAAGATATTTACATGGGTTTAATGACTTGAAGACACAGGTTGTCTTTTATGTGATGTATTCTTTAACATCAACAACAAAAGACTCATTATTACGTCGTAGTGTAGCAGGCCTAGAGAGCTACACATAAAATTTCTCTGGGGAGAGCCGATATTCCCATAGTATATGCGTCAAGTTCGCTTATACTTCGCTTCTGGAAAAAATTACATCAATAGTGAGATCAAGTGGTGTTTACATGATTGGCAGCTGTCCCCGCCCAAGAAGACCACGTTAAGAATTCACTGGAATATCTTGTTGAATATCCAGTGACTAACTTAATTCCTAACAAGATATTCATTTTGTCTCAGTTGTATTTCAAAATATCTTATAGCAAACCACTTTTCAAATATTAATATTTTATATATGATACAATTTATTGTATCAACATTTATCGAATATTTTCAGTTCCAAAATTTCAATTCTTCAGCTGTCGGGACACGTGTTGAATACAGCTTATTTTAAGCATACTGCTCTTTCTCTGGCTTTTCCTCAGGAATACAAACCCTGGAAATACAAATTACAAAATCTTACTAATGAAGATTTATGAAATGAAGAGCTCGCAAATACCAAACTGTAGCATGCAGTGTTGTCTAATACATCCCGCTTTCTAAATATTGCCAGGAATGACTAATCGCGAGGCCACGCCCAGAGTCATTTCGTGTTCCCCGAGGAGTGCGGCTATTTACTCTGATTTGCGACCGAATCAATAGGCGTGTGCCGCGCGAAGCTCTTGAAGTGAGGCCACGTGTAAGGTGAACAGCCGATCACACGAATAGCTCACCGAACGAATAAGACGGAGAAGTCCCAAGACTGCTGGATATTTCGCGATCTGGAAGATGGCTTTTTCGTCATTGGATGCAGTTTTTAAACTTTATTTGAATACTGCATCATGTTGCGATTCAATTTTCAAAATTGCTTTTTAAAATTCATTTAAAGAAAGGGCATTTTCATGAAATAAAAATGAATTTCAATACATAAAGATAAGAACTGATATTAGCCTAATGTTTTAGGGATGGGTTAGAAGATACTATTAGTGATATATAAATCATCACATTGTTATCATGGCCTAACGTTGATCATGGAAACCACGCTATAGGGTGCCGATAGCTCTAGTACACAAAAGTTGATATAACTAGTTTAATTCATCAAAATCTTATATTAAAATTTATATGAGCAATTATATCCTCAAAATAGAAGTATAACACCAACGTACAAAAGAAACCAAAATAATTATAAGGAATTTAACAACTTAACAGTTTTGCCCGTATGCTATACGTGCATCGAATTATTGAATTTTGATAGCTGTCAGCTAAAATTAAATCGTTCATAATGATTATAATTGAATATTAAAATTACTTCGAATACATAGATAAGTTATGCATTCAATGGATTTCCATTTGAAACAAAATAAGAAAATACAGTAATACCCCGCTTAACGCGGGGGATACGTTCCATCAAAGTAGAGCGTAATGCGAAACAGCGCTAAACGAGGCTATCTTTACATGTAAATATTGGGGTTAGGGGAAGATGGCTAGGAAATTGGTTAGTTATTAAATTTAAAAAGTATGTTTTTTTAATAAAAATAAAACCAAACATTATTTCTTAAAGCCCAAATTAATACCACATTATTATTTCTTGCAAAAATAAAAACAAAATATAAATAACAAAACGAATATTCTTTAAAAAAACAAATAAAATTCTAAGTCAGTCATATTTAGTTAGCCTTCCGCATCTTCAGTGTTCTGCCTTTTTGTGACAAAAGCATCTAATGTTGTTTGCCTTTTTCTTTTGCGTTGTTCTCTTAAAAGTTCTTCATAAACGGATAGAGCATCTCTAACACCACGCCTTACTTTTGAGCTCCTGTCAAAATTCGGATCATTTTCAATGAATTGATCCATTATTTCCGTTATGGTAGACAAACTCCTTTTTACAAACGCCATCGAAAGTTCTTTTTGCTCTTCTTCTGAATCACTGCTGTCAACATTTTTGTTTTCTTCTTGTTCAGTTAATTCCTTGAGCTCATCATTAGAAAGACTAGCCGCTGCTTCTTGAATTATTTCTTCGACATCTTCCACATTTACCTCTTCAAAACGGTTTGCTTCGTTATTTTCACTATCTCTTCCACTATTTCATCCACATCGACAGAGTGTCCAACGTCATCGCTCTTACTTAAATCCGGCCAAATATTCTTCCATACTCCTTTCAAAGATCTTTCTGTTACCTCATTCCAAGAAAGGCCTATGTTTTCTACAGCAAACACGATGTTGTAGTTTTTCAAAAATTCTCTTATGCACTGGTTCCCTTCTCCGTCTGTTTTTTGAAACATTTGCTTAAACGTTCGCCGCAAGTAAGAAGTCTTAAAATTTTATATAACGTCTTGGTCCATTGGTTGAATTAAGGCAGTTGGGTTAGGCGGCAAGAAAACCACTTCGACTGGAATGCATGCTGTTAAGTTTGATAAATTTGTTGGGTCGCTTGGAGCATTATCAATTAACGGAAGTGCTTTTTGTTCAAGTTTTTTAATTTCGCTATAACGTTTAACAGACGGGCAGAAATATTCAGTGAACCAATCCTGGAAAATTTTCGCAGTTTTCCATGATTTTTTTATTAGACTCCCAAATTACATTTAAAGTTGATTTAGATATGCCTTTCATCGCTCTTGGGTTTTTGGAATGGTAAATTAGTAATGGTTTTAATTTAAAATCTCCGCTTGCGTTACCACCTAGTAGAAGGGTTAAGCGATCTTTTGCAGCTTTAAATCCTGATGCCCGTTTCTCTTCACGGGATAGAAATGTTCGTTTCGGCATTCTTATCCAAAAAAGCCTGTTTCATCAACATTAAAAACCAATTCTGGAGGATAGTTTCCTTCTTCAATTATTTTTTTAACTATTGTTGGAAATTCAGCCGCCGCTTTTGTATCACCACTTGCTGCTTCTCCTGTAATCTTTATGTTGTGAAGATTATTTCGATGTTTAAATCTATTAAACCATCCTCGACTAGCAACGAAAGTTTCACTTTTGTCAATTGTCGCAGCTTGAATGTAATTAAAAATTCTTCTAGCTTTTTCCATTATAATAGATTGGCTTAATGGCATATTGCGGTCAATTTCGTCGTCTTTCCATATAGACAGTCGTTTTTCCATTTCCTCTATGATATTATTTCTAGAACGGGTAATTCTAGTTGCAGAGCGTGACGTAGTTGCAGTTGCCGATGACAGTATTTTTTCTTTATTCTTCATGATGGTCCTTATTGTTGAAGTTGGCAAATCCAATGAAGCACTAATTAGAGTTTGACGTTCACCAGAATCTAATCTTCTAATGACTTCCATTTTAGTTTTGAGTGAAATGCTTTTTCTGGTTGCTTTCTTTTCTTTTTCATTATCACCCATAGTAAAAAACTAAAGATCAAAATATTTGACAATGTAATATAGTATTAACCCTTCAACCGGCTGGAACGTAGAAAGTCGCTCCAGCGTGTCTCTTGAAAACCGGCAGGAACGTAGAAATCCTCTCCAACGTGTCGCTTTAAAACCGCCAGGAACGTAGAAATTCTCCTTCCGCAAATGTCTCTTAACCCGGCTACCCCGTAGAAAGTCGCCATTGCTTTCCCCCCTTAAGGGTAATAAACGAGGTGGGGGATCCGCTTGTTAGAGGTCATTTTATGGTTTCCGCGGGCAGTTAGGATTTGGGTGGTCTTTCCATTTAGGGGAATGAGCTCTCGAGAAGGGGAAATCACTCTCTTGTAAGAATTCGCGATAACAGGGTCGAAAGGTGATATGAACTGTATGCTTCATTATTGATTTGAATATTTCACTTCAGATGCCAGAGAAAACTATTATACTTATTAAAGATAGAGAAACCCTCCGATTTACATGTCATAATTCTGTATAATAGTTAAGGATTGTGATTAGTTCGTAAAAGCGGGTTTGAATTTTCTGTACTTGTCTGATGAAATATTTAAAAAATCAAGTTTGAACTGTTAATATTACTTTTATTAATTAAAAAAGCCCTTATATATATTTTCAATTTATTTTCATCCCAATTAATAAGAGAGACAAATATTTATTAATAAATATAATTTTAACTATTGCTTAAACTTTGCATGCAGATTTTGGGCAAGCATTAACTACGCAAGGGAAGACAAATTTGAAAACTTTTGGGTATAATTATTTATTTATTTTTGACTTTTTAAACTTAACTTTAGTAAAAGTGTTGTTAATTATTTTTATAAACGTTTTTATTTAATGTATCTTGATAAATATAGTTAGTATTCTTCTTTTTTTTACTGCTTAATATTATTTTTTTAGTTTACTAAATTAATGCAAGTTTTATTTACTACTTTTTGCAAATCATATTTGTCTTTTTTTTTGTGGGGGGGGGGGCATGTAAAAAAAAAAACCTTTTCTTTTATAAATATAAAAAAATATATTTATAGAAATTATATATATTTATAATATAAAGAAAAGAATGAATTAAAGAAAGAAAGAAATATTTTTATATTTATAAAAAATTTTATAAATATAAAAATATATTTTTAGAAATCATATTTTTTAAATATACAATTCTATTATAAATATACATTTGAAATCTTTATAAAAAATCAAACCACATTCATATGAGAGTTTTGCGTCTTGTGAAAGGCTGCGAAAAGCGTAAAGGAAAAAAAATACGGGATTGTGTCACTTGCGCTCAATCCCATTAGAACTAACTCATTAGAGGGTGTCATTTGCGCTCACATGGTAGGTTTACTGGAATTTAATCACTTTTGGCAGGAAAACTTGGCGTGCATCTAGAGGGGCCAAAGAGAATGCAAGTTTCTCGCATTGATAAGATTAAGTGACATAATTAAGGGTCCTTATCTTCGAAATATTCTTTTTTTTTTCTCACGGTAAAACTGTAAAATTTTCTTTAAGAACGCTAAATACATTTTTAATAGTTTATTTTAGATTAGGGGTTAGATTAAATTTAGATGAAAAAGGGAGAGCGAAAAAATATATAAATCTAGCTCAGGGATGCACAACCTTTTCAGGATGAGGGGCCAAAATATGAAAAGAGATCATGGCGAGGGCCAAAAAAGCACATGAATGCTAAAAAATATTAAAAACGCGAAAACATTGGAGTTTTTTTTATGGCAATACGCATGAATTACAATTATTACTTTACTTATTTTATTCATGCACACATTATGCAATAAATAAAGGAATAAAACACAAACATTATAGCTACGATTACCTAAACCTAAAAAAAAAAGAGATTCCTGCTAAAAAGGGTGCAAACTTGAAATAGAATAACAGAGGAAAACTTTTTGGTAATTATACAGAGAACGCAATTTAAATTTTGAGAAAAAAATTCATAATCGAAATTTGTAAAAAAAATGAATTTATTTAAAGTTATTTATTTTATGTTGGGCTTAATATTAGTTGTAGCAATGCGTAGAACAGCAGAAAGGTTCTCATCTCATTCTTAATTTTGATTTGTTTAAATTCATTAGTGAGAAAATTTGCTCACAAATGTAAGCGCTTTTAAGAAAGTTGCACATGCAGCTGCATTTTTCTTTAAGCATAAAAATTCCTATAGCAAATCTTTATAAAATTCTAATATCGGTTTACCTTTGAACTGATTTTTGAAAAAAAATCAGACTTCTGTAAATCAATTTAGGCTAACTGCATACTCTCATCTACTAGATTAACATCAACAGAAAATGGAGAAGAAAATTCATCAAATTCCGTTTGGCACTTTTCAAAATCTGAAAACCGATCATCAAATGCTTTATGAAATATTTGAATTGGATCCTCATACTGCATTTTCATGTGTGGAAATTTTTCACGTTCTCGAGCTTCTCCTATACGAAAATCGTATTCGCCGTTAGCCATGAAGGGAACAAACTGAAAAGCTTCGTAATAAAAAGTAAATAAACTTAATGAACAACTGTTAATTATTTATTCTGATGTAGAATCGTTTTCTTTTCAGATTTTTATCCTTTTTCATTTGAAAAAAGTCTCATTTTATTTTAAATTAGTCATATTTTATTAATAACATTCGCGGACCAACTTCGAAGGCTATGCGGGCCAATTTTGGCCCGCGGTGCATAGGTTGTGCATCCCTGATCTAGATGATAGAATAATCCGAACAGTAAAAAAATATTCTTTTGACAAGGACTTAAAGAGCTGCCTTGTAACTCTCGCTAATATAACAAAATTGTTATAAAATTATTTTAAAGCAATGATTAATAAAATTTTATTTGAAATTTTGTTAAATAATACTAATAATTGAAAAATAATGCAATAATAATTGAAAAATAATTTTTAGTAATAAAATAGAATTGAAAAAACTAAGCAAGTGTAAACTTGAAGAAATAAAAGGCTTTTAGGTAATATGAATATTTTTTCATGCATTGGTTACTCTTTCTTACTTTTTTTGCATATATTAATCTTTCTACTTACCATCAATGGTTAAAATTGTATTTTAGTTGCAGTGTGAAAGAGAATATTTTGTGTATTTTAAAAACTGTTGAATTGAAATAATTTATTTGATTTGTGTTATATATTTGAGTAATAGCATTTTCTTAATAAGCTATTTATATATACTTACAAGTTTTTTTTTGTTGTTGATGCATTGAATAACCACTTTACAATGTTGAAGTATTTCAAAGAAATTTTTAAAACGCACATGTCTACTGCTAAATAATTTTATCTAATTATCTTAAAGATGATGATGAAACTAAAAGCAAACGCATTTCCTTAATACTTATTTGCTATCACATTTGATAAGATATTATGCTTCAAAGATTCTAAATTATTCAGCATGAAATCATAATATTTATTTCCTTGTAAATTATAAATTTAAACAGCAGTTATGCTTTCAAAAAATCCTTCTTAAAATAGTCGAATATTTCAGTTGGGGGAAAAGACTCCTTATATAGAGAACATCAAATAAATTGAATAATTATATAATAATTTATGTAATTTGAATAAAATTGTCTTCAACGGAAAATGAAACAAAGTTTGTTTTCACTCATATAAATGTAAGGCAAGCAAATGTCCTAATTACCGTCAATATTTGAAATTTTAAAAAATGAAAATAAAGTAATTATTACATTTTTAGTCTTTTCTTAGAACTACTTAATTTGTTTGAATATTATACTATGCCAAACTATAATTTATACTAAATATGGAAAAATCTTAATATCCACCCTGATTGTGGTATAGTCAAAATAATTAAATAATCTTTTAAAAATGGTCACTAAAAAATATAATATTAAATTTTAGAATAGCTAGCAAACCTATAAAATAATTGTTAATTTGTCAAATATTTGCAAAATAGCTGGAAGGAAATTGAAATAATGTTTGAAAACTTGCCGTTTAAAACTGTAGGTGTATAAAATTTTTATTATAACCATTGTAGATATAAAAGTGTGAAATTTTTTAAATCTCCATAGCTTTCATGTCATTTTATGTTTTTAAACTCGCTAGTAATCAAGTTTTATGTCATTTTAGTAGAAAAAAAATTACATTATTTATTTAAATCAGATTCATTAAATCAGTTCAATAGTACAAAATGGGTTTTGATTTTCTAGTTCCTATCAACATATAAAATCTAAACTCAAGTTTGATATTTTATGAACTGTAGCATTTCTTTTTTTATTCGTTTATTCCTCAAGATATAAAAGCACACATATTGTTTGGTGTCTTTTTATACTAATTATAATTTTTTTTCTTTAGTTTTTTTCCAACTCCAGTTAATGATAATGATTACAAATGCTTTTTGAGAGTATAGATAGACCTCTTGATCTGAACATCAAACTCAGAAAATAATTAAAATTCTAATTTAAGCCTCTTTGGGGGAGCCTCCTTCCATCCCTCAAAAAAGAATAACCTAACATTATTAATTTCAAGCTGTTTAAATTCTATTTCTGCTTCGCTAAAGCCTATAACATATTTATTACCTTTTCAATAAATTATTTTAAAAAATATCCTGGAATTGTATTGATTAAAAGGCATAAAAATTTGTTAGAAATTAACTCCTTCGACACCTATTCAGAATTGCATTATAACACTTGGGCATATGTTATAGAGTTCATGTGATATAAGGACTGACTTTTTGAATTAATCAGCAAAGATTTATCAAATATCCACTGATAAAGTTAATCCATTTCTTAGTTTAGATATAAGTCTTGGTATTTAAGACCATGGATAATGATTTCTCGCCCTCTTTTGTACACTTAGCTTTCGTGAATTCCGTTGTGTCTTTCTGTGTTGTGCACACCGCCTTCGCTTGTAAATAATGCCTGCTCCCGTGATGGAATAAAAAGAACTAAAAATTCAACCTGTATTCTCCATGATTTCGGCCACGACTCTGCTATTTATTCTCA
>JAOUZG010009418.1:1428095-1451579 GCA_026289955.1 Argiope argentata
CGCCTTCGCTTGTAAATAATGCCTGCTCCCGTGATGGAATAAAAAGAACTAAAAATTCAACCTGTATTCTCCATGATTTCGGCCACGACTCTGCTATTTATTCTCAGCAAATCATTTAAATGTGTTTTTTCATTATATATATATATATATATATATATATATATAATATATGCATGCATGCCTACCTTTTTTAATGAAATTTTGTAATTGGAAGTATGTCTGGAAGCAGGATTTAAAAAAGAAAAACTTATTCCTAAGTTCAACAGTGCAACGATGTAATGCTTTTTAGAAAAAAAAGTGACTTCAGAAACATTTGTCATAGATATGAAATTAGTCTTATATTACACCTTAATATTCAAACATTTGCTAATGTAATAATGTAATTTCACTTTCGGTTACAATAAAGGTGAAATTTACATGAATCTATACTTATGGCAAGAAATTCAGGGATAAAAAAGGAAGGAATAAAATATAAAGTAACATATTTAATTTCTAGCTTTCTTTCATGCTTAGATCTAGGATAGATTTAAAATTGGTATTAAATCCCTGCTGCTACCGCTTTTAAGAAAATTAGACAGAAATTTACTACTTTATTATTTGCGAATAGAACTTTAGCACATGATGCTGTATCTGAGAATCAAGCGCTTTAATGTAGTACGTGTAGATGCTGCATTTAGATATCGTTTGTGGTACATTAGATTATGCATAGTTAAATATGACAGTAAATGAGCAAGGAAATGAAGTAATATATTTCAGATTTGAAGGAATTTCAGTAATTATTAACACTTTCGATTTGAAAATATGCTTTTCTCCCCTTGAGAATTAACCAGCAGCTGTTTTTTTATAATTTTAAATATGATTCTTATAATTTATTATAGCCGAAGCGCTTATTATTTTGCAAATATATATATATATATATATAACTTATTTGAACAACTTTAAAGTAAAAAAGTACATTAGCTCATTTCAAGTATCCGTTTGTAGAATATTTACACATAAAAGCATACATACATATTGAAAGAACTAAACATTATTGATATCCATTTAAATTTGAATAAAAAACACTTTTTATGTTTTTTTTCTCATTTTGTTAAATAAAATTAAACTTTAAGACATAAAAAGATAAAATCCTCCTAAAACTAAAAAATATAGTTCACTTTGATGGATTAAATTTGTATTAAGTTCATCAAAACTATAATTTTTATAAATGTCTTCAGTGTAGGAAAATTATGAACATGTTCCTTTATAGTAAATTTTTAAAGCAAATTTCGCTCACTCTACTTATTACTTCTATCAATCGTTTGAAACGCGGTGACGGTCATTAGCATTTTTCCCACGGCAGCCTTTTAACGTTATCAGAGATATGGAGTGTCATTCTCACTGTGACGATGATTGATTCCCATATGGCGCACATTGTAAAATCGCCAAATTTTACATACAAAGATAAAAGTTATAATGTGGTACCCTTTTTAAGGCTTGAGCGCAAATGACACCCTCTAATGAGTTAGCTCTAATGGGATTGAGCGCAAATGACACAGAACCAAAAAATACATAGTTATTATAAGGACTATTAAAAAAAGTTTAGCATATGGAAGAAAGAAAACATATTTAATACATGGTAAATTTTATAGAAACATTTATTTATATTCAAGAAAATTCGATGACGAGTGAATTTAATTCATACTTTTTTGATGAATGGAAGGAATAAATGCAAATGAGTAATTATAATTATTGCTTTGCATTAAAGCAGTATTAGGTATTTAATGAAATTAAACAAATACAGGGTTGAACTGTATACGTTCTAACTGTTTGAACATATCCCAAGGTAAAACTTAATAATGAGTACTGATTTACATGCATAATTAAAAAGTAAAGTAAAGGAATGCTATTATAAAAAAGTTACTATTTAATAGGTGTCACAGATTTTTTTTAAATATATTTGCAAGATATCTGCTAATAATCTGTATAATATAAACATTTTAAAGTGTTTTCTAGAAGAAATATTAAATGTAATAAATTTCTAAGAATAATAAATACAACAAATACAGTATTGGAAAAAATCTTTTTTATTTTTTACTAGAAATATTTTTAAAAAAATGATTAAGCCATTATTACATTTTTTTATCAGAAATAGTTAGTATACTTTCTATGAAAGAGATGAAAATAGAAAATAACTTCCAAATTCCAAGCATCATTAAATGATTCTGAAAATCAGATTATTAACATAAAGCTATAAATACTGAAAAAAAATATAATATTGATTTAAAATATAGCACAACTCTTAGATGAAGCTTATTAAAATAATTAAATTCAATATTTGAAAGACAAATGAGATCATGAGCAGGTTTTACTATATTTCATGCATTGCAATTACATGCAAAGAAATTTAGAAAACTGATTGGGTATGATATATCTCAAAGCACGGAGCAGCGCATAAACCCACTTTGCAGATTACGCATTCAAAACGCGTTTCTTTTCTCACTCTTTTGCCATTTGCATTTGTTTGTGAACAACACACAGCACATCTCCTCGCAGAGTATTTTTTGTTTCCGGTTGGAGCAACTAAAGACGGAAAATGTCTTCCCGTCAATCTTCCCACGTTTTCAATGCTCTTTGGTACTCTAGACGACGGTAATCCTCTTCCTTCCTCACATAATCTCTCTATCAAGCGCATTTTAAATTCAACATGTTTCAAATTTCCTCCCTTTTTTAAATACAGCACAAAAGCATTCCACACAGCCTGATCAAGTAGATGCCGAAATATTTTTTTATAATATTTCCTTTGTCGACTTCTGGTTGACGAATAGTAGGATAAGCACTGATCCGACTTATCAACTCCTCCCATAGATTTATTATAATCAACTACCACCTTCGGCTTTTGTTTGGTAGTGGATTTTTTTGATTCAACACTAACTAATTGGGCATTATGAATGGTACTTAGCATTGTTAGAGTTTTTTTGTCTTTCCACTGTAGTACCATAATTTTCCCCTTTTGAAATACTCTCAATTCATGCATTTTCAATTTTGTGTCTTTAAATTCCACCGGTAACCCTTTTCTGTTTCCTCTTACAGTTCCTATAAGATCGGTTTTATATTTAAGAAGAATTTCGGCCACTTCCGGGGAAGTATAATAATTGTCTGTTGTTAGCTGATATCCTTTATTTTTAAGTTCATGGATTAAAGTCAGAACACATTTTGTTGATAATCCAAATTGTTCGTATTCTTCCATGAAAAGGGTTCCTTTACCGGTATAGATAATAGAATTCCATATGTAGCCGGTTTCTGACTCACAGAGTTGGAAAAATTTAATTCCGAATCTAGCTCTTTTGGTCGGAATGTATTGCTTCCATCCAAGTAAGCCTTTGAAAGCAAGCAAAGACTCGTCAATTGTTACAGATTGATTGGGTGTATAAGCAGATTTAAATCTCTGAATTAACATTTTGTGGATATCAAAAATCTTTCTTAACTTCGCATTTGGATGCGTTTTTTTATCAAATTTTTCCGAATTCTCGAAATGAAGAAATTTCATTAACAAACTAAATCTTTTTTCACTCATGATTTGTCCAAAGAAAGGAGTGTTTAAAATCGGCCTTATGCTCCAGTACGATGCTTCAACAGATTTGGGCAATATCCCTTGAAGTAAAAGTAAACCAAAGAAGAGGTTCAACTCTTTTATATCCGTATTTTTCCAATTCAATGCTCTCGATGAAGGCGTCAAATCGGATTTGTTGAAAAAGTCTTCTGCATATCTATTTGTTTCTTCCATAATGAAACTCATCACTGAATTATCAAAAAATACACTGAAATACATCATCGGGTCATCCGAGTCCCCAAGGAAATTTTTTACCGAAGAACTTATACCAGGAACCGAAGTAAATTGAAAATTTGGTGGAGCAGGTGAAAGTGCTTGCAGGTCAATAGGACACCAACAACGAGCCGCATTTAAAGTATCATCTTCAGATTCACTTTCCGATGTAGAGTATTCATCTTCAGAAGATGAATATAATTCATCACTGTCAGAATTTAAATCCATATTAAGTTCAACAATCCTTCATAAATAAAATTTTAATTACTTTCACTGTGGAAATTCAATTGCAAATTTCAATAATATATTAAAGAAACTGAATGATAAAATTTTTCACTAAAGAAATCAATAGTTATTCAATTAAATAAATATTCGTAAGGTCTACTCAAGTTCCCTGCGCAGTGCACTTCCCTCGAGTTGCTAGACCTTGTAAAACTACAGCCAGAAAAACTTAAGATCCGATGGAATTAAAATTTAAAAATAAGAATGCTGGTGAATGCTCAGATAAGTCAAACCTTTTTTTAAAAGTACCAATGAGAAATCAGAATTTGTACATTTAACCAATAGAAAATCAGAAGCAATTGAAAGTGATTAAGGATTTATTTAGAAAGACCCTTTCCTTCATGTTGCTGATAACAGTCAGCAACATTTTTACTATCTACTGTCTACTCTCATTGAAGACACAATGGTATAATTTCTATTTTCTTGGAACAATATTAAAGAGTTGGACCCATGTGGTGTGAATATATAATATTCTGTTTATTACCGGAATGGTTTGTTTATCGTTTTACTGTGCGATATGTTTTAAGAGAAACTTCCCACAGATTATCAAAAGGGTAATTTTTTTTAATCTGTGTTTCCGTTCAATTGTTAGCATTCAGTAGGAAAGTGGTTCTGTATCACTTGCTCTCAGTCTCATCAGCGCTAAACCATTAGAGAGTTTTATTTTGTGCTCAAGCCTTAAAAAGGGTACCACATTATACCTTTTATCTTTGTATGTAATTTTTTTCGTCTTTACAATGTGCGCCATACGGTAATCATTCACTGTAAAGTGATACTCCATGTCTCTGATAACGAAAAAAGGCTGCCGTGGGAAAAAGGCTAATGACCCTTACCGCGTTTCAAAGATGTGATAAAAGTAATAAATAGAATGAATGAAATTTGCTTTAAAAATTTACTATGAAGGAACATGTTCCTTAGTGGTTGAAATTAGTAGGATCCTTTCTTCAATCGGACAGAACTTGCGAGAATAAAATGTTATATAAATGATGAAAAAAATTGAAATTTTTCTCTATTTTTAGGTTATTGTTTTGCTAGATTAGAAACAGTCAATTTAGAGCTCAACAGTCCAAAATTGACTGTGCAAAGATTATATCAACTTAAAGAAGTGTTATTGATACAGAATACACGATCGGCGTCTAAAATCAAACAAATAGGCCATCTCTTAAGCAAAAACAAATCTTCCTTTTTCAAAAAATGTTTTTTGGAAAGAAAAATATTACTTTAATCTAGATAGAAACATTAATTTCCCATTTAGCAAAATTTTCACGTTCAGAAAAGCGAAAACATTTCTTCTTGCAAGAAATTCATCATTACTTGCAGTTTACTGTTCATATTCTGCATATTTCTGCTTTTAAAAGCTCTTTATTTGGTTCCATTTTCAACAAAAATATACAGTAGGGTACCAATAAATTCAATTAATTTTTAATGATATTATATCTGACCTAAGCAATGAATGAACTTTATCAGTGGATATTTGATAAATCTTTTCTGACTAATTCAAAAACTCAGTCCTTATATCACATGAACTCCATCACATATACCCAAGTGTTATTAAGATAATGAAATTCTGTATAGGTGTCGAAGGAGTTAATTTGGAACCAATTTTTAAGCCCTTTAATTAATGCAATCCCAGGCTATTTTTTAAAATAATTTATTGAAAGGATTTAAATATGTTATGCGTTTACGAAGCAAAAAATGGAATTTAAACTGCTTGAAATTAATAATTTTAGGTTATTCTTTCTTTTTTTAGGGGGGAAGGAGGTTCCCCCAAAGGGGCTTAAAATATAATTAAAATTATTTGCTGAATTTGATGTTCAGGTCAAGGGGTCTATAATTACTCTCAGAAAGCAGTTATAATCATTATCAGCAATTGGAGTTGAAAAAAACTAAAGCAAAAAGATCATAATTAATATAAAAGACACCAAACATTATGTGTGCTTTTATATCTTGAAGAATAAACGAATAAAAAAAGAAATGCCGCAGTTCATAAAATATAAAACTTGAGTTTAGATTTTATATGTTGATATGAACTTGAAAATCAAAACCTATTTTGTATTATTGTGAAGTTCTATTTAGGTAATTCAAATATGAAAATTTCTTATTTATTCTATTCTGAAAATACTCCTTTTAAAGTAAGCATTATGAAACAAATTTTCTTCTAAACGTAATAATTATAATGGCCTAGGGAAACAAAATCTGTAGAACGATAATTGTGCGGAAAGCACAAATTATTCTATTTTCTGACCAATTATATTCGATTTTTTTTTGTTAATTTATACGGTTGTATCCTTAAAACCTAAATATGAAGCCCCAACTTATGTTTTGTCATAACCTCAAAACTCAATTACCTGAATATTAGATAACCTATTCTATCCAAGATATAGTTTTCAAATTTCGCGTGTGGAAATGTTCTCTTTAGACATCTATTTTTTTTTTTTTTTTTTTTTTTTTTTTTTTTTTGTAAAATATGTATGCATTTTCTATCAGACATTACAGAAGCTAATAATCAAATTAATCCACTCGTATAAATTTTTTTTCTTTAAGAATCTAAATTAAATAAATATTAATGTAATTTTATTTCTACTAATATAACATTAAACGTGAGTTCTAGCGAGATTAAAAAACATAAAATGACGGGAAAGTTAAGGATATTAAAAAATTATGACTCTTTTATAACTACACCAATTATTATTATAGAAATTTTATTCATCTGTAGTTTTTTAAGGCCAATTTTCAAACATTATTTCAATTTTCTTCCAGCTATATTGCAAATAAACAATTATTATATAGGTTTGTTATTCTAAAATTTGATATATCTATAAATTTTAGGGACAATTCTTTAAAGATTATTTAATTATTTTTGACTATATTACAATCAGAGTAATATATTTATTACTCTGATTGTAATATAGTCAAAAATAAATCAGAGACTATATTACAATCAGATTTTTCTATATTTAGTATAAATTATAGCTTTGCATAATATAATATTCAAACAAATTAAGTAGTTCTACGGAAAGGCTAAAAATTCAATAATTTTATTTTCTTTTTTAAAAATTTCAAATATTGATGGAAATTTGGACATTTGTTTGCCTTATATTTATATGAGGAAAACCAAACTTTCTTTTATTTTCCGTTGAAGACAATTTTATTCAAATTATATAAATTGTTATGTAATTATTCAATTTATTTGATGGTTTCTATTTAAGGAGTCTTTTCCCCAACTAAAATATTTGACTATTTTAAGAAGGATTTTTTAAAAGTATAACTGCTGTTTAAATTTATAATTTGAAAGGAAATAAATATTATAATTTTATGCTAAATAATTTAGAATCTTTGAAGAATAATATCTATCAAATATGATAGCAAATACGTGTTAGTAATAAGTACTAAGCAAATACTTTTGCTTTTAGTTTCATCATCATCTTTTATCATCATCTTTAAAATAATTCGATAAAATTATTCAGTAGCAGTAGACATATGCGTTTTAAAAATTTATTTGCAGTATTTCAACATTGTAAAGTGTTTATGCAATAATCAATAATATATATATATATATATATATATATATATATATATAAGAATGAATAACCAATGCATAAAAAATTATTCATATTACCTAAAAGCATTTTATTTCTTCAAGTTAACACTTACTTAGTATTAACAATTCTATTTTATTACTACAAATTATTTTTCAATTATTGAATTATTTTGCAATTATTATTATTATTATTTACAAATTGTTTATTTTTTTTCAAATAAAATTCCATTATTTATTGCTTTAAAATAATTTTACAACAATTTTGTTATATTAGTAAGAGTTGCAAGGCAGCTTTTCATATATACTTTATGCATATACTAATTTTTATTTAGCACCACCTTCTTAATATGTAATGTCATTGTTAAGCCACTTTTCTCCCATCCAATTTTTGTGACCGGAAGAAAAGATCCTTTAAATAAAGAACTCTGCCCCTCCTCCACAAATTGACAAAACTATTAGATATTCATTAATATCTGTAATTTATGGGGTTTATTTTATTTTAATTAATGGACTAAAATTTGTAGCAAGTATTTTTATTATTTCAATGAAAAAAAACCCTAATTTTTTATTCACGGTTTTTAAACGTTGCTGAAGTTACTCTAGAGTGCTTTTTTCATTATTATTATTTTATTGAGCATCAATCGTTTGAAATTCACATGGAGTGAAATATTGTAAATGAAATTTCTTTAAATTATCTAAACATGATGAACATGGAAGAAACGTTCTGAAAGGGGTAATTCTTATTTGGTCGATACTTGCAGCTGTCTCCTTTTTATCTACAAGATTTCACAATTTACGAATTTTCACAAAAAAAATCATAATTTTGTAATTTAATAAAATAGGTACAGTTGAAATTTTGATTTCATTGCTGAAGTTAAACGAAGAAAAGGTTTTTTTGCAATATTTGTTGGCAGAGAAATGCATGGATTTATGAAAATATTACTGCGCAAACTGTGAGTAATTATTATAAATATTTGGGACAAGTTTAAGAATGATATAATAAATTGGCATTCAAAATATTCACGCACTAAAAATACGAATGAAATGATAATTTTTAAACGATATAAGCCATTTGAATAAATGGATGAGTTATTATTTTTTCTTATTTCAATAATAAAATTAACTTTAAAAATTTATTATCTAAACTTACATTTTAATTATTTCAAAATAAAAAAATAAGTGAAAAAGATTGAAATTCATAATATTTTCATAAACATATTATTTCTAAAATATTCACTTACTATACATTGATAAAAGATTATTTTATTTAAAAAAAATCTGAAAAAAAATCATGCACATTTTTATTTTAAAATTTTTGATAACAGATATATATGTATATTCCAAAATGAACGTAGAATTTTTAATATTAAGTATTATTTAATTATTAATAATTATTTTTTTATATTCTATTTTAATCAGAGAACCATATATATCCTTTTATTTTCATTTTCAATGTCAAATATGCCAGCAAAATGCTTAAAACTAAATATCGGAAAAAACAAAAGTAAAATTCTCTGAGTGTTGGCAAAAAGAATGTTATATGCTCGTAATGCAATTTTATGAATGATAATTCCTCTAAATAATTCATTAAACAAATTTTTATATTTTTTATACAAATTTAAAAAACATACGGCTATTCTATTTTCTGAAAAAATTACAGATTAAAAGAGAAGCTCTTAGTTCTCAGAGCGAAAACCAAATTCTTAGCTGAAAAAACGCATGTCAATTCTCCTGCTTCGACAGATTTACGACTCAATTTTTCACTCGACACTGTTTCCTGGGGCACTTACTCACAATTCCCCCTCACTGACGATTCCCTGTATTTCGGGGGGTATAATTGTTCAAAAGCGGGGAAGATAACCTCCCGTTGTTACTGCTCGTGGGGGAAGGAAAAATATACCAGGCCGGTTTAGGAACGTTCTGCAAATTTCTTTTCTTTTAAAATGTGGTAACCTTTATTTTGACCGCTGCCGTTTTAAGAACATTCTAACGCCAGACAGCCGACGCTCAATGGGTTAAATATATAAATACCTACTTACAATAATGTCAACAAATGTTTCCAATAATAAAAATATGTCTGTACAATTCCGCACCAAACAAGAAATACAAGTACACTCTTTCGGATATGCATTTGAAACCTATCGCTGCATAATATTTCGGGGAATCCCCGTATGCTGCGAGCGATTTCGTGGAATCCCTGGGTTGAAATAAAAGAACGCTAAACCGAAACAGCGCTAAACGAAACAGCGTTAAGCGGGGTCTTACTGTATTCCTAAAATAGAAGGTGTCATCTTATTAGATAGGAAAGAAAATAAAACAGTTAAGTGATTAAAAAGGTGAAATCTAGTTAAAAATTTAAAATTTTCAAATTTAAGGCCTTTTATTTTGCGATAGGACGTTCTTAAAACTAAAAATTAATTCTTAAAATTATCATTTCATTAGCTTTTCAATTAAGATCTTAATTAAGAACCTCATTATGTTAATTATCACGGAAAACTAGTAAACTTGTACACAATTTTCGAAACCTAAATTTTAAAATTTTTAGAATCTTAACTCTTTTCTGATTATGTTGAGTTAACAAAATTTACAAGAACTTGAGCAAATATTCTTAGAATTCCTACATCAGTGAATTTCTGAAAAGTTATTTCCTTTTTAAGGGGTTTGTGAGAGCAGGTTTTAGAAATTTTTAGTAGTATAATTCATTTCTGAAAGTATGCCTTCAGGGTTGTTTTCATCTTTTAGTGAAAATGTTCTTTTCTTATAATTTGTTTTTCTATGAGTTAATAAATGGCGTGCCTTTACAGGAAGTGGCTAGGCAGTGAAAAGGTTCTTGAAGTAGCTGGAGGGCGTTATTTATGATTCGTTGTGGTGTTTTGTTTAAATAGTCTAGGCTCAGTGTAATCAGAAGTTGTTTTTTATTTTGTATCTTTTGCAGTTTTGTGTAAATTTTTTTTCTGCATATTACTGTTCAAATATTATATTGAGGATTATTTCGAGAGTAATTTTCGTGTTTTTATAACAAATTTTGCTCATATATTTACTCATTTAACCGCGGCCTTTAGTATGAAAGAAATTTCTTGTCTCAAGTGATTCATTTATAGATATTTAATCCTTTGGAAATCCTCTCTCCTATTTTTGGAGATGACCCGTGAGAAAGTTTGGAGTTTCGATTTCTTATTAAGTTAACAATTGCCATTTCTATGTTGATCATAGATGAATTAGGAACAACAGCATTTTTCAAATGCTGAACACAAAGATTAGTTAATTAATTAGCTTTATCTTATTGTTTTTTATTGACCAACCTTTATTAGAAATAAATCTTTAGTATAAATATATAAACTCTAATAACCCCATTATACGATTTTAATTATTTAGAATGCTAATATATTCTAACTTGTACAATCAAAATAGAATCAATCTTCATTTATTATCATTTCAAAACATGATTTTGTTTTTGGGTTTTGGCTTGAACAAAAATCCATAGCCGAAAAATTGAAATTTTATAATTTGCACGGTCATCTAAAAAAATAAATCAGCTTTTAATAACGCGTTGCCATTGCATTTACAAATCTGTGATTTAAAAAAAATAAGTTAAGGACTACAGAAAATAAAACGAAGAAAATGTAATTTTGAGCACGTAATTACATGAAATGACATAAAAAGGAAATTTGATATTCTTTTAAACTATAAATGCGAGACAAAGTTTTTTGAATCGTTTGCAATACTAAAGTGATTCATTCAATGAAACAGTGAAAATGACTAAAAATTTAATTTAACTTGTCCCAAGCACGTGGTGTTTGGCCGTTCATGAAATTATGTTCTGAAATGATACATTGAAATGAAATCTTCTATGTTTATCTCAATCTCTTTATGATTTACTTTTGATGTTTGTATTTTCGTTCATGTGGCCTTATGTTGCATTATTTTCAAAAGTGGATTATACTCAAAGTAATCTAAAATTAGTTTAATTGTGATGGTAAAGGGATATAGTAATTAGAAAATCGTATTATAATAAAAGAATGGATGGATGATTTTGTCATTTGTATTTCATATACTTGTGCTTGATTTTAACTTTAGAAATAAAAACAAATATACCAAAATCGAAAAAAAGTTAAATTTTTTTCTTCTATAATGAAGTTGTATTTAGTTAATTGATAACATAAATTCTTTCTTCTGTAATTGAATTTGTTTTCATAGATAGTACAATAAAATAAAAGAAAGTGAACATGAAATTTTGTATTTTATAAACAAGATGGCTGTAGTATAAGTAGTTATAATTTAGAGAATTTTACAGGAATGTATTGAAATAATTGTTAGGTGTGTTTCCACAATGGACAATCGAATGTAAGGTTATATTTGATTTTAGACATATTATTCTGGTTATAAACTATTTAAAGATTTTTAGAAAGTGGATATTCCACTTAACATTAAATATACAGGCAGATATTACTGCCTATTTGTAGGGAATATCATTTAACTATTCAACTTGAGTGCAGCGCGATGTTTATAATAGAATCCATTAGACGAAATGGATGTGGGTATTTTAACAACGCTCCAGAAATGGGTAAATAGCATTTATTAAATCAAAGGAGAATTATAACATGTCACCCTCTAAAGCTAATGATATTGAATCTCTCGGGTATGAGTTAATGGTTTGCGAACGCTTGGTATTGGATTCTCATAAATATAATGAAGGGTGTAAGAAATGGGAAAACAATATAGATTTGCTGAAAAATGGATTTTAAATTATATGCACAGATAATCTTCAGAAAAGAATATTTTTATGATTGATATGAATTATATATTTCATATAAATGAATATATAAATATTTTTTTCGTTAATTTAGTTACAGCAAAAAATAAAGTTCAAATAACATATATCAGTAGTTAAAGAATAATGGCAATTCTTAATTGTTATTTTTCAATAATTGATAGCCCTATGATATTTATTTATTTTTTTTCTATTGATGAAAATATTTTCAGATTTAAATAATAATTTGAATTTCCGTAGTCCAATAATATTATAGATTGTACAATATTAATAAAATTCTGAAGACCCTAAGTTATAACATTATTATATTATATTAAAAATTAAAATAGTAGTTGAAACATTCACTTTGTAATTATAACCACATACTTTAATATCCATGTTTTCACTTCAATTATGTATTTATATAAACTTCAAAGAAAAAGAATACGATAGATTAATAAATAAAGTTTTAAGTTTTAATTATTTTTTAAAAAATGAATGATAATGTTAGAAACTTTACTAATAATCTCGCAAATTTTATTGTATTCACAAATCGACAATTTTTCAGAGTTTTCACTTCAAATTTTGCATTCATTCATGGTGAGTTTCCATTTATTGCTGTTACATATTGTTCGATATATTAGTTATCTCTTAAAACAACAATTTTACGATGATCTAAAATGTATAAAAATAAAAGGACTTGCTCTTCATGCAGAAATGATAGAATTTTAATTTCGATGCTATTTAAAATGCTTTTTATTCTAATAAAATTCATTCACTTATGTATTATCCAATAGATTTATGGGAATAAATTACCCAGTAACCTCTAAATGCAATTAGTATGAGCCGAATCCTGGAATAGTGCAATGTTCACTGTAAGATACATTAGGTGAAATAGATGTGATATAATTGAACAGCACGCTGGGTAAATGCATAAACAGCATTAACAGTAAATGCATCAGTTGCTACATGAGCACCACCTCTAAAGCATGGGGTGCAAAATCTCTCTCAATCTCTCAAATTCTTAGCAACTGGTATATTATAAAATATATTTTATTATTCGAAACTTCAAGACTGTTCTCGTTTGGGTTTTTTTATACTTTTATAATAGAATGTTGATAAATTAATTATGTTTATGTATAAATTAGTAGTGTTCCATACACAAATAGTATTCGCTTAAATAAGTAACATAAAAAAATAAATGTCAGTTTCTACTTAGGTCAACAAAAATGTATTTATTTTGTACTTTTTATTAGAGAATCTCAATTAATATAAATAATTTATCAAACATTTATTGATTTTTCGCAAGAATCAAACTCACATTCTTCGCCTTTACGTAAAAAATACTGAAGTCCTTGAGTTTTACCGATTGAGCTACTTACTGCCAGTTGGTTTCAATTTTCTTTAAAAACTGCTAAAACTCTATTTACAGTATTAAAAATTAATTAAATTTAATTCATGAATTGACATTTGAAAAAGCTATATTACATCGATTGTCATCCACTACGGGCTTCAAAAATCTATTTGAACTCGAGTCGATGAATAAAAAGTATTTTATTAGCAATTGAAAAGTTGAACAAGATATATAAAGGAAAAGTGTGAACTAATGGTAGAAATTGAATAAAACGGTATTATAATAAGTTGTCGAAAAGCCAACTATCGACATTGTGATATAAAATCTGCAGAGTTAAATCACGTTTCACTCACGCTCTTAGCTTAGAATCACTATAAAATATAATAAATAATGGATTAAAAACCTTGAAGCTTTTCATTTTATCTCAAGAATGGGTGTAGGTTTTTTATGGCCTTTGAAATGCGTATTATTTTTTTAAATTAAGAAACATATTTCGATACGTTTTTAATATTAAAATGTACTAAAATGAGTTAATGCCTTTCTTTTTAAAAAGTTAAATTTTTTGTAGCATTTAACTTCTTGAATGCATTTTTATTCATATTTATATTAGGATTCTAGGCTACTCAACATCCATATTTGTATTCAATATAATTAATGATTCTATTTTATAAATATTCTAATATTAAAACATTAAAACATATAGAAACCTGACTGATTATCTTTTCATAAAGTCTAAATAGTATCTTAATTCTTTATCATATATAAAATTTGCAACTTGTATTATTGCAATTTGTATTATTTAATCAAACAATTAAGAAAAACTTGGGGGGGTGTCGTAATTATTCTTCTACAATTAAGATTTGTATTGATTATCTTTCATTGCTTAATTGCATAATCTTGTAAAAGTAATTCGTAAAAAGTCCTAGATCGTATACTTGTTTTTATGTATTACTTAATCAAAATATTAAGAACAATTTAAGGGGGAAAGCAATCATTTCTCTACCCCTAAGATTTTTAATCGCTATTTCTAGTTTAAACGCTATAGTTAAACTTTAAGGAAAGCATTTATCAACTTACTACAAGAATTAAATATGTAATAAATACAGCAATATAATTTTAACTCATACAATCCAAAAATAAGCTTGAAGTTAGTGTAGTAGTTGAATCAATTCTAGTTGTTTCATTCAGATGAACCAATAATCTGATTTAAGAATTTGGATTAATTCTGTAGCAAACATCATGGAGTGATGTTTTTTGTCTGAATTAAATCAAAGGAAATCACAGTCGGATAAGCTGAAATCAGAATAGAAAATTCCAAAAAAACCATCAAGTTTTGTCACAGATTGGTACCTAATTGATCCAAACATTCATAGAGTATTAATTCACAAAGCATTATGTTTCTCTTTGTTCTAAAATTTTAGTTTTAAAATTTCAGTATCGTATTATTGCACCATAAGTGTTTTTATTTATTCCTAAATTTTAGATTTTAATGAATCTATGCTGTATTTTGCTCCAGCTTTAATATTTTAAAACTTATCTGGAGCAGCATAGCCAAGCACGAACCTTGCGCCAATAAAAATCACACAACTGACCCATTTGAATCAATAGGTTGTTCCATCCAAAACATCAACAGTAGTAGTTCTGATAAGGGTATTCAACTAATTTTACGTCAATTATAAAAGGTTGCACTTTTCATTAATGTTTACGATGAAAAATTCGAATCATTGCAAAAAAGTATTCATTTATATTACATATGCCATCTTGGTCATTTCATTTCCAAACCTAATAATTGATTTTATGTTCATACATGAAACTTCTGGGGTTCTTATATATTCTTAAGTAGTATTTATCAATCATTATGTTATTATAAACCTTCCAAATTTAATTTTTTCATGAAGAAAATTACATCGTTGCCCTACTTTATCACTCATGAATACTGTGAAGAAATAGAAGTATATATAAACAAAACGATTATGAAATGAATTGAAAACGTGAAAAAAATCTATATTTCATGCGTAAAACAAAATGCTATTCTGACTTCATATAACATTAATTATTTCGCACTTTTCTGTCTCTCTTTCAAAGCAATTGACATTCTAATTTCATATAACTATTAATTATTTCTCTAACTTTCCTCATTTTGTTCCGATCCCATTTCTGTCTTTTCCAGGACAAGCATTAATTATTATTATTATGTTTAATTTTGTTTGAATATTCCATGTTTTGTCTGTCGTACAAATTAGTAGCAGTTGTGATGTAAGGGAGGTTTGCAATTAAAGTATAAAAGCTGAATAAATATGGCAGTAAACACTGCTATAATGTCTTTTAAAATTTAACGTTTAAAAACATTTTGTAGGAAAAAGATGAGTTTATCAAATAAGTAGGTATTCAATAGTATAATGCCTATACTATTTATTACTTGATTTAGTTATTTAAATGTTATAAAATTTGTCATATATAGTGTTCACGCTGGTTTAAATTTGATCTTCCAGTAATAAATTTATGAATCCTGAATATGTAAATATACATAATGTAAAATTTCATTTTAAATTTTATGTAATTTCTTAATACATTTTATTTATATTAGCTCTAAAACACTGATGAATATATTACAATTCCCAAAATGTTTTAAGCATTTTATGTGAACCATTTGCAAATACACAATGTAACCTTATTAATTCATAATTTTAATATTTAAACTGGGAATCTTAAGCCGTCAAATATTGATTAAAAACATTTTCATGCAATAAATGTCCCGAGGATTGTAATTTTTTGTCAATTAAAATTTAACCATCCATTTGAACGAATAAAGGAATACAAATAATAAAGAAAAAATTGGAAAATTGACTTATAGACAAAGTGGAAAATAGATTAATCCCACTTTGTGTAAAGAGTTATTCCTTATACAAAGTGGAATAAGTCTATTTACATTATAAAAAGCTAACATGATTTATCAATAAAGAGAGAAACGCACCAAAACTAATCACAATATTTTAGAAAGAAAATCTCGGAAAAACATACATATAAGCATAGCAAATAAAGTAATATCTTCCTAAACAGTAGGTGCGCATGGAAATGCAAAATAATATGCCTTATGTATCAAATGCTCAGATATTAAATTTCTTTCTTCCCATTTTTCTTCATATAGTTGCCGTCATTTTCGGAAAGAAAATTTAATATAAGCGCAGTTTTAAAAATACATTTAAATGTGTTCGCATAGCAAACATTTTGCAATTCAAAACCTTGTTGTTTTTCAAGAAATAATGTTTGAAAACGTTGTCTCTATGTTTTTAACCCTGCATAAAGCCTTTCATTCAGTGTAGGTACAATCGAAAAACAAACCCAAAACGAGATAAAAAAAATACAACAATCGAGCAGCAGGTGTGGATGGTAACGGGAGTTCGAAATTCTGCGGTGGAATGCATTCGCCATAATCCCCATCTCACGAAACATAACAATGCAGAAGAAAGAAAACAGTAGTAAAAGAATTTTAAAATCGCGAGAAAACATTGGAAAAAGTAGGATTCCTGATGAAGGTGAAGAGAGATTCCGCTTTCTTTTGGTTTATTCCTTTCGAGGAGATGATTGCAGCCCTATTGGGGGGTGGGATATCTTTTAGCCTTTATATTCTTTAAAGTTGTATTATTTTCTTTACAAATTGATTAAAATACGTACTCAGATACTGCTCAACAGGAATGAATAATTAAAGAAAAAAAATATTATTTTCTCTTGAATATTTCAAATTCAAAATATTATTTTCTCTTGAATATTTTAAATTCAAAATATTATTTTCTCTTTAATTTTTTTTAAATATTTTTTCTCAGATATTTAAAAAGCACACACTTTATTTCCTCTTATATATATATTAAAGAAAGTATTATTTTCTCTTAAATATGTTAAATGAAAAGTATTCTTTCCTCTTAAATATTTCAAATAAGAAAAAATAATTTCAGATATACTTCAGATAGATGCTGAAAAAAATAAAAAAAGAAGTTAAAATCACTCTCAAAATTTTCAAATCACTTTAATGAAGGCCTATCATAAAGCATATTTAACTATCATAAATCGTATATATCTATCACAAATCGTATCAGATATCTGTAAACTACAGGCCCCAAGCCAGGCCATGAGGGATTAATTGCCGTGTCATTCATCATCCGTGTATTAACTAACGAAGCTTCTAATAAAATTTAATTAACTCTTTCTGTCTTCGGAACACACTAACACATTTCCTAGATAAAAATCAAATGTTAAATTTCTTTTTTTTAAATGTAATTAATATTATTTTTCTAAAACGTCCCAATAATTGGTGTCGTAACAAAATACGATTGACTTTAATTATGACATCACCATTTATTTTGAATGAGGTGGAACGGGGAAATTACAACTGCCTATAACATTCTACAATTGATTTTTCAGTTATACTATTAACACTTAAATTTCCCTCAATCAGTAATTTACATAATATTAAAGAAGATATAAATTTGCTTTAACAAACAATTTTATGTTAGTATTTGTGTCTTATATTTTGACCATTCTGGTAGTAAGGATAGGAAAGAACCAAAAGGTTAGAAATTTGTTTCCACGTATGAAAGGCCTACATGTGGGCTTCGAGAGCATTAAAGTTGGCTTCGTAGGACAAACAATCTTTAATTAATTTGAAGGCGAAATTGACTGATTTAAGTTTGCTTAGAAGGAAGCTCATTAAATTGAAAAAGTCTGAAAGTTACAATTCGTAATACAATATAACTCTAAAATAGGAAGTTAATTACTGTTTTATTTTAACCTTAGATTCCTTAAAGAAAAAGGAAAATTTTTGAGCTAACTGCCTTTGGTTATCGATTGATTTGTCGAGTTTATTGTTAATTGCTAGTAATAGTTCACCCAGCAAAGTATAGACATCAAATTTTTATCAATGATTTATACTAATACACAAACCTATTTTGTCTATTTTGCTCATTGTACAAAGTATCGTTCTACTTCTATTTGACTATTCCCCTGAAATGTGATCATTAATCTTAAGGGGAAACGTTTTGATTTAAACTAATTTAATATCTTGCTGGCTGAACCGAAAAATGTAAATAAAAATAATGCAGTCCAATAGAATACGCCAGAACTGAAGTTGATTCATAATTTAATTACAATGAATTTTTTTTACTGATTAAAAAATTCTTGTGTCCTTTTAATCTGCTTACGTATATTGAGAGTCAGTTTAATTATCGTATTGACGTCATCATCGTGTAACTGGAGTTCAAGCTTAACTCAAAATAGCCCAATGATATCAAGATAGCTCTAAAATAATCTGGTAAATAAATATTGTAATTTAGACCACATTCTAAGCTTAATAGCAGGAACAGTTATGAATCATGCTAACTGTTCACCATTCGTGAATTAATAGCTGCTACGAAAATGATTTTTTAAGGCTGAAATATAATTTTTTTATAAGACTGTTTAAATTTGATGAATAATTTAAATATATTTTATTGCTGAATTTTATAAAATTCAAATATTAGTCCTTTTGGTATTGATTGAAGAAGTTATGAAAAAAAACGTTTATTTTAATTCTTTATTTAATATACGATTCGATTTTAAGTTCATGAAAAAAACATTAAAAATATTTAAGCTGGAAAAGAATATATTCGTGTAAACAATCTTTTGAATGGTAGCATATTTTTTTTTCTTTTTTAATTGAATTTCAAATTGCTCGAAAGTGGTGCAAAAATGCAACTACTCATCGTTTTATTTTACAATGATTTATATTTGTAAAAATACTCCACTTTTTATGTTATAAATGTCAGTAAATTGTTTAGAAAAGGTAAATATTGGACATTGCTTGTTCTAGTAGAACTGTAGAGATAAAAAATGATTGTAATAAATGTCGCTGGGATCCACACATAAATATCGTTTTAAATGTTCTACAAAATACGGGGCTTTATCTTTTTGAACTATCCATTTGCTTTTATTTAGTGTACCTTTCTTCTTGGCATTTTTCTTTGGTACAAGATCTTTATAAATGGTTTATTTTAGCCTAAATCTTTTACTTTTGTTATGTGGTGATTTCGTTCATACATTCATACGAACCGAATTGGTTAGTCAAACGAATAATAAACGGCTCATTAACAAATAATGTAATCTACTTCCACATAACATAACACTATTTTATCTATTAGTAAAAATTTATTGAATTATATCAAATGGAAAAAAGCATTTTGATTAAACACAATTTATTTACTTTGATTAATAATAATTACGAATATGACATTTCTAAAATTTAAAGAAATTAAACCAAAAAATGCATAACATTTTTAAATGGCTCCCTGAAAAACAAAACTATATTTCTGTAGTGGATTTATGGAAGGTATTTTAATTATTAATTTACTTGTTGCTTTGAATTAATAATGAAATCAAAAGCATTTTATAGACGAATCGAAAGAAAATAAATTTTTCAAAATTTAAATAATTACATGAACGAAGCTGCAGTCAAGGTTTTTGATCTTTTACTTGATATATGATCGAGTAATAAAATCTATTAACTCAAACCATCATACGAATTAATATTTAATGTGTATGAATATCCGAGATACTTCAGCAAAATACAGTGAAGTCTCTTGTATTAGAATTAATCCGAAATGCCTCTGAAATTGTAAATACAGAAAACATGAGCTAAGCTGCACGGAAATAACGATTGTTTTAGGTTGCCCAAAAATTTCTTGCAATGAGACGATTCCCACTAGCATTCTTTCTAAGTTTTCTCTCACAGAAAATGTTCGAAAAGACGCCAGGAGTTTTTAAATAATCTATTCATACTATTGTAAACTATTATTAAAAATACAGAGAATATAAAATACAGAATACATAAAAACATTTTATCCTGCATTAAATTGAGACAGCTAATGCCAGAAACTTGGTATCTAAATTTAATAAAGTAATGTTCGACTACACAGTGATTCTAATTATCGGACCTATTGACAATAAAACTTAAAAGCAAATAGTATAGTTTCGAAATAGCAAGCTGAACATTCCTATTTCGGAAACGGTATAATATACGGGGGGAAATTCAGGGACAAATTAGAACATTTCCGATTTAGTCCAAAATGATCACGATTGTTACATTGTTTTGGAGATAATTTTTTAAAATTCAGTTGTGTATATCAGATGATGGTGTAATAGGTTTCACCTTGGAGCGCCGGGATATTTTAATATTCCTAGATACTATATTTGTGGTAATCATTGTTGCCGTTTTCAAGTTAATCTTGCTTTGAAGATATTAAGGGGAATCTTTGCGTATAGATGTACTGTAACTGTAATCCCAAAAATGTAATTTTGACTTTTTATGGGGATTAGTTAGATATAAGATAGTGATGAACGCTTCTGAAAGCACTGAAAAAGTCATTTTCTGGATCAACCACCTCCTCCCTTAGTTGGATTAACCGGAGTTAGTAAGTAAAAATTATTAAATATGGCTCAAGAAAAAAAAGTATTTCTTTAATATTCTAACCAGCCTTATTTTATCAACAACTTTTATAAGGATTTAATCTTACATGATTCGTTATAAAATAATAAGTAACTAAGCAAAAGATGTCAATAAACCTCTCTAGCTCAAAATCTCCTTATGATGTAGCTCGCCTTACGTGAAAAAATTGTAACTATTGTTTTGAACAGTTTTTTGTTAATAAATGAAATAATAATGAAACAAAAAAATCAGTAAATACTCGACATGATTTGTGCGTAAAAATAAATGTCAATTAACTTAAGTAATATTTCTTTTAAATATATGTATAATAAAGAAGATCAGACACAACCCAATAAAAAATAAAGTTTTTTGATACATATTTGTTATAATTTATTATTAAACTACGCTCTAAAATAATTTACTAGTCCTTAGAACTCCTCTTGTATTATAAATTTAAATTTTGTTGCACGGGCTGTTATTTTCTTAGCAGATTCAAAATTTGCTGTCGGGAAAATCTTTTCTAAAACTATATAAGCTCTGAATACTTTCTCGCTGTTTCTCTTTTCCCTTCCTTTATTTCACATAGTGCTTTCTATAGCTTGAGACAAAAGCTGAAACAAACACTGAAAATTCGGCTATTTCACTGAAATTATGAAGTAAAAAGTCGTTAACCAATGTTTCTTCAAAAGTTTTCTGATATTACCTACAGCCTTATAGATATTATACTTTATTCATATTAATTCTAAAATAGGTTTCTTGATAATTTCCCATAAGTTAATCTATACGGAGAAAAAGATACGCCATTACTAAACTTTTTTCATATAGAATACATTTTATAGTGATGTATTCCAGAATCGTTTTTACATTTATCAGCATCCCCTACCATATGCGGGAAATTCATCTTTGAATAAATAGAAACTTTTTAAAAAAATCACGATTTGTAAATAGGAGAGATAATGAGAAATTGGAAAAATTAAAAACGTTTAGGAAACACACACTCATCAAGAAACAAACACTACATTCCAATCACAATCTAAAGATTCGAAGAAACAAAAAAAAAAAGCAAGAAAAGGAACATCAGTAATAGTAGAAAAAAAACGCTTAAAACTTTGGGAAAATAGACAATTGCTTTAGTTTTCTCTATCTTTCCTTTTCGAAAGCAAGAGAAGTGAACACGAAGTAGAGATCATTGCCATGGGAAGAAAGCTATTTTAGGCGTAAAGTACCTTAATGTTGCTGGCGTTTCTTTCAAAAAGTAAGGGAAGCACGATTGTTGAAATTCAGCAACAAGTAATAAGGGAAAAAAACCGATGCTTTCTTTTCTTTTCTTTAAAAGATTTCGCTGTACAGGTGCAAAGGCAATTGACGGAAAACAGAAGGCAATTTACTTTTCTTTGTCTCAGCTTGGATGAACTTCAGTTAGTTGTCGTGGATTAGAAGGGGAAAACCATATTGCAACTTGTGTTTCATTTCGTATATCTTAATACAATACATTTTATTATGATGATAAAAATCTTATTATTCATGAATAATGATTATTAAATGCAAAATTAATATTGTATTAAATAATATTTAAATAATTAATTAATAAAAAAATAATTATTTTCATTAAATAATAATTATTAAACGCAATTGCGAAAATAAATCGTAGTAAAGTTAATTTTCTAAAACAAAACTCTGAACTTCACTCCGTTATAAAATCTCCCATTTTTATGCGTTCTAATTGATTGCACATCACAAAACATCAAAATTTTCCTTATAAATTTGCGATAAATATTTTTAATGCCCATAAGAGTATTAATTTTGGAAAGAATAGTAAATTAATTCTATTTAATACTAGCTACCTTTGGTAATCATCTATTCCATCTAAAATGACGGTATCTAAAATTTTCAATGAAATATTTCACTTAAAGTGGCCTTAAAAAGTGTTTTTTAGAAAAATATTCTTTAATTTCAAGCAATTGATCAATAGATAATTCACTTATTTTGAAAGCTTTCAACTCTTCTGCTTACATTACTATGTATCGCCCTTATTTTATGTCAGCTGTTCTAAACTTCTAACAATATAACCTAATGCCTAATAAAAAAATAGTATTGTGTAAATGGAAATTTTTTGCATTATTTAAAAAGTTTGCCGATACTTTTCACAATTAAATTAATATATCGTTTGCTTTCTTTCTTTTGCTAATAATGATTTGTGTTAATGGAAGAAGTTTAATTTTAATGTTTTGCAGGTATTATTTTTTGTGTGTATTTGAATATATATATATATATATATATAATATATATATATATATAT
>JAOUZG010009418.1:1456351-1508575 GCA_026289955.1 Argiope argentata
GAGAGAGAGAGAGAGAGAGAGAGAGAGAGAGAGAGAGAGACCAATAGGAAAGTTTCATGATTGTTATAAACCGGTTTAAACAGGTTACTGGCTTAAAATAACTAAGTTAAATAATGAATTAAAAATCATAATGTTCTCAAATGATAACTTGAAATTTGCGATCGTAGATTTCATTTTCTTTTTTTTATTATTATTAATCAACTTTTTTTCTTGTTTTACTTTTTTTTCAAGCATTAGTTGTAGCATCTTAACTGAGGTTGTTTAGCTTTAACATCCTATTGAATGGTTTACGGGTCTATAGAATACTCTGCTTTGATTCTCCCATTAAACCAAGATGTGCCTTCTATAGTTTCAATCAGCTATTATTAGGACTATTCGGTTTGAAATTCTATGGCGGATTCAGCTGGAGTTCTGTTGAAGTTTCAGAGGGTGACATTTGAATCTCCGCAAATACTGGTCAAATTACTAAACACGCAACCACTCTCTGCTCTGGATTTGAAACTGGAAACATACAAGTAATGCTTCAATAAACCCATGGATATTTACTAGTCATGGTTTATATTTCCATTATATTTCATCCCGAGATTATAGTTTATTTTTGTATTTCTAAAATAAGATAAATGCATTAAATAAATACACTTGATCAGGTCGCCATTTTATATACAAGATATTTACTCTAACCCTGATACAATAGTTAATTTTTAAATAATTCGCGATATCCATATTTTTCTTAAAAAAGTGTTTTAAATGAAATGCATAATTACATTTATTAATTCAAACGCCTTTAAATATAATGCTGTAAAAACCTAAAATTTCAATTTCGGTATATTTCGCTGGATTTATTAGTCATAATTAGTAATTTAAAATAAAATGTTAAAATAAAATTTGTCAAAATAAAATTTTAAGCAAAAAATATCAAATCTTAAAAAAAATTAATTTATCAATGGAGGAACCAGCTCGTAGTGGGAATTGATTAGTTTAAAATCACGAAATTTGAATTTCCATAAATAGTTTAAGCGTGTGGGAGTGAAACTTTACATTTGATTGAAATGATAGAGGGCTAATAATATTTTACTAAATAGGTATATAAAGGCAAGGAACTGTTTTAAAAAATAACCTTATGATATTTTTAGTATCTTCTAAAACAACTTCAAATTATTATTATTAAAATCATATAAAACATTTTTTCAATAGAAAAGTGCATACCTACTTATTAAAAACCAAGCTTTTAAACCTTTTGAATCTTTTTTTAGAACTCGAATATATAGAACCCCTTTCACCCTCTGTGAATTAATTTTTTTCAGAGAGGAACAGTACACATTCTTCCTGTTTTGTGGATCCATAATAAATTTTGTAAAGAAAAAAAATGATTATTCAATTAAATAAAAAAAATTAGTTGAAGATTTTGAGATCACAGCTTTGATACGTATATCTTCACGATCTTGATCTGATCTCTAGAAACCGACTAGCTATCATCAGTTCAGGAATTTCTAGTTTAGAGATTAATGCCGGCTCTCAACTTAGAGAGAATCCTAGATGTGATATATTATTAAAAACATTTCATATTTTTCTTTCCACTTCCACACATTAAATTGACTAATAAAATAACGGACATCTTGTTTTATTAGTATAATATGAATGTTTACTCCTGGCTATCAAAAGTAATTCTAGCTTGAAAATTCTGCAAAGATCGTAATCACAGATGCACACTTAGTGGACTCAGATTGCGCAGAGAGATTGAACACCTTTCACTGTAAACATATTTGCTCGAATGTGTCGTTTGTCAAGCAGAACACGCGTCTAGTCTTCTGCCTTAGGGGACATCTACACTGAAGGTGCACTCCGAAGGTAACAGACATTGATAAACTGCTCAAATCTTTGCGTCTGTGCAGAGCCTCATCTTCACGCCTTCACTTATTATGACGGGAAGAATAACAGTTTATCACTGGCAAGCAACCCTAAACATAGGGGTATTCCCCTTTCGGCATCCCAAACTCATTCCAAAGAGGACTTTTCCTAGCACAGAACGTGGAGAAAGTACTGCATGTTTAATAATGAATACCCAGAGTCAACCACTTAAGAAGATAACCTGACAGAAATCGGACGGTGAACTTAACAAAAAATCTTTAAGCAAATGAAATTGAAGTTTGCTTGACATACGGATATTAAGGAGATATTTCTAAATTTGAAAACATTGATCAGTAAAATGAAGTGTTATCAACAATCGGCGTAATTGTTTGTTAAAATGCTTTCTCCCTTCCGACTTTTTTCGGCCTTTGAATAAAGGAGGAGAAAAACATAAAGGTAAAAATTATTTTTAGCGTATTGAAATAACATTTAAAATATTTTTTTTATTTCCTATTAATTAATGAATTATAGAAAAAAAAAAGATTTAAATAAAATTAAATATGTTCCACATTTTAATTTTGGATTTTGTTTGTGATAGGAATATAATTTTTAGTATGAATATATTTCTATGAATACAGCTTTAAAATAGTTAATTTTCATTTTTTATATATTTAGAGAATGTAAAGATTTTTCATATTATTCTTGGCGACTGTCTAATTATTTACAAGGAAAGAAATACAAAAATAAACAATTATAAAATTGAAACATAAGTGTTTAAACACAAGTTTCCCTCTTAAGATGATAGTGAAGCCCTTGATGTCCAACAAGCTGCTCTTCTACCCTGTGCCTTTTTATCTTCTGAGGCTACATTTCAAGGAATGTGTGGCCATTTTGTTTAAGTAAAGTTATTTATTACTATTACACGACATGCATTTCATTCCCCTAGTCTCACAATTCTTATCTCCACTTTTAACTTCCCACCAATAACAAGCTTCTGGCATGTTAGTTGGCTCTCGCCATCGGCGTGGATTCAGAAATGGAGTAGGATCGACCACCCCTTATTGGTGATGCTATATGCTTCTTAGGGGAAAGCATGTACCGTATTTAGTGATAGCCTTTAGTACTCAGCCTCATTTTTCACCAATGCTGTCGTGATGGTCTGATCATTCTATTCAGAAGCGTAGTTCTATACAGTAGTCTGATCCTTCTGAGTAGCCCATATACATAATATGTATATGAGCTACTTAGCATTAAGGACTACTAAGCACTAAGGGCCATCACTAGAAAGGTACATCCTTTCCCCTGAGTAGCTCATATATTATATGCGCTACTCAGGGCAGGTCGGCGGATTGCATGATCTTCACCTTCCAGGCAAGAAACCTTGTCTTCTAATATTCAATTGTTTCTTCAAGAAAGCTAAGTACCCTCAAGTTTCTGCTGCATTCTACTTGTTTGTTCTCGCCCAGAATTTATCATTCCGAATACGGGAGCACCTATTCCAAGTGGCATGGTGTGTAAGAAATTGATGAAAATAGCGTAATTGATATGCCACCCCACGCCACTACAGTTGTGTCTGATTTCAATATTCAAGATTCCTGTTAGCGTGGCGATGTTACATAAAGGACATCCATGCTGGTATAATTTGGATTTTCGCGAATCTCTACGCAATTGCACTAATATTCTGGGAGACTATTAAATATACGCATGCCACTTAAAAAACGACTCAACTAGTTGAAAATTGGATATTGTTCGTCAAAATTTAACCTGTGTGAATTCATAATACTGTTGTTGTTACTTATGGCTCTTGCCATGAACAAGCCGCCGCTAATAGAATCATCAGTTTTTAAGCCTAAAATATGCGTCTCTTTGTTTTACAAATAGGGCCATCTAGGGCCAAACGTACGACTTAGCTACACACACGTCGCAACCCATTTTAGAGGACGGGCTTCATTCATGCATATTCATGAATTCATTCATCTCAGATCGTAATTTAGAAATGTTATAGAGAACGATCACCTATGGCCCAGTACCCCCAGTTGTATTACTCTTTTCATGGAGGACTTTGTGACCACGACAGATTTTACAAGCGCCAGCCGCCACACACTCGGAGGATCTTTTGGCAGGTGAGTTTTGAACTCGTAACCTAAGTACGAGTCCAACGCTGAACCAACCAGGCCATCCCGGCCCATTTATAATAATAATGTCTATACATAATGTTCTGCTCTTAATTCATAGTTGCAACTACTTCTGCACTGGACAGCAGTATGTTACATTTGCGATCTTATCGTCAGTGGTGAATCATATTGGTGAATCCCGACAAAATTCCTTTTTGGTAATTCAGCGACATATAAAACACTACCCTTGACAGTTATACGATGCTTTTGTGACTTTATCGTCTGTTGAGAATAATAACAGCGGATTTCTTCTGTATCAATTTTCGCTAGTTATTCGTTGAAGCAACTTCTGTATCAATCGGTATTGTATTTGCGATCCTACAATCTGGTGGAAATCATGGTGGCAAATTTCTTCAATGCAAATTTTCACTAATTCACCGTCACATGAATCTCTGCAAGGGCTCTACCTCGCATTTGCGAGTTCAGCATCTGTTCCGAATTCTCGTGGCGAATATCTTTAAAATCAATTTTCGTACGCTCACTGTCGCATTGATCTCTGCAAACTATTTTGATATTTTCATTTCAACCTTATCGTATATTGGCAATCACACTGAAAAATCACCTTAAAATGCATTTTTTGAGTTGAAGAATATCAAATGGCATCTGAATGAAATTCAAAAGACACAAACAGGTATGTTAGTTCCTTGGTATAGAAGATAATATACGCCGTACACTACTGTATGGATGAGAATATTGAAAGGTAATTTTATCTATATAACAAGTTTTTGGACCATAGATTTGTCAAAAGAATTTCAAATGGGAATTTCTGATTAAAATTGGTTTATTTCTGCAAGCCTAAATTCTATGCAAACTATATTTTTTATTGGTTCTCGACGTATAAACTTCTTGTGCGCCAACAAGTATACCACAAGACTTACAGGCGTAAGTCATTTCACAATTAACAGTAGGATGAATTTCGAAAATAGAGTCTTAGCCACAAATGCAATGAAAAAAGGAAGGGGAAAATATACACAAGTTAAATACACAAAATTTGCTCACAAACTTGCAGAAACACACAGTAGATGATATGATACAGTTGAAGAAGTATGATAAAATAAAATAAAACATTCAAAACACAAATACAAAAGAATATATGCAAATATTTCTAGACCAAAACACTTAAATAAAGCTTAAATAACACGGGGGAAAATACTATTAATACATATACAAAAGGAAATGTAAGATGATTTATTCTGCACAAATGCAGATAAATGAGGAGGCCAAGCAATATTGTTCTTTAGAAAACAATTCCTGAGTTTACATCTTTCTTGAATAAATTTAGTGCACTCAAATATCAAATGCTTGGTACTATTGAATAACTTTTTTTTATTCACTCTGTACATACGTACATCAATATAATGCCTTTATATGGGATGATTTAAACCATTTTTAATCTCATAAGATTATTTTTAATAAATTAATATTAATGCAATATTTTTCGCAATATTTTTTACTTAATTACAATCATTTAAACATGAACTACTGGTCAAAAGTATTACAAGTTTGAGAAATTTCACGTTCTTTCAATAATAACCTCAAAAGTAATATTTATATAAAATTGACTATATATTTTAAAAGTAATATTTATATAAAATTGACTATATATTTTAAAAGTAATATAGTCAATTCCTCTCAAAAGTTATATTTTTTCATTTATATGATGTTTTCTTATATAAATGCGGTGGGGAAATTTAAAGCTATTGCGTTATCCATTGGGAAACAATTGTTTAAAACGATTCTATCTTCCAATTAGTTTATAATAAAATAGCCCATGTTGCGAAAAATTTCATTTCGTTTGTTGCGCTGTTAAAGAATGTTCGCCGTACATTGCTTTTCCATTTAAACTAATCATTTTTTCCCTAAATGGGGATTAACTCCAGAGAAGTGTCAGGTTGTTTTATTAAAGCATATAGAAAACATTTTAAATGTTAAAGATTGATCATTAGTACGACTGCAATAAGTCGACTGTTTCACAAAGAGATTCAAAACCGAAGGAATCGTATGTAAAAAGCCTAGAAGTGGCTGTCTCAAGTTATCTTCTAAACGTGTTGATGCTACATTGAAACGATTACTCCGTAAAAATAGGTTTTCAAGTTCTGTTGCATTTGCAAGAGAATGGGATGAATCCGTATCTGTAATTGCCAATCCTAGAATAGTTCACAGGAGCTCTGTGAAGTTGGTTACAATGTACAAGTAATTATAAAAAAAATCAGTACTGACGTAAAAAATTCAGAAAAAAAAATGATAGGAATAGGGCAAGTCGCTAGCACTCAATAGAGCAGTGAATTACGCAACCCCTCTTCCTTCATCTGATCCAATCACTATTTATGTCGACAATAAAGCAAGTATACAAGCCTCAATTTCTTCAAAATCCAATAGCCAATTAGCAAGAGATACCTTCTCCCTTCTTCTTGAAAACCCTCATATTAAAATTTCAGGGATCAAGGCACATGTAGGCTATAACGGAAATGAAGCGGCGGATAAACTAGCCAAAACAGCGGCCAGTGCGAATGAAGATCGGAATCTAATGAAGCTTCCAAGATTTCATTTGAAGAACATCCTCCAAATTGGTATGATGACAAGATGGGCAAAAGGAACGGGAAGAAGGCGAAACAGGTCGTCCCACATATAACATAATACCAAATGTTTTTCTCTACGCTGCCAACTGGGACAGCGCGAATGTTCTTTTCTTCACTGGACACGGCCCATTCCCGACATACCTATACAGATTCCATCTAGCCAACTCTCCTTACTGTAGCTGTGGGGAAATAGGATCTCCAATTCACTTTGTCACAGAATGCCTACTCACTCTCTCAGAGCACATGAGAAAGCCAGAAAGAAGCCTGGAAGAAGAATGGTACAGGAGAGTTGCATCAAAATACCCTTTCAAGCGGCAAAATCCACTCCATAGTAAACAATATTCATAAATATCAAGACCTCTTCAAGACCTACAGTAGTTGAGACCAGAATTCTCCTAGTGATAATCAACCAAAATTATAACTTAAAAAATCCCTCAAAAGTGCATATTTCCCACCCCTTTTTTCTTCTTCTCCCATCTTGTGCTCATCCAACTGGTTAGATAACCTAGCTTTATAGGCACCGGGGGCACATGATGGCGTTATGTTATATTATGTCTGACAAAATGGCCTAGCTAGGTATCAAGTGATTTATAATTAACTTGAAATCTTATCTTTTCTGTTCAAAAGAACTCGAAATATTTTCATTATTTAATTTTATTCTGGCGATTCAAAATGAATTCCGATTCTGAAAACCTGCGCATTTTGCATTTTATTCTTTTTAAAATTAAATATTTTTTGTTAAATTACTTAATTTACCTTGCATTTAAACTAATTTAATCTTTTTACATAAAAAAAGTATCACTTTAAGTTTAAAAATATTACTTTGTCGAGGGGGGGGGCTTATTTTTGAAAAATAAAGTGCGGAATTTCTTAAACTTGTACCATTTTGGTTCAGTAGTATGAAACAAAGTCTAATAATATTTAAAAAAATACATGAAGGAAGAAAAATTTATATCTAAACAGAATACAAAAAAAATATTTAAAAAAGCAATTAAAAACTACAATAATATTAAAAATATAATGAAAAAACTAATTTCTAAATTTAGCTTCCTTTTTAAAAAAAACATAGTATTCTATAAGTACAAAAACGCTACTATGTAACTTCGAAAGCCAGGTCCGGGTTTTCTTTATTGGTCTCTGTATCCAATTTCACAGCTGAAGGAAGCAGACTTTTAATTTAAACTTTTCCGCACAAAGAATTAAATTTAATCACAGCAATCTCCAGTGCAGGAGCCAGGTTTTAATCGATATTTTCTATTATCCCCATAAATGAAAACCGACCTCCGTCTTCGTGTAAAAGCCCCGGAGCAATAAACCTAGCAGTGCTCCAATTATCTTTTCAATCGCTTAACCCGTCCACCCCAAGGGAGAATGTAAGCGATACGCATTTCAGATTTTTTTATGAGATCTTGCATTTCTTTCCTTAAAGCATCACTCCTGCTAGGGAAATGATGAGAGAAATTTTTGGAAATCATCAATCGGACTGGGGTGAGATCAATATGTTAATTAGGATGTCTCGGATATGTATTGATAAGGAAAGCGAAAATGACCTCATCACCTTTTGGGTGAACTTTAACATTTCGTTGAGAAAGATTTAAGGATTCTGACGCCTTAAATATATAAATATTTACTCATTTCATAAACTTATGCGAGTGACAGTCCGAGTTCCTGCTGCATTGTCGAAGAACGAGGGAGTTTTGGAAATCGCACTTTGTTGTACATTACTACAGAAATGCCGTTCAAGTACAAAGTCCCAAAAAGAGTTAAGGAATATAGGGTTGTGTGAATTTCGAAAAAGAAAATATTTAATGAATGCGTATTGAAATGTTGGTGATGATGGTGCATGAAATTAAAAACTGCTTCTATGCTTGTCAAACACTTTTTAATTTAGAAGGCGATTAAATTTATCCTAAAATGTATTTATATTAATTAAAAAAATCAAAACAATATTTTAATAATTTGGACAGAAAGTTAGAATGTATTTATAGAATAAAACTGCAGTTTAGAAAAAAAAAACAAATATACGACTCGCCAGTTGTATACAACTATTTTTGGTGAAAAAAACATAAAATTTTAGAAGTGGAGAAGAAACAAATGTACGGTCAGTGAAATCGAATTGTTTCTTATGAAATCAAAGATTGATTTCAGCAACAAAAATTGGGTACATAAATGTCATTATTATATGTAAAAATTATATTAAAAATGGGGTAAGACATTATTTAATATAAATATTACAGTACATCCGAGTATAATGAACGGAAACACAAAATTGGCATTCCTGTTTTTATTTTTTACGTAAGTCTGATTTTTTTTCTGTAACTTATGTTATAAAATGATTGTTAATTTTTCTACGTTCAATCTTTTAATGTACGTTAAATAGTTGAAATTATGTGAAAATACGATTTTTTTTAAAATTTCCTTTCCCCACTAATTGAACAACTTTCTTTAAATAAAACTAATTGAATTTTATTCGTAGCCTATTTTTTGATAAATACACAGATTTTTATACTTACATTTAGAAATGTTTTAGAGCTATTTTACATCCGAAGCTATTTTTTCAAATTCTAATCTACAGTAGAATTTTCCTGCGAAAAACCTCATTAATTAAAATGCAAGCCTTATTTTTCTTGAAACTTGGTATAAAATTTTCTTAATATGTTCTATAAGTTGAAAATGAGTAATTTTTTTATTTAAAAATCTTAGATAGTTGTTTTAATGCTTCACAATGCGAAAATAAAATATAGTATTATTTATCAGTCGAAAAACAGTGTGTAAGGAATGTATGGCCTTTTTTTAGTACATGGGCTAAATAATACAATTCTAAAATTATCTGACGCATTTAAATCAAATTATTTGATACACCTCAAAACTAGCAGTTTTTTGATTTATACTTCTTTTTGGTCGGATAAAAAAAACTCTTTTTCCCACGTATTTAAAAGTGTTTCTCATTTAACTGGTATATATGGCTTCCAATATTTTATCTGCAATTATTCAAAAATACAGCCATTTTCGAGTGTTTTTCATGAATTTCATCTCTAAAGTTGCCACGTGCCTTAACTTTTTTTTTATCAGAACTGTAGTATCATAATGTTTCTTTACTCATTTTTTTGTGATAATTGGAACTGATATTACTTCTTTCTATTTTTTTCTCTTATTCGTACGATTCTTTATTTCTAAGAATAACTTATCATTCAATAAAACAATTTCTAATTTATTCACACTGAATCTCCAAAAAAATAGAGTTGAAAAGAACTGCATCAATATTTTAAATCAAATAATTTTTAAATTCTAAAACAACTTTTATTTGCCTTGAGATATTAATAATAAGTTTGAATTTTTCTTTATTGTAGAAACTAAAAAATAAATAAAAAGTATGTCGATTTCCCCAGGAAAACTTGTATTTCATAACATATTTTTTTAAAAATAAAGTTTCATGCAATTTACAGAAAAAACTTAAAGACAAAAAAATAGGAATTTAAAAAATAATGTTTTAATTACTGCCATATTCTTAGCAAGCAAAATTTTGAAAATAATTATTAACTTTGTAATGAAACCATATTTTACTCCATTAATAAGGAAAGCTAATATGCCATAGCTTTTTTACACTGCTCAAATTTCTTTCATTGTAGTACAAAATTCAGATAAGATGGTATTAAATTTGTTAAGGTCTAGAATTTATGCTTAAAAGATCGAGTCCCATTATAGTGAATTTTAAATCCATCTTTTCCCAAGAATAATAAATTATTAGAGTTTACACAGAAGTTTTAGAAAAGACGAAATTAGTTAATGTTCTAGTGAATATTTCGCGAAATATGATTGGAAAAAGTTAAATATTTGCAACTCTTGGTAAATCGTAGATAATTATACTTTGTTTATTGTAAATGCTTTCATAATATTATAAAGTACTTTAATTGTACTTTATAAATTTGTACATTTAAAATTGTAACTTGTAAATACGGTTGGAAAATTGTACTTTACTAATATTAGATACTAATCTTGTAAATGGTTTAGTTTTATTGTAAATACTTTTTCATTGTTTTTAATGTAGATTTTATTATAAAAATACATTTTAAGATGAAAACTTTCTTTTGCTTTTTTTGTTTATGATTAATACAAGAACTATAGAAAACTTCGAAATTTCGAACTCGGTATTTTGCAGAATCTCCACATTTCAGACATCTTTGTGTTTCTAAAAGAACTTTAACATACATTTGTAAACATACGAATGAGGAGTATAAGCCAAAATAAGTGTGATCTAGATGTATGAAATTTAGTATTTGAACAAAAACTATAGAGAGTCTTTATGTCTGGATCTTCGTGCGCAAGTGAATTCAAAACGTAAAATGCCAGATAAATAAAATTTGATCCTCCGTTCTAGGATCTAATTTCATATTCTTATTAAATGTTACGGCAAATATATCAAAGAGTTGACTCCTTCAAGCCTATATTTACCCATTCATGCGATCACCAATAACTTAAATAATTGAAATTTGGTGTCAAATTGTGACTATAAGTAGAGTTCCTGTGAAATTTTGGTAATAATCGGTCATATAAAAGTTGTGAAAAGCGCATATTGAAGTTAAAAAATTCAATAAAAATTTCAGATTCATGCCAAAAAATCTGCATTTTGTGTCTGTTGTTCGTGAATATCACTTAAGGTAATACCGATTCACTAGTTTAGGTACGATTTTTATTTATATTGCAAAATGATTGTTTGATGTGATTTGTATTTTTCTCGATGATTTCAGTAGGTCAGCAAAAATAATTCAGATGCAAGTCAAAAATTTACGCCTTATAAAATAATATTTGAAATCAAAGCAAAGAAAAGTTGAGGCAGACAAAACATTTGTTTTTAAATATGATCTGCTGTGTGAGATAAGATTAAATATGAATGCATGTTCAAATCCTTGTTATTGACATAAATAGATATAGATTTTAATATTTATTTATACTAAAATTTTAAGGCAAGGAATCTCTTTTTAACCTCGTTTCAATGATTATTAACCCTAATTATGTTTGCCAATTCACTTAGTGAGTAATTTTATGTTAGAGTGCGCTTGATTCCAGAACATTAGATGTAAGGCAAACAAAGCTTAGAAGCTCTTGATTTGCTTACACTGGAAATAGCTATAGGACGTTTCCTTTTAACATGGATATATTGGATGTATGTCTAAACACTCTCTATATATAATTGTAATCCAAACCTTGATTTGATGTGAATAGTGTTAGAGCTCAAAAATATTTTTTCCTTCATTTCTTGAGTTGTATTCATTGGAGTTATCATCTATTAATGCATTAAGCAACAAAAACAACATAGTAAACTTAAATAACCTAACCACAAATATGTGTTCAAATCCCCATAATACCTGGTATAAATATTGAACTTTCTGTAATCTTTTGATTTTGATTTTTTACACTTTTACTGATTAGTTTAAGGGATTTGGAAGAGAATTCAAACATTAATAAGAAAAATGAATACACATTTTCAATTTTCTAACATACTGATAATTTTCTTCGTGATCTCCTTCATATAAATGTTAACAAAGCAAGTTGACACTTTAACCCTTTCGTGGGCAATGGGAATATTACATCCCACCTTCATTATCTTACAGCTGACATAACGTCAGAAAATAGACAGCTGTTCTTCAAAAATAAAGGAGGGATTTTTAACTTTAAAGCAAAGAGTTATGCAGTTCCAGATTATGTATACTTGGTTACTATGGGAAATTTTGCATTCAAAGAACATTTCCAACTACAGACGATTTAGGAAATGTTCCACACAGGGACGAGAAAAGAGAACGTACTGCATGTGTGCAGAATGTGATATACTTTTGTATATTACAACATGGTTCTCATCTTTTCATGGCGAAAAAAATCCTCATTAAATTAAAATTTTCTTTATGATTGCATATGGTTCCAAGGAAGTATATATACACACTTGAAATTTAAGTGTAAACATAAAGTTCAGCACAATGAAATATATTTCTTTAAATAATACTTTTTAACTATTAATAATGCTTAAAAAAGCTGGGAGAAATTCAGAAGCGAAATAAATATCATCTGAAAGGGTTGAAAAAATATTTTAAATGTAGTATATAAATGGCCTCTGAAAGAGTTAAAAATATTTCAAATATAGTTCAGTACACTTCATCATAAAAAGTAATTTTATTTTTTTATAATGAAGCGTTTTTAAAAATCATAAAAGTTATTAATTAATGGCTTCAAGTGAAAGAAGATGTTGCATAATGATTCCCATCATAAAATGCCAAGATCCATTTTACCTTTTAAAAATTCTCGAAACAAATAAACCCATATTAGCAAGAATTTTAAAAATTACCAAAGACAAATAATTATTCCCTTTGTATTATGATATATCGCCACCTCTTTGATTATTATTTTCTTCCCTTATTTTAGAATACCTTATTGATTTCCTTCATGCAGAACTCAATTTAATCCATTCTATAGGATTATTAATTAAAAGAAGAGAAGTTTTTGTTTAAAATTAATCACCAATTTCTCGTTTTCAAAAGAATTATTATAAAGGTAAAACTACTGCACCCTCTACCCGGAAAGAGACCGCTTTTAAATGAACTTTTGGTATGGAAAAGACATTGCTCTCGTGTTTCGGGTTATTTACTAATGATAAAACTGTTCTTCGGTGCTCTACATTATGTGCAAGGCAGAGCATGAGACTCTCCTTGGAAGCAGGGATCCCCGTCATTTATCAATGTCTTTCCCATCCGGTGTTTACCTGCGGAGAAGGAGTTTCCCTAAACTGCGGATAGCGTATAATCTACTGATGAGCAAGGTCATAGTTATTCGAGAAACTGTTTCATAAGCAACGATTTAAAGATGGGCACAACATTAAGGTACTAGAATGGGAAATTTATTCAAAAAGTTATTAATGGCCATCATTTGTTACATTTCATTATAAAAATAAAATTTAGAACAGTTTTGAGCTTTAAGAGGAATTTCTTAGAATGGGTGTAAGATGTGGGATTTCTTTAGTAAGAGCGATAGAGACAGTGATCACATCCAGGTTTAGTCCCAAAATTTTATTTACATGTAGATATGCGGGACACAGCACACACGTAAAACAAAAATAAGAAATTTAACAAATATATCCCACCATCTTTCGATTTTGTCAGTCTTTATCTCAGACGGACTCCTCCATTCTCGTCCTTTCCGCTTCCGACTCCGACCCTGACTGAACACCTATCTCTTCGTTCGTCCATCCCAGACTTTTTGTCACCTTCGGATTCGCCTTTCAACATTCCTTCTTCGTTTTGCAATCCATCTCTCATCGACTTTCTGTGATTCATTTCTCTCTGCACTCAACCCTTTTCCCTCCGCGTTCTTGCGTATCTCCACAAAAAGGGTTGCTATGTGAGTGAGAAGGGTTGCCAAAGTTTGCGGATTTTAGAAAGGGAATAACTTTTATGAAAAATCTTACAAAATGCACACATTTGGGATAAAACATATTTGAAAAAGTATCTATGAGATAAAAGTATATCATTCAAAGCTAAGTGTTCAAAAACTCAAAAGTTTTTTTTTAAAAAAATGGCATTAAATGAAAGGAATCTCTTTTAGAAATTTAAACATGAGTTGTTCGAAATATGCAGAAATTTAGGAAATACATTGTTTAACTCTTGCTCTAAAAATTGCATCTTTATTCTGTTCATTCTTTAAACATAGTGGTTTGTCAGAACCCTAAATCGTATTTTGCAATTTCTTCATGTTATAAACAATCAAAATAGCTCTAAAGTCATTTCACATTGCTTGTTCTGAATGTTGTTAACCACAAAACATATTGCTCATATAAATGTATATCGGTTTCAGGAATAAATTGAATTCGTGATTTTTTTTCGCAATATTTTACTAAAAGTTAGATTCCCCCCAAAAAATATTAATAAAAATAAGATTAAAAGTTAATGAAAATAAAACAAAACAATTTGGTTTCCCCGAGAATGAACGTAGAAACAAAGTTCAAACGAAATTTTCACAGGTATTAAAATTGTTAACAGAACTTTTTTAGAGATTTTAGTCAAAAAATGTAACTCTATCAATACTGAAAACCTTATATTGTCCATTCAACGAGACTACGGTAGGTATCTGAGATCTTGCATGTAATTAAGAATCTCCTGTGAATTAATTGGGATTGAATATTTGTGATATTTTTCTCCTGAAATTTCTCAAATGATATTCGGACACACATTTGTTTAATAGTCATCAGCTACTCTTAATAAAACAGGTCCTCTTAAAAGGACTGCAATAAAAAAACTTTAACGGGGTGTAGGATATTTTTCTGATTTTTGAAAAGAAAACTCAGGCGTTTTAGGTAGTATATAATAGAGTCAAAAGATTATATAAAATTATTTACTGTTGATTTTTTAAAAAGTTCTTATGCATGAAACACAAAATATATATATAAAAAATTAACTAATGTGTCGTGGTGGCTTGGTGGTAAGTTATCGTCTCGTGAGCCGTAGGGTATCAGGTTTGAGATACGATTCCAACTAAGAATCGACGTGTGAGGAGTTCTGTTGCACATTAAATCAGTCAGAACCAAACGTCCTGCCGTGGTGTGGGAAGGGGGGAAGGTTCCAGTTTAGTTGCCGTCCTTGTCATCTGACCACTATTCAAAATTTCGGGGTCCGTCTTAAAATAAACCTAGTGTTGCTTTATACTAGGACGTTAATAAAACTAAACTACTGAATCAATAATATGAATTACCTGGCGAGTACAATAAATATATAAAAATTATTAATATATTTGATGGTTAGTCTATGTTTGAATTATTTATGGGACTTGAATTTTTAGATGTAAATGTATTAATTAAAGGCTGAAAAAAAATAACGTTTATACCAAAGGAAATTTAAGAATGACTAATCAATATCTCCTCGGGAAGTGTTTCATAATTTGTGTGAAAACAACGAAAGAAATTAACTCTTCCATGACAGTATTTTAACATCCCTTTATACAGTTTATTAGTTTGTAAGACATACAAGATTTTAAAATTCTAATATATACATTTGAATTTTTGTTTCTTCTTGCCTTATGCCCTGCCCTACCGTTCGATCGATTCCGATGAAATTCGGCTAACTTATTGCTTGCATCTGCGCGATAATTGACAAAAGACAAACAGTAAACGACAAATGGCACATGCAATCCTGAATTAACTACACATATATCAAACAAAATATAATTATTTTTTCAAGCATATATCGTGTTGATTGCTTCAACAATAATATGTCCTTAAACGTTCGCCACTTTATAGATTTACTACCATTCGGAAATCAGCCCATTCGAGCTTTTCAAACAAACGAGAAACCACAAGCAAGCAATTAAGATGATAGTTTATGAATTGCAAATTCAAGTGTTACAGAATCGCATGAATAACGCATCAAGAATCGTAAGACAACGTTTATATGCTACGTAAACATGCACCAGAATCAAAAGGCCAATGTGTGGCAGAAATGTAGTAATTATTCTTAATGGAAAGTCGATTGGAGAAGATGAACTTATTCCACGCATTTCCATTATTCCCACCGACAAGCTTGTTGATTTCAAACGACTGCAGTTCCTCATTTAACTTGTTTTCTCAACAAAGCGCAAAGTCAATCACCTTAAGTGTGCTGATTGAACCCAAAAAATTCAAGTTTTCCACATGATCAGATGTATGCTGGATGATAAGTTGTACAGGAAAAAAAAATATGTATATTGTCTACCTTAGTTAAATAATAAAGTAAAAATGAAAGAATAAATCCTTTTTGTATTTCTCCTTTATATATAACTCAATTTCAATGAATGTATTCATTGTCAATAAGAAAATAAATATTCTTTCTGTAATTCCTAGTTAAATATGACTGCTGTTTTAAATTTCAAGCAATATTTCCAAAATTATTTCATCCGTGGCAGAAAGCATAGGGTGCGAGATGGTATTATATTAAAATGGGTGTGTTCACCCAGAAACTTTGTCTAATGCTTGCTTATAAAAGTGTTTATGTATTACAAACTGTTTGCCATTGATGAAAAATAGTTCCGAAATGTATGCAATTTTCTATATATTTGGACCAATAATCGCTGTGATTTGGTTGTTATACAATCACGAAAACCTCATTTGTATTTTGGACACCTTTTCTCTCATTTACTGAAACTAAAATTTGCCGCAAACTACAAGTATAATAAAAAACATATAAAAACTTTCTGATAGTTAATTTTTTTGCATTTTTCAGTTAATGCATGAATGTACGCATGCTTTCAAAATTACAGACAGATAGATGATTTAAACCTGAATGGATTAAGTTCAAATTTGATACAGATCTACATTTTAAATGTAAAATCAATCGAATGCATTTCAACCCCTTAAACTCTATTTGTAATTATATTCAGACAGATTAATTTCTTTATCTAAAATCAATCTAAAAGTCTAAAATAAATCTAAATCGATTAATTTTATTGTAAAATCATTCAATTTTATTATAAATTACCCTCAATGGTAATTACAATAATTATGGTAAATTACTATGAATTACATTCAATTTTATTCAATTACCATCAATCAATTTTACTATCAAATTTATTAAAATCTATTTTTAATTATATTCCGACAGATTAACTACTTTAAAAAATAATTTATTAGTTTGATACAAATTAAATTTAAAGATAATATATCAAATATCATCTATCCAATTGAAGCGTATTTGAATTACCGTAATTTACAAAACATAAAAAACAAAAAAATTATTTTAAAAACACATTTTTGAACTCTAAACATGGATATATTTCAAAATATGAACTTCGGGAGTTATGCTAATTCCAATTTATTCTTTTTGTATCCATCATTACGAGAAAATAAAAAGGTTAATATACCTCAGAAATTTAAAAAAAAATGAGACCTTTCAATAATTTAGCCCCTCTAAACAATAGAAAATATACTCGTAAAATAGGATCCTTAAAATAAAATCTAAATTTTTTCCTCAACTGTGTAGATGAAAAAAAAAATACCACCAAAACAACGGTAACATTTTTACGTAAAATGTATCAAAGGCAAATAATCACGGCCTTCCTAATGAAGATGTTCCACCTAGTTGAACCCTGTTTTCTCTTATTCGGAGCTCTTCTTTGATGTTCGCATTCGACTCCTAACTTAATTTCATCTGCTCTCTCGCGTTCATCAAACCACATCAGCGTGTTTCCCTCCAGTTATTTTGTGGAGTGTTTTACTCAGCGAGAATTATTACGAAAATGACTGCAGCCGCATGCTTTGCGTGCGGAAAATTTTGCTTTTGAGTGAGATCTGGGTTTGGGTTGTTTGCAAATGACAAACCGTTTTATCTTCATTATTTTTAGCACACGAAGTGTGATTTTCCAATTAGAAGCAACGATTGTCGAGATTTATACATGTCATTTGCATTCGTACTGTACCTTCAGTATGCGTGCTTCTAAAAGTTGTAAAAGTGGTGCAAAATAAATTTTGGTAACCATGGCCATTTTTATTTGAGAAATGGTATTTACAAGTTTATCAAATTTTGTGCCATGGTGTTAAATGTTGCTATGTACTTATTGAAATTCTTATTAAATATTCAAATTTTACGTATGCACTAATTAAATTACTCAAATAGATTTATCTATGTGTTTTAATATAAATAAAATTTTTAGATAAATTGATTGTTTAATTTTCTAGTAAGGGTTTCACTGGCTTAAGAAATGCGAATAAAATAAAAAGTAAAGAATAGTTTGAAATGTAACAACAGTTTCATTTTAACCTTGAATATCTATTTTTTTTATTAATTTTAAAATTATGAAATTTGATATTTAATTAAGGTATATCATTACGACCATCATATTATTTTAAATAATCAAAAATTTACAATTAATATAATCCTACATGAAATAAGAGTTACTTATGATTATGTATTTGTGATATAATTTCTGTTATCATTATTAATCAGCTAACCTTTTTAATAGCTACTTTAAAGAGTTGTTTATTGAAAAAAGAATTCCACTCAAATTGGTGAATGTTGGATTTTGCATCAATAATATGTTTTTTTCTTATTATATTTGTTTCAGTTGAAAAGCAAAGAAAATTCTGAAATTTTTAATTTGCATTTATGTCTCAAGAATTTCAAAAATATAATTGTTTCAAATTATTATTTAAAAAATATTTTTAATATATTTTTGCTTTAATTGAAATATAAATTATTATTTTTCAGTATCCTTAATTATTAATTTTCGATTGTGGTCGTTAGTAAGATATCATATGTGTTCCACTTTTTTTAGAGCTAATTCATATCGGAATGCAACACAGATAATAATCTATCTGGATGCTTACTTTTATATAATGTTCTTATTGTTCAAATATTTTTATTGAATTTTTCCTTTTATTGTAGTTTATCACAATATCTTGATTGTAGTAAAAATATTAGTCCTTTGGACGTCATGTGCATGAAAAATTAGATACCGTAGTACATCTTCATACATTTTTCTGTATTTTATTTATTTTTCATGTCGTTTATTTCTATGACTACATTTGGGTTAAGTTTCTTGGTTGCAGGATAATTATATTTGAGCGAAAGTTTTGTTAGATTTGAAGAGTTAAGACATATTAAAACATGGAAGATATAATATAGCAGGTATATATATATATAATATTTACGCACACGAATGCATAATAATTCATACGTTGAATTTGAATCTTGAATCAGCAACTGTTCTGTTATTAATTCGAAGATTTTGTCTAGAATAGACCGCGATCCTCCAAACTTTTTAAAGTGTCATGATTCCATTTTTAATTCGGATGGCTAAAATATTTCAGGAATAATACAATATTGAATTCATGTACTACTTCAATCCTTATGTATTTCATTAATAATTTAAACATATATTTTAAATTGTATTCCTTAGATTTCTTTAGAAATTTCGGAGGAAAATATTATAAAATACTTTTCTAAATTAAATATGATTCTTCATAATCCCTCAATACACAATTTCTTTCAGGAAAATAACAAAGAAATTCGAATTCCAGGTCTTTTTTAAAACATAAATATTAACTTATAGGTTCTTCTTATTGCCACCTGAATTTTACGAAACTTTTCTTAAGTCCTTTTTCTTAAAGGTTAAACATATAGAATTTTTTACATTTTGTAAAAAGGAAAGAATCCCTAGTTCAGTCATTTAATTTTCAGACTTTTATAAAAGTTCTCGAATCTTCCCTGTGGATAAAGTTAAGCCTGTAAATGACAGCCCTGAAAAGGAAAAGAAACCAGGTAAATTAAATAATCTAAGCAAACTTTTTTGTTCTTTGTCTCCATTTTAATTTCCAAAGAAGTGATGACGCGAGTATTAAAAAAGAGTTTTAAAATGGTTCGATTAAAAGAAAAAAAGTCTGAAAATTGTCTTTACATTACTTCCAATGAATAAATAATAGTTTTCTCCAGCTTCAATCATAAAAAAAAGTTTTTTAGAACTTTGATTTTGACACATTTGTTAGTTTGGCAACAATGTAAACAATAAAGAAGAATTTGAAAGTTTAATTAAAGCGGAAAAAGCTTAAAGTGTTTGAAGTGAAGTGTTCAGTGCAGTAAAAAGGGAAGAAAATGAAGTCTTATTAAAATGCTGAAAAGTGAATGTTTTTAAAAAAGTGTTCGTCTTTTTCTCGATAATTTGATTATATTTAATTCGATTTATTCAGATTTTTTTGTACTTTTAGAAGATATAAAATTGAATTCAATTAATTATAATTTTTTAAGGAAATATTTTTTTTATTTCAATACGGATATATTTCATTAAAAATATAAATTAAAATCATAGCATTTGTTTATGTATTTTAGACCAAATCTGAAGACTTATGTTTTGAACGTAAATTTATGTTTGAACATCTGTCTATTTGAGTAAAAACGAACAAAAACACTATAAAGCATTGCATTAGATAGATAACATTTGGTACATAGATTTATCACCTAAAGTGTAGATCTGTATCAGATTTGGAGCTTATACAACAAAGGTTTGACCGTCTGTCGCATTGTACATATACATGTAAAATAAATACAATAATTTCAAAATGCAATGATTTAAGTAAAGGAATCTTTATTTATTACTTGCGATTTCATTTGTTTTTTCATATTAAATTTTAGTTTAAACTGGGCGGAAAAAATGTTTCAGAGATGCATATTTAATTTTTTTGTCAGATTCTTTTGACCGATTGATCGGATTAATCGATCCTTGTCAAAGATAGATCTTTCGTAATTATTGATAGCTAATCTCACACAGTTAATTCATAAAAGCCATTTTATTTACTGTTCTACGAATCAAATAATTCTCAGCCCGAAAGTGAAAAAGACATTGGTATCTTGGAAAAACAAATTTCGCCAGGTTCTTAATTTTATTATTTTCGATAGGAGGGGGGGATAGTAGTTTTATTACATAGTATACGAGTAAGCTTTTATGAAAACTCTTTCTGCAGTTTAACATTATATTACCAGATAAATTTTATAGCATTCTCATTTCTAGTATTTATAATTGCAAACTTTTATTGTACTTTCTTAAATTTCTGTATCATGCTATTAATCATCTATGTATTTATTTTTATATCTTTAAGAATTTTAATGCTTTTAATACTGTATGTATTTATTCTTATATCTTCCAGATTTTATATGCTTTATATGAAGGTTCTGTCTTGCTGTAAATTGAGAAAAAAAGAATCTCTAGAAAGTTTGTAGAATCCTAATTAACTAAAATCTACAATCAGATACTTCTTGAGTTATAGATGTTAGCTAAGAAAAGTTCCGCCTAAACTATAATTAGATTTATAATTAATTAAAATTAGTCGAAATTATAAAGTACTTTCCAAATAGCTTCGTACAACCAGTAAACGTGATTTCCCCTAACCTTCCGCTTATGCTCTCTAAAAAATTTACTTTATTAATAAATACACGCAGTTCACAAAAAGTAGTTATGAATAGGCTTGCTAAAGTGAGACCTTTTGCAGCTTTTTTAAAACCATAATCAGTGGTTTAGAATTAATACTTTAGTTTTAAAAAAATGTTTACTTTAGGCACCTTTTTTCCTCCGATTGAATCCAAACATAGACATAGAAATATAATTTTAGCCCGAAAATCCTGTCTAACTTTTAAATCGCTGCATTTTTTAATTATCTCAATTGCATGAATGTAAGAATACAGAAAGAATTACAGTTCCTCTTTTGATGGATGTATTTCCGAATTAAATATATATCTACATTTTAGAAGCTAAATCTGTGCTCTAAATTTTATCCATCTAGTTCTCATCGTTTTTAATTATCATTTTAACTTATTTTAGGAATGACAGATAAATTTCCTCTGAATTGATTACGTTCAGAATATTAAAATTTAGCCTATGGCCTATGTAAACATAATGTATAGGACATGCACCAAATTTCATTAGTCCATCTCACAGCGTTTTTGACTTATCGTATTTATATGCAGGAATAATTCCAAAAATATGGTTTTTGGAATCATGTCTGTATATAAATACATTTGTTTTTAGTTTTGCAGATGATCGAAGCGTAGAGGTTTATCCAAGTCTTGAATTTCAGTTACTTTTTTTACAATAACGGTACTTTCAATTTGTATACTTTAATCATGAGAAAATGAAAGTGATGCTGATAATATTTTAAAAGCATAAAAATGTAATTTCTCAGTATTATTAATTTTGTTTCTTTAGTTTTAATATATTTTAAAAATTAATTTTAGAGTGTTTTTTTATTGCTATACGAAAAATTCAAACCATTTTCGTTTTTCATCAAACCTTTCATTCTCATATATATTTTTAAAAAAATGCTTATGTTATAATAAAAGAAAACGTATTATTTTTATTCCAATATTAAAATCAAATCAGAACTTTCTCCGACCCTGCTTTGAAGTCGGCATTTTTTCTTCAAATCAAGTAATGAAAAAATCAATGAGCACAGAATGCATTATGTGGAGAAATCAAGCATAAAATGCCATCGCTTTACGAGTATCGAATTAGAGGGTCAAATCTTTTAAAATTTTATTCGTGTTCTACTCTCCATCCTTTTAGTTTCAAGTCATTGCATATTTTGTGGATGATTTTCTTATCAGCTCTATTTCGTCATTATGGAAACTTATTACTATTTCTGTGATTTCACCAGATGCTTTTTTTCAATTTCGAATGATTACGTTTCATTTTATTATAACGGAATAATATCCAATAATAATATCCCATTGTATACTTTTTTCAAATGAAGGTGTTTTTCAAAGCATTTCTTAATTTCAATTTAAGGTGTCATATCTTTCCGTTGCCAATGTAATGGTTTAATGGTTTTTCTCCTTCTGTTTCACGCAACAATAATTTTCAATTTGTTTTATATACTAGAAACCTCCATTTTCATTTCAGTAGAATTTCTTGTTTTTATTTTGCATTTCAGAGAGACGCAATGTCTCTTGAAGAAATCTTTTTCACAGAAAGAATGCAAGTATTCTTAGGAAAATGTTGAAAGATTTTTGAAATAAATCTTATTAGCGATTTCGAATCAAATCTATATATTAGATTCAACTCCATATTTCCAGATTTAAACATCTAAGAAAATATACAAAGCCGTTTTGTACCGATTTAAACACCATTTTCGAAATATATTTTAAAATATCATTATAATTTTAATTTTTGTTTTGTTTCGGCTGACATATTTATTTAGCAATGTTAACAATTGCAAATTTATTCATAGAAAAATAAGACTGACCCAACAAGATTAAATTTATAACAAAGTATTCAGGTTTTCAGTATATTTTTCTATAGGAAACGTTTAAAAATTTAGCACAAATAATGTTGATATTTCTTTAACTATAATTCTACGGGAAGAGAAAAAGCAATGTGAATTGAACAGATAAATACTGTGTGCTTTTAAAGAAATCTAAATTACGCCATTGATTTTCATTAACTTTTGAGTACACATATTATGATAAGAGAGGAAGATTTTAATATAGTTATCATAAACAATATTTTTTTAGTTAAAAATTCTGAAAGAAAGTACGGAGGAAGTGACATATAATTATGTCATCGAGATGGCATTGGTATGCCCGTCCCCATATTTGTTAACAAATGAATTCAGCTATAGTAAAACGTGTTGAAATACCTGGAACTTCCTGGTAGATTAGGCAAGATGGTTGGTACCTTCAAAATTTAACCTATTAACTGTAAATATTTTTTTTTAAATTTTTGGCTGATAAAGTTATATACATGCAAAATAATTGTGTAACAGTAAAGTTATCAAATTCTGTTTATATTTTTAAAAAATATAATCAATAAAAAGCACGAGATTGTTTAAGTGACGAAATATTATTATACATTGTAAGTTAGATCTTTACATTATTATTATAAATTACGTATTTTTTCATTGTAATATAAAAAAAGGAAATCCAATTCTTCAAAAAATTAATCTTAAGTTGAAGGGAATTCTATTCTCTGCAACTTAAAACAAATTTCAAAATTAATCATTTGTTGTAAAAAAATGAAGCTCAAAATACACACTTTGTGTTAAACACAATATTGATTGTTATATTATGGTGTCCCATAAGTATCTATCCTATTTCTAATATGAAATGGATTAACATTATTTACTGTTTAAGTTATTATTTAAGTTATATAAGAACCCCTTTTCTCTATTATCTTTTTATATCTCTGAAGATGCCTCATTGTTGCCTTCTAAAATTGTTGTGTTTAGAACAAGAAATAATCCTCGAATTGCACTTTTATTTCGCTGATTCAAAGCGATTATCGCGAAGAGAAATTAAGGACAGAAAGAAGTAATAATCAAATGGAACGAGATCTGGAGTGTATGCAAGATGCGATAAAAAACCCAATCAAACTGTAAGAGCTCCTAATGCAACATATGGTCTGGCATTGTCATGATGAAGAGTGACTTCCCGTCGATTCCTTCATTCTGGCCGTTTCTTTGTTATTACAGCTTTTAATTGATATATTTGGTAACACTATTTCGTAGATTTTATTGATTTGCCTGGAGGAAAGACCTTGTAGGAAACTACGCCTTTGCAATCCCACCAAAGCGACAAAAGAATTTTATTGGGGTATAGTCCTGGGTTGGGGTGAAGTAGAGCCTTGATGCGACTGCAACCGAGGGCATAGAGGCTACTAGATAATTCTGCATGTTTGCTCAATCAGAGTCAGATTAGACCATTCATAACGCTATGAGTGAGAAACTTTTGGGACACCCTAAAAATATAGAATGAAGCTAAACTGGTTAAAGAACTACCCAATACATTCATGGCTCTTAGAGAATTCCGAAATTCCAAATAGGATCACAGAATATAATATGTATCAATAAACTGCATGTTAATTTTAGTATTCCATGGAGGGGTTTAATACTAACCCGTTCATGGCCGAGATCAAATATACATGATCATGACGACTCACCTTATCGTATATGAGACGAACTTTTCCCGCTTTGGAATCCCACGATCACTTATAAGGGATTTGGATTTAGAACTTTTTATTCAAACTTTTAAATGCACTAGATAGCAGCTGAAGTCCGTTAAAATTTAGAATAATATTCATAGAATATCTACCTTTAATATGCTCTTTGGGTCCGAATTTTTTTCTTTTATTTGATCCGGGCATTTAAACAAATAAACAATTGCACTTTATCTTCTCCCGAGAGGTTTGGCATTTAAAGGACCTTTAGTGCACTATGGATTTACTCTTACATTTTAAGAAAGTTGTAAAAAAAATACTTATTTGTTTATGTGGGTTATATTTGGTGCTTTTGGGTTGGATATTTTTGTTTATAATTTGGGTTAGTTTTATTTCATTCTCTAAGGCAAAATATTTAAGTGAGCGCGAGATTTCTAAATTGATGGATAATCAAGCAATGAATCAAAAGTAAGGAGTATTTCGAATATAGGCGACAGGGGATCTTATTTAAATGACACCGAAAAAATTGATTATGGAGGTAATAGGGGATAATTTATACACTTATGAATAGCAAAAAGTCATCAAAGAATTGCCATCCCTAGAGTTTTCTGGAAATAATGATAGGTACATAATTAGTCCAAAGCCAGTTGAGGAAGAATTTAATTTTATATATTATACATAACTTTTTAAAATTATTTTTTGATAAAAATATTTTTAAAATTTATTTATTTTTAGAAATCTTGCAAATGTATTTTTAAAAATAGTAGCAATTTTATTACAGTATATTTAGATACTGTCAACAATATTAAACTACCCATTTCATCGTCTTTAATTTCAGTGATGATTTTATACGAAATTTTGAATAAAATTAAGCTTAGTGGAAAAACTACTCCGTTACTGTGCGGGCTTTTGAATCGCACTGGGCCGGATGGAGGCTTTCATATTCGCCGGTGCTAAACGGGTTAAATTTATTTTTAATTCATGATATAAAACGTTCATAACTCGTAATCATCAACAGCTTATTAAGATTGTAGCCTTTATTTCATTATATTTATTTCTAGCGAGTTCAAAGGCTGTATTTGAATGTTGAAATTTGAGAGAAATTTTACAGGAGTTTCAGAGACAAATATTTCTCTGATAATATTTTTATTCATGAAAATTGGGAAAATAGATTTATTTTATAATATTTCCTCGGCAGTCGAAAAAAGAGAGAAAGTTTTCCGTATAATTTTTACAAGAGTTTCAAACTTAAATTTTTGTAATAAACCTTCAAAAAGTAATGAAAGGTATTTCCTTACTCGCGTGGTTTTATTACAGTTTTGATCGGTTCCAATAATTTCTTCTCTATCTGCCCCCATTTCAACGTGAAAGATTTACTAAATATGTTTGATTTCATGGACATACATATATAGTTATGAAATTTGAAATTATTCTAGATTCTGAAATTATCTAGCAAAATTTTAAATCAGCTTTTATGCAGACACATAAAAAATGAAGATAACACAATAACACTCAACAGATTTCATCAAAGCTAAGGCTCTAATACAGGTTGCTATTGGCAAGAAAATTATCAATAATTTTCATTTTTCTTTTTCGTTAAAAGCTATGAATTGTAGTAGAGTAATAAAAAACGATAAGGCGAGAAATCTTGGAAAGAGTCGTTTTTATTTTATTTACTGGTTTTCTCCCACGCAGATAACGAACTTGCAAATTTACTACCTTTATTTGACATTTCATTTGATCTCTTCAGACTTTGTCTACTGACCGTAGTTATAATCACCATTTAAATCTGGATTGTATTTTCGTAATATGACTATTTTTGCCGATGGTATTCTAAAAATCGCATAGAACGGAACCTCAATAGCAAGAAGTTAATATAAGTGGTGAGTAGAAATAAAAAATATTTAATTAATGATTAAATCTATTAGGATATTTCTATTAATTAAAATTTTTCTCTTGAGTTCTCTGGGATGATTCTGCAAGGAAACTTAACTAATGGTGCAAAAATGAAGTTGAAAAATTGATGGCAACATAATTCTAAGGATAAAGAATTAATTTATAACTTCATTTGATTCTTATTTAATGAGTTCATTTGACCCTCTTAACATTTAACTCCCATCAAATAACAGCACAAAGCAGGCGTCAGATATTTAGTTGTTTGTTTTACCTGAAAGAGATTAGATATTATGATTCAGAAGTGAAATACAGGTGGTTTGGACGGCCTCCATTGTTTCTTTAAATATATATTTACATCTTTTCCATACTGATATAGTTAAAAGCAACCGTTGATTTACATTATACATGACAAAACCAATTCTATTTCCCGATGAAAAACAAAATGTTTGCAGTGAAAATTTTTGGTAAAAGAATGATTCTTTTTTCTCAAAAACAGTATTCCAAGAACATTGGAAATTCTGTTTAAATTATACCTGAATCTTAGTACTTACTATACTGGAAATACCAAAATGGAAAATTCTGCTCTATGTGCAAAATAAATTATACTAAATACATCTTTTATAGTTTAAAAAATATTAATTTTAATGCTAAGATTAATATCTTACCAACAGATAATGAGAGAGAGCGGAAGAGATAATTGATTCATATTCTTTTTACTTGTTATAGCTGAATTATGTGCACATATATTTCGCTAATCTGACATACCTGGCAAACCATTAAAGAAAATTTTAACTATATCTTCTTTAAGTATCGAAAAATAGTGTTACAAATTGGATGAAATAAGGATAGTAGAAATTAAAAAGCATAGGTACATTACTCAGACTGCATTCTATGCATTTTACCTCTTTAATTACTTTTCCAGTTAGAGTCCATGATTAACTTACCCAAACTAATCGAATGTGGACAATGCTCATCAATCATATAATCAATTACTAAATAAATTGATTGCTTTTGATTAAAAGCAATATTATAAACTCATTGCAGTTTATAAGAAAATCACGGAATTTAACTTTACATAAAAAGTAAATTTTACTACATATGGATTCATTTATCTGTTGGAAAATATTCTCCTAAATATTGCAAAGACAACGTGATCTTTTCTTATGCATTCTGTGAAACTGCTAAAGTAACTATGTTATATTCAAACTTTAAGGGTTTTTAAATATTGAATTTAATATAAAAATTTAAGGCAAGATTTAGTATTTTTGGTGAGTGTTTTACCAACAATTTCTGAAACAAAAATCAAACTAACATCATTTTACATTTATGAAATTAAAAAGAAAAATTAATTACATCGATTATTTTATTATTATTTCTCTAGAATATTAAGATTTTTAAAATTATTCATAAACTGAATTTGTTTTAAAATGCTACCTGCTATTATAATTACTTTCACCAACACTATTGTTTCATAATTTCTTCATTTTTATATTTTTCTTTAATATTATTTTTATGATACATTAAGAGAAAGGCATTTTTTTATTTCCTAATTAATACCTCCTTTTAATATACCCAAATAGCAATCAACGCCCTTTATTTAATTATTCTTTTTGTGTCAAGTTTTGTTTAAGTCTTGAATTTTTTTCTTAATTCCCTGATCGTTGTGAATCATAATTCAAGGTTGCAAAGCTCCATTCTGAACAAAAGAAAAGAAATAGCAGAGGAAAGAAATATAAAAAAAAATATGCTGCATTGTTCAGTTAAGCCCAAAACATTAAAATGAAAAGAACAGAAACTCGATGCATGGCAATAAAATTTATAATATGAAAAAAAATTCTGCACATTCATGAAAAAAATAGATTCCCAAAGGTTGTTCAAAGCAAAATGATTCAAATTATGAAAATAAAACGAATCGGAAATCTTAATTTCTTACTCAAATGTCTTTCAATGCAAAGAGAAATGAAAATCAAAGAATAAGCTTGCAGAGAAAATTGTTTTATTTTAAAACTTTTATAATTAACTTCAAAATATTTTTTAATCCCAGCTGTGCTACGTACTGAAATCTGTCAATGTATTTAGAGGAATACTCCTTATAGATAGTGATAATTTTAACATAATATAACAATACCTTGAAAATGAAAAGAAAAATATGTTTTAAAAAACGATGGAGAAAATTTCTACCCTTTTAAAAACAGTTTCGAGATTCTTTGAACTTTCGTTCGACGTTGTTTTCTCATTCAAAAGCTGGATAATTAATGAGCATGACAGCCAATCATTATAATCCCTGTTTATACAGCTCTATGGTAAAGAGGTAAATGACTGTAATAAAAAAAGAACTAAGTATATTAGCTTGTCTACAGTTAATGGAAAAAGTAGGGTCAGACATTACACTGATTTTTTTTCAAAATGCCACTTTTAGAGGAATTTTATAGTTCCTGTTAGAATACATGAATACATTAAGTTGAATCATAAATAATGAGTGAACCAAACTACTGCTTGGAAAGCCTTAAAAGTATTCTCAAAATAGTTGTTGTTACTTATGGCATTTTTCCAGCCCGTTGATAGGTGGGTCCACGACTTAAGCCGATTGAGTGTCTCCCTTTCTCAGTAGCGCCAACTAGGGCCAAGAGTACGACTTAGCTACACACACGTCACAACCCTTTTTACCAGGCGGACTTAATTAATTCACTCACAGATCATAATTTAGATCTGGAACACGGACCGATTACCTTTGATTCAATACTCTCAGTGGTATTACTCTCGACGTGGAGGACTTTGTGATCACGGCAGATTTAACGTGCGCCAGCCACCACAGGCACGGAGAGTCTTATGCTGCGGGTTTGAACTCTCGGCTCAAAGAGTACGAATGCAACGCCTTACCAACCAAGCTATCCAGGATTTATTCTTAATACGTTATATTGTTTAATGATATTTTATTATATCATTAGTAAAGTAGAAAATATATATATTTAAATAAAACGCCTTACGATTAATATCCAACATTATAACCAAACAAAGCAATAACTCATATCACATGCAAAGTCCTATCGCTTTTCCACACTCTATCGGGAGATATGCGGGGGTTTAAACGCATTGCAGGCCCTGTTTAAACAGCGAGCCACACACACTCTCTCTTTAAATATTTGCTTTGAATGTGATTTGGACGGGAGAAATTCACCGTTTTCGCTATCTTCTCAATATCCGGGTCGGAATCGAGATCCTGCATCGGACTTTGATAACTAATTTATACATTTCGAAAGCCTACATTCCTGAAGAATCGTTAGTTAGGAGGGGATAGGATAATGAGAATCAATTATTTATCGTCAAGTGTTCACGGTATCGGTGTTTCGGCAGCTACTTAAATGATTATGTGTCGCACAGAAAATATTCGGGGAATCTAGGCATGTTAAGCAAGCAATTACAGAGATATAATCATGGTGAATTTGAAGTGGTTAAGTTCTTTTTAACCAAAATTCGATAAGTTTTTCTAAATTTAGTACAGGGTATCACATCCTATTATATCCTTTGGAATTTCTAATGAAATTCAAGTACCCTAAAAACTGGAACATATAGTTTTAGCTCTTTATCTACTGACGGTACTTATAAGATATTTCAATATCAACAGATATTTTTAACAACTTTTCAACTAACCATGCGCAATAAATACATTCGCAGAAAAAAGGTTCGGAATTTTGTAAAGAATTTTAAACTTTAAAATTCCTTCAACATGCGTGGCAATATCATGCAAACATATGGGAATTGATAGGGTAATAAATGGTTTGATTTAGTGACCTTAAGCATATTAATTCTATAAAATCAAAATATTATAAATGATATTATACTCAAAATTGCAATATGCGGAGCTTTAGACAAATTTTGCATGTTAATTTGGAATCCAAACAATAGATTTATATTTTTATGTCCCAAAATGAAATAATAGTTTCACCCTAAATTCAGATTCCGTCTTGGGAAATATTGAGGAATGTTAACTGGGTTTCTCAGACCTGTCTTTATTTGCTTAGATTTTAATTAATATCATTCTATTGTAAGTAGTAGTAATGGCTAGATGTGTGCCAAAAGTACTGTTTTGAAGTAAAAACTCATAGTTTGAATTTAAAATGTATTAAAATTTTATTAGATTTCGAAGGAATTTCATACTCAAATGGGCTGAGTGAGCCGAAAAATAAAAAGAGCCAACATAAATGAAGTGATAGCATAAAATGAATTAAAAATATATAATGAACTTGGTAATAAGTCTGAATAACACAAACAATAGAATAATACACAAAAGTCGCATCAATCAAACATAATTAGTGACAAAAATTACTAAAGATAGGCAATGTAAGCTTAGAAAAAAAATAATAACAAAAATATACACAAAAAAAGAGAAATAAATGGATGAAAAAGATAGAAAATAAAAACTAAAATAGGGAATATATATAATATGATATCCATTGTAGGATAAAGTATACAATAAGAGTTATCTTGTTTTAAGAACATTTGAACTCATTTGCAAATGTTGCCTCTAATTAGTGATTTTAAGTCAGAAATCTAAATAAAATGAAATTTGTTCACTGAATACTTTGTCTACCAAATTTTTATCTACAACAATTCAACAAATTTTGATGAATTCATTTCCAGACAAAATGAATTGCTTAAAAAACACTCGACCAATTTCTTATTTATGGACTTTCTTCATATTTTCAATATAATAATCACTCTCAGTTCATACACAATCATGGATAAAGATATTCAATTTTCATCTAAGAAAATGCTTTGGGAGAGGGTCCTTTTGGCGCCATCGATCTAAAATTGTCGGCCCACGTGATGCTGAAATGGCCATCTGAAAACTAACTGAACAGTTAGACGGGACGTCTCGGATGTAAATAGCAAAGAGGCGTTTTGGGGAATGAGCAGTGCAAGCCAAGGGCTTATCTTAGTTTCGGACAGTGGAATATTTAAGGATAGGCAGGTGATAAGCACATATTCTAATGATTTTACTGTAAATATGCATTTAGAATTTCTGAATTTGTAATTATAAAGTGCTGAATATTTCTCAGGATATATAAACAGAATATAGCTGTACCAAACGTTTACTCTGTGGAAAAGATAATTTACCCAATGTGATGAACTACTGGTAACTTTTATATTGTTTGCATTAATTATTTTATTTGTTAATTAAAAAGTTCTAATTTATTAATTATTGCAATAATTCGCATTAAATGTTTTAAAGTTATTTTTAGAATGCCTTAAACTAAATTTTGTTTAAATTTAAGAAAGTTGAAAATGTACTAATTTTTTTTAAATATATAATGTTTTCTAATAAAGCAAGAAGTAATGTATGATTTATAGTAATTATAATCACTACTTAAACGTGATATAAGAAGGAAGAAAAAACAGATTCTGTAAATTTCTTTACTCTTCTTTTTAATATTTTAACTGAACTTATTTTTATTTTATGTGCTTGCTGTGAAGTCTTGCAAAATTTAACTTTATTATTTTGATGTGCTGGATCATGAAACTGAAATAGACGCCGAAATAGATATATGAATACACGTCGCATAGAAATTTTCACTGATGTTTGTAACGTTGTCTTCCTATTTATTGTATCTCAGTGAAATTGTATCTATTTAACTGACAATTTACCTATTTTACAATTGCCAAAAAACTAATCATCAACTTATCAAATATTACTGACTCTTTGAATTTTTACTGCTGCTTTCATAACCTTGAGAGTCTAATTGGAATTTATCTTTCTTCTAATATATTTGAAACTCGTCTAAAGGAGAAAAAAAACATCTAATTTCTTCATCAAGTTCATCGTATTACAAGTACCACATTTATCAAACAAACAGCCATTATTTGTGAGCATATTGAAATTAAAATAAGCTTATTTTCTTGAAATTAAAATCAACAAGATTACTTTTTACCATTCGCAGACAAAACACTTTTTATTTCTTGTAATTACAACCATCGAAAATATTTTTTTACCAATCGAAGACAAGACACCATGGTGAATCATCCCAAGGAAAAAGAAGCAAAGAATTTCTTCTCCGCCAAAGCTTAATAAAATGTGACAAGAGTATCCGAAAATATTCTCGCCTCAAAAAATAAATCAACGTACTTTGGAAAACTTGGTTGGCATTACTTTTCTTTTTTATCTTCGTCTTGTTAAGCACTATGACTACTTCGGACAGCAAGGAAATCATATTTCCGCCCACCCCCGCTTCCACCAACTCTTCCCTCCCAAACGAGATGGACTCGACGCTCCAGTGTCTTCTGCCAGGTAGGCTTTTTGAAACATTTCTTTTTCCCAAAAATTTTGCTTTATCGTTTGTTTTTGTTGAAAAGGGATGGAATTTGTGGTTCTTCTTTTTGGATTTAGAAATACTTCTTTTGGATGCTCACGTTGTTTTTGGTTTTAAATTGAAATAATGGATCAATCTTTCGATTAGTTATGGATAGTTTGATGAGAAGAGTTGTGTCAAAGAGGAAAGAAATTTACTATGCTTATTTTTCTGTGAAAATGTCGTATTTTTGGATGGGTTTAAAAGATAATTTTATATGTCATTTGTACATGCATATCACATGTATTTTTTTGTAAAATAACCTTACTTCAGTGGTGAAATTTGGTATTCAAATTTTGATATATTATTTAACATTTTGTATTTGATTAGAGTTGATATCTCTGATATAATATTCTGAATGATATCTTCAATTCTTCACGGAAAATCATATCTATCAATGTAAAGATATGTATTTAATATTTCCTTATTTAAACTTTCATTTTAAAAGAGTAAATTTAAAAATTTATATAAGAAATTCATGTATGTTTGGAAGAAAGTTGTTGAAATTCAAAGTAAGATGGAGGAACTTATACGAAACACTCTATCAAGATAATGTTTTGGATTGGTTGTTTTTTTTAAAAATAACGAATTATTTATACATCGAATTATTATTATTATTATAACGAATTATTATATTACAACTTTATAAATTATTTATAACAAATTTATTATTATTATTATCATTGATAACAAATTATTTATAAATTAGGTTTTGAACATTTTTTATGTAATTCATATTCAGATTTTTATATTGAGAAATATGACAAAGAAATGTTCCATTATCCACTCGATAACTTTTTAAAGTTTCACAACTGTATCAAACAATAACTTATGTAGATTTCCACAAATTACGAACTAGATATTAATATATTTTTCCTTTGCGCTGCATTTAAAGCAAACACTTTTACAAATTAATACACATCATTTGGGATTGTGTTTCATAATAATTAAAAACAAAGATATTTTTTATGAAAAATTAAAAATAACCGAAATGCCTACATGAAGATATGTTTCATGTCTTTTATAACGTTAATTAAATGTTTCGAATCAGCTTATACTTTATAATATTGCACTCTTGATAAAATTTTTTTAAAAAAAACCTTTTTTATGTTATCATTATTTTTTAAACATTTGGCAAATTTTTAACTCTAACGAAATTTAAATTTTGTTCTTTAATATGCAATGTCATACTTACTGACTACAACATTAATATTAAACTCATTTCCATACAAGTATTATGAAATGATGTTAATTCTTCTGAACTTTGGATACATTTTTTTTTATTTTAATAAACAAATAATCAATTTCTTCGATTCATAGAAATGTATAACATTATTGCACTGAAGAAGATATAAAAATACCAAGTTTTTTTTTAAGCGGAATTATATTTTCAACGAAATATTAGTAACATGAAAAAAGAATTTTAAAATTGTGCTTAAATGTTCATATACGGTTTATAGCTTATGGAACCATTTATATTTCCTCATAATTCATATATCATCAATTGAACAGCAATTATCAGTAGTATATACCGTCATCTGAATGCATAAGTGCAGCTTTCGATTGCATAATATTATTTATATAAAATACAATTAAAATATTGCATCTTAATACTGATATGACATATTTCGCTTTTGTTGTGTCGGAAATTCAAACTATTTCCGTATAAGCATTGCCATATTATTATTGTCTTGACCTGCATAATTGAAAAGAATAGATAATTCGAACAATGAACTCTGAATCTTGTTTCTATTCTTCTGTCCCTAACAACGCATAAAAGATTTAAAAAAACCCCTTCCGCATAGTGGAAATAATACCAAAGCTGAACAATTTTTCTATTTAGGGGGATGCCAAGCAAGCAGAGCAGATTGTATAAACTAACATCTAAAATATTCATCCGCCATCTTTTCGGGCCAATTCATTTTGATTAATTCACGACGCACAAAAAAAGAACACAGAGACGCTTTGACTATTTCCTTCTTGGCTATCTCAGTCGGCCTTCGATGCGCTTTGTGTTTTTATTTGCTCTTTTTTTTATTAGTTATGGTGATAGTCGAGACGGTATTATTTCTTTCCGAAGATAAAAAAAGAAATTCGGTCCGAATTTCCCAGGAGATCGTACGTTTCTTGACATTTATTTTCTTCCAGGAATAAAAACCTCGTTTGCCAATAAAGCTGAAAATGTGGTCAGAAGTCTTGGTGTAGTTATTTTTTGACAGGATGACGTGAAGGTCAAATAATTTTTGTTATTTCACCATAACAAAGTAAATAAGTTAGGTTTGTTTGGTTTCTGATCAAAGAATAAGAAAGTAAAAGCCTAAGAATTTTCATTTCATGCGAATACTGTAACATTCATGGAATATATAAGGATCAGTCATCTTTCTTAGAAAACATTTTATTCCGTTTTCCTGTGCTCATGAAAGGAAGAAATTTTTATGGATTTAAATGAAAAATATTTCGAATTTTTTAAAAAAGAAAGACATTTAAGAACTAAATAAAAGAGTTAGTTTAATATAAACATATGATAACAAATATATTTTTTATTTCATTGTAACATATATCAGGACTGGAAGTAAATATGTTAGGTTTGCTCGGTTTCTGATCAAAGAATTAGGAAATTAAAGGATAAGAATTTTTCGTTTCCTGTGAATGTTGTAACATTCATGGAATATGTAAGGATTAGTAATCTTTTTTAGAAAACATTTTATTATATTTTCCTGTGCTCATAAAAGGAAGAAAATTTTATGGATATAAATAAAAAATACCCTAAATCTTTTTTTAGAAAGAAAGACATGTAAGAATTAAATAAAAGAGTTAGTTTTATATAAACATAGAAGATCAAATAATTTTTCTTATTTCATCGTAACACAGTAAATATAGTAGGATTGCTTGGCTTCTGATCAAAGAATAGGAAAATAAAAGAAAAAAAAACTTTCATTTCATGCGAATGTTGTAACATTCATAGAATATGTAAGGGTCAGTAATCTTTTTTAGAAAACATTTTATTCCATTTTGTTGTGCTCATAAAAGGAAGAAATTTTTATGGATATGAATGAAAAATACTTTGAATTTTTTAAAAAAGAAAGACATGTAAGAATTAAATAAAAGAATTAGTTTATTTTAAAAGTAGAAGGTCAAACAATTTTTCTTATTTCATCGTAACAAAGTAAATATATTGCGTTTGCTTAATTTCTGATTAAAGAATAAGAAAGTAAAAGGGTAAGAATTTTCATTTCATGCGAATGTTGTAACATTCATAGAATATGTAAGGATCAGTCATCTTTCTTAGAAAACATTTTATTCCGTTTTCCTGTGCTCATGAAAGGAAGAAATTTTAATAGATATACATGAAAAATACTTTGAATCTTTTGTAGAAAGAAAGGCATGTAGGAATTAAATAAAAGAATTAGTTTTATATAAACATAGGAGAACAAATCATTTTTATTATTTCCTCGTAACATATATTAGGATTGTAAGTAAATGTAGGATTGCTCGGTTTCTGATCAAAGAATAGGGAAATTAAAGGATAAGAATTTTTCGTTTCCTGTGAATGTTGTAATATTCATAGAATATATAAGGGACATTTTTTACGGCGAACATTTGAAGAAAGCACTTTAATAGGGTTATAAAAGGAGGAAATTTTTGTGTAAGTAAAGGAAAAATACTTTGACTTTAAAAAATATATATAATAATCAAATAAACTAATTAGTTTAATATAAACATCGAAGTTTAAACAATTTTTGTTATTTCATGGTAACAAAGTAAATATGTTGGATTAAAGGACGGTTTTCTAATCATGGAATAAGAAAGTAAAAGAATAACAATTTTCATTTCATTTGAATGCTGGAACGTTCACAGAATCAGAGAAGGAAATATTTTAAGATGTTTATTTTCAGAAAACATTTTACTCTATTTTGCTGTGATCATAAAAGGAGGGGATTTTTATGCATATAAATGAAAAACAATTTGGCTCTCTTTTTTAATGAATACATATAAGAATTAATAGAAAGAATTACTTTAATATGAATTCCAAATCTTAAAAATAAAAGAAAAATTTTCGTAAACATTTAAAAGTTTTAATTTTTAAAATAATATTTCTAAAATATAATTAATCTGATAGTTAAAAAATTAAATTTTGAATACTGGTTGGTTGATTATTTATATAAAATATTAATCATTGCTTTCAAAAAAATACTTTTTAGATCTAAAAGAAAACATTGAATAAATTGAATCTTCATGAAAACTAACAATTAGAAGAGAAAATATGTATTGATCTGCCTTTCTGATGTTTACAAACATGATACTCCAAGAAGCGAATGATAACTTTTTCCATTTTAAAACATTTATAATGTTGTTTATTTTACTATAAAATATTAAAATGTATGATATTAATATACCGGTATGCAGAAGATATTAAAAGCATTCAGTTGGACTTTAATATAGTTAGATTTTATCCTTACGATTATTTCGATTATCGTTGAGAATTTATGACTAAAATAGAAATATCAAAATAGAATTTTTTCTAAAAGATTTGGGGAATTAACGACCTAGTTTTTTTGTTGTCTTCAATTTTTTTCAGATATACTTTGATTAAGTTTATATACATACAATATTAAAAGCTAAACATGATATATTTAAATCATTTGTTTCATCAAACAATAATGAAATAATAAGCTTATTTCTGCGGAATTTTTATGCATCTGGATAGGAAATATATGTATGCGTCAGGTTTTTAAGGGTTTTAACGCTTTGCACTAGGAAAAGTAATTCGAAACAAAATTATTATTCAACAAATAAGAGGTGTTCTTTATTTTGCCAAAATATAATTTGTTTCAAGTTGAAATTCTCAGTAAAGTTACTTTACATCTTTTTACCATTCTGTAAGTATTTTTAAAAAATCAAAATTGAGAAACAAATGAAGAAAACTTTAAAATATGCAGTCTTAAACGGTGACCATAGGTCACCTCTCGAGTACAAAAGGTTAAAATATCAGAGAGACCTGCCATCAGATCTAAAAATGTTAAAATCGCTATCACCAGTAAATAAGACATTGTTTCAATAAGAAAAATTTTATTTTCATGTTACTTGCGAATTTAAGTCTTTATTTTGCTAATTTATGTCTCAGTCTTATGAAAGGCTTTTGTATGTCATTTCTTTCAATGAGATATGTCTTGTGGATTGTATTTTTTTATTGTTGATAAGCTAAATTTTTTTAGCTATGACAAATAGGTTTTTTGCTTAAAGGAATGGATTTATTTGTACTTTTTTGGTTTAATATCGTGCATTTGCCCTTTTGAAAATCCTAGTATGGGTTGTCTTAGGCTCATTTTCCTCATGATTATTGGCTTTTACCCTTTTTATGATGCCGTTGAATGACTTCTGCAAACAATCTGGTATTTCTGGCCCATACCAGCATGCCTAATAAGCCGTTTTCTTATATCAATGTTCGATTGACACATTTGTTTTGATATTTTAATTAAATTAATATTTACTTCGCAGAAAGTGGAACTAACACAATTGAGAAATAAACTGAACAATCTTAATTTCAATCATAAAAGTGGCAATAATTTTGCCCCAGAGTTGCAATTATTTGGGGCTTAGTTGTGAGATATCAGCGATGCCCGTCTTGTAGAGATTTATTTAAATTCTTAATCTATCAAATAATATAATTTTCTTTCTTATCTTTTGGAATTAATTGGCTGATGCTAATTTTGAAAATGTTATATTTTTATTTTAAATTTAAAAATAAAATATATTTTTAAAGATAACTATATATATATATATACATAATCCACACTTTATAGTTATTTTTATTGCTTACATACGAAAGATTAGATTTTTATGATGAAAAAATGAAGAAAAATTACTTAAGAGAAAAATTAAAGTTTTTGCGCTTATGACAGTTGCTGTTTGCTATCCATTACGCAAAAAATGTAACTTCGTATCAAAAGTCTCTCTTTTGTTATTAACTTCAATATCTTCAACGATGTATTTCTTCTGAACTTAAGAATCGTTGCTTCTTTACCAAAATTTTATTCCGAGTGTAAAGTTAGCTTGGACAAGATCAGAATAAACTTATTGTGTGTGGGATGTTTTGACAGGTAATTTTAATGCCAGTAAGGATTTTTGTGACTTCTCCTTGTGTTGAAGTGCTAGCCTTGGTTTAGCAAAAGCGAAGTTGTTCTAATCACGAAACAGGAGATATTATACACATTCGAATAGAATGAAACGTGTTTTGGGTAGTAGTCCCAAGATGTTATTTCGTATGATTTACAAAGAAAAAGTATAATTCAGTTATAGAAGATGCTATAAAAAATTCTGGAAACTTATCAGGATGGGAAATATCAATAAATTTTCTATTACTTAGAATCATACATACATACATACATACATATATATTAAGGACATCCTGTTATTAAAGCAAACCATGCTATATCTTTTATCTATAATAACAATGTTACTGTAAGAACTTTCAGTGGGTAGTTGAACAAAATTTAAAAGTTAAAACATTGAATAAGTATTGTAATTAGTGAAAATCGTATTTTTCTAAAAGTTTACTACACTTATTTTTTTCTTTAGAGAAAGGAATTCAAAAGAAAGTAAAATATCCGAGTAAAGTCTCTTTTTTAAGTTTTCAATATTATTTATTATTTGCTCAAAACCCAACTTTTTCAATAAATTTAGAGTGGCAAAAAAAGTCTTCCCTCCATTTCTTTTCGAAAGGCCCTTTAATCAATTTATTTACTCTTTTCTTTGTGAAACATTTTGAAAAAAAAAACTTACCTTCGAGTTTTCCAACCTGCATCAATCATTTAATTCAATTTATCCGTTTTCTTTTCGTTATATTCGAAGAAAATACTTCTGTTTTAGATTTTTTTAGGGCTTTCTATTCATAAAACTAATGCGTTTTCATATATTTTATCGGATGTATATAAAAATAAAAAGTTTATTCTATAAATGAAGTGAATCACTGCCTGCTTAATTTAAGACGGTAAAAAAGAATGTATAAGAATTGGAAGCATTTTTTAAATTTAATTTTCAAACAATTTTAAGAGTTAGTGTTTGTTTTTCTACAAATATAAATACTACTAAAAAAATTTTAAAAAATTATAATTTTTTTTCATTAAGAAAGTAATTAACACATCAGTTGCTTGCGATTCATATTTATCGCCTAATTAGATTATGTTTTTTTAACTAAATTTAAGAGATAGAAGATGAGGTATTATTTAATTAGATAGAGGGTGCAAATCTGAGGCATGTGTTTTGGGAACGAATGTATTAAAAATAATCAAGTACTTTCAGCTCATTTTATTTAAAAAGGGGTTTTTCAGACAAAAATAAATTACTTTATCTTTATGTGAAGGCTTCCAATGTTTAGCAATAATAGTAGTATTTTTTATACTTCTAAATTGCATCATACGTAAGATGCAAAAATAGTTAAAACATTCTAAAGGGCAGGCCATAGAACATAGACGTAATAAATTTGTTACATACTTATTTATTGTGTGGTAGGTACTTATTAAGAAAATATATATAGAAGTTTTGATTTTATTTATAATTAAAAATAAACTAATAAAAAAATAACATGTTCAATTGGCAGCACCGAAGCAGAATTATTATCATCGCTATGGCTATGGTGACTTTCACATTGTTTTTGAAATCGAATAAATTTATAAAACATTATTTATGTATATTTTATGAAAATACTTTTATTACGTTTATATACACGAGTATTATGACGATATTAGTAAACTTTTTAATACATGACATCTTTGAATCCCCGAAATGCCTTTAAGGAGGTCTGTTGAACGTTAAATCCGTCAGAGCAAAACATCCTCCCTCTGGTGTGGCGTAGTGCTGACTCAGGTGCCATCCTCTTCATTTGACTGCGATTCAAAGTCATGGAGCCCATCCCAAAATAGCCCTAGTGTTGCTTTTCAACGGGACGTTAATATAACTAAACAAAGTTAAGCATCACATTTGCCCATGACTATCAAGGAATTTCCTGTCTGAGATAACTAGAAAATGTCACTGTGCCCAGAAAAACATTCCCAAACACTCGTCCGGATAAAGGACGTCAAAAAACCGCCACACCAATGAAAATTAATCCATAAACCAAATGGAATTATTCCATTATTTGCTTTTTTTGTATTTTAATACTAAAGCATTTGATATACTCATAATTTTTACATTAATATTACTTTTTCGTAACAACAATAACGGAGGACAATATTGAATGGAAATTGTTTATTGGAAATTTAAAAAAAACTATTTCAGAAAGCAATTATAGGCCTTTATTTAGAGCCATATATCTTTCCATTCAGATCATTATGTTCATAACCATATATTTACTCTATATATTTATGAACAAAACTCAAAACTCATGTCCTGATAGGTTTTGTTATCTATCTCCATACTGGAGGTACTATTACATTTAACCCTTTTGCTGTTGGAGAAAATTTCTCCCCAGTAGTCCTCTGTTTTTGTTGCATATAAAGTTGTTTTCTCTGTACAGATTAGTACGTATTTCTGAATATTAATTATTTTATATTAGTATAACAAGGTGCTCCACTAAGTATGCAGTAACTTTTATTTGCAGATTCGGATGGAACACATCAAGACGACTGCTTTAACTTATAACATGTGGAGTCCCCGAATACAGGGCCCTAGTCCAATTACACGAAGAACGTTAATTTCGAATCCGACAATTTGCATTCGAATTTACGATTTTTATAAAATTTGTCGATACGCAAGTTTCCCTAAGTAACTATACAAATTTGTGGCGGCCAGTGAAAAGAAAATTGCATCTATAAGTAAATATGCAAATTTATGCCCCTTCTTATAAGGCTAGAAAACAGCTTTAATTAGAATAAGTATCGCGTTATTTGTCAAAAAATTACTGTGTTCTTTATGTAAGCGTTATGATTCTGAAATGAGCAAATATTTGAAAGAGCATTGTGTTTTCATTATGGATTGCTAATCAACAGCGGCTGTGGCGAAAAAATTCAATGAATAAATAAATAAAAAAAGATTAGAATGAAATCTGCTATGCAAATTTCAATGCATCATCTCATAACATAATTTTTAAACGGCCCAGTACCACATGCTCGTCCAAGTTAAATTATATTTCTATTCATTTTTCTTGTTTCATTGAATGAGTCACTTTAGTATCACAAACGATCCAAAAAAATTTGTATCGCATTTATGGTTTAACAATATATCGCATTTCCTATTTATTTATTTCATTTCATATAATCGCGTGCTCAAAATGGCATTTCTCTAGGTTTTATTTGCTGTAGTCATTAACTTATTTTTTTTAAATGAGAGCTTACGTAAATGCAGTGGCAGCGATTTATTAAATCTGATTTTTTGAGATACTCCTGCAGATAATAAAATTTTTATTTTTCGCCTACGGATTTTTGTTGACGCCAAAATCCTCATCCCGAAAACAACATCATGTTCTGACAAGATAATAAAAATAAATCGCCAACTACCACTACATAAATGGCATGACGATCGAACATGAAATTCTCAAGGTGACAGGTATTGGGTTCGAAAATGTGCTAGCGATGGGGAGAAAGAAGTTTTCAAAAACGGAAGCTTATGTTACGTTCAAAAAGTGAAAAAGTGCTCAAAGCAAATGCGCACTCGTATACACTTTTGTGCGAGTGGTGACTCGGCAACTCAACATGTTCAGAAGCATGATGTCTCGAAAATAAAGGAACGATGCGACTCTATTCCCTTACAAATTTCAAATCAATCAAAAACTGACCGAATTGGATGTTTCAGGAGCTTTGTTTTGCAAACACAATGATGAATACGGTTGAATGTGGCAAATTTATTTTAATCGGACTTGGTTCAGTGACGAGGCACACTTTTATCTCCTAGGATATGCTATTAAACAATATTAAAGATTCTGCTTGTTACACTCCGAATCTTAATACGTGAGACATTTTTATGTGTAAAGTCACAATGCATCTCACTAAAAACCTCAACATTGAACGACTTGCAGCAATTGAAACCGAGGTCAAGGAAATTGGACCTGATGTTTTACAGCAAACAATTGCGAACTTTGAACCCAGACTCAATTTAAATTTTTTGAACTATTGATATTTCGAAATGCAATAGGTGGAACAAATGGCATGATTAAGTCTGGATTCGATGTTCGCAATGGTTTTCTGTAAAACTTCTGGTCCAATTTCCTTGACCTTTATTCTAATTGCTGATCTCAAGTCGTTCAATGTTGTATGTGAGGGTTTTGGGGAAATGCATTGTGACTTTTAGACATCTCCATAAAAAATGTCTGTTCTATTTAGAATTCTTTGTAAATATGGATTTTCTGTCCCCCTCATGTTTTGAAGCTTTCGTACTACAAGTTTCCCATCTTAATTAGACAATTGGGCTATAATCTGGGGCCCACAGGTTATACATTAAATTACTCCTCTTGACATGTTTTATCCGAATATATAAACATTAGCTGTTGCATACTTTGTGAGACAGGGTGTCTACACTATATTAGTACAGTATATTGCAGTTATATAATATAGTAATAAATAAAAGAGCAGCTGCGCATATTAGAGAAAAAATAAAACAAATAAACATTTACAAAGCGTTTTAAACGTTTAAAAGATTTAAAATGTAGAAGAACGCTTGAAGTTCTTCACGGCAGCCGTTCAAACGTTTCACTTGAACGTGCTAGAAGCGTTGCGGGCGTGAAGAGGTTAACTCATCAATATAGCTTTGAATAACATAACTATATTCGTTTCCTTTGTTTCTTCAATTCTTCATCCAGGTATACTATATACGGAAATATTTCTATTTTCAACTATAAATATCCAAAACAGAGACAAAAATATGTTGCCTGTAACATCTGCAATCCTTGTAGAACACAAGTAAAATAAAATTGCTATTAAACTGGATTAAAGATTAGAGAGTCTAAAGGTTTGCGTCTAAACAAAGCCTTAATTATAGTTTTACTTTTATTCGGTCTCCATAAAACTTTGAATGAAGCATACAACGTCGTAAAATATAAAGAGCTTTATCAGTTACAAGGAAAGAATGAACGAGAAAGCATCTCATTTGTGCTGAAATGTATGGTACCATGTTCGTTTTAAAAGCTTCAGTTTGCTCAGAAAGAGCAAATTCGATACAATCCGGAAAATCCCGCCTCCACTCCCCCTCCCTTTTTTTTTATCGTAGACACCATTTGAGATAAAACTTTTTGCAGTTTATTACTACCTTCCCGCTTGCACCTTGTTATTGATATCCAATGCTACTTTTCTTGATTTCACAATTTTTCGATCGCCAAGTGAAGTACTGCATGTACTGCTCTTTTTCAGTGAATGGAGTATTGCATTCAGATAGGAAAACACTATCATTCTTGCTTTTACTTTCGATTTCTGTATAGAACTGTACGATTTTTCAAATACTTGCTTACATATGATTACTTTTGTATAGAGAATGGAAGAGCTTTATTTTTCTGAAAGATTCTTTTACCTTTTACATTACTTTGTTCGTAATGTTTCTTTTTCATGGAATAAGGTTATGTAAATGTTATAGAATAACATTCTTCGTTCTGAAATATATTTATAAATCTTGTTCTTTCAAAATTACCATTTGCGCAAAAGCTGAAATTCTAAAGGGTTACAAAGAGAGCAAATAAAAATAAAACTCTAAAAAGGGAATATTTATTATTATAATAAAGCTAATGTTAGTGTGTAATGAATTAGTTAAAAATCATTTTATGTTCTCAAGCCTTTAGTTGATGATATTCCTTCTTCAAGAATCAGAAAAACACACACGTTTATTAAATTCATTACTAAATGCGTCTTTTTTAATGTAAATAAAATATAACCTACTACGGATAATAAGGCGTAATCTGGTTCTGAAAATTTGTAAATAATGTTTTGGTTTTGAAAACACCGATGTACACAAAATTTCTGAACTTGAGTTCCTATGGAAGTGAATAAAAAATATTGTAATATTAGACTGCTACAAATATGAGGCAAATAAAATTCAATAAGGTTTGTAAAATTCCTGTTTTTAAATCTAACCTTCTTGTATGACAACTTTCCTTACCAATAAAGGATAAACAAACCTAAGTTGTTATTATCCGATTTTAAAAAATAAATATTTAAATAATTAAGTGAAAAAGATATGTCGTAAAAATAAACATTTTGATGAAAAGGAAAAACAAACAAATGTTTTACTGGCTTAATAATACAGAATTTTTATTTAAATACTCTACTCAATCTTGATCGGAAAATATAAATAGTGTTATTTATTATTCAAGTATTAAGAAAAATTCAATTTAAAATTAGAGCTTTAAGTGAATACGATAAATGTAAGTTAAGAATGAATGCAAACATTTGTTATTTTATTTAACAGTTTTAATAAAATATATACAAAATAAAATTGCCTTAAATATTTTTAATAAATAAATGATGGTCATAATTGACAATTTTCCTAACTTAAAAGCAATTTCAACGAATAATCAAACAATTTTGATTAAAAGTATACAGCATTTTATAGTAGAATAAAACTTTGACGAAATTAAATTTCAAGTTACTTCTAGAAAGTTCAAAATTAATTTTAACAAAGGTTACCTTCAAGCGAATTCATGAGAGCATAAACCCTTATAAAGTTTTTCACTTATGATCTTCAGTGCCTAATGAATGAATGTACTTAAGTAAAGAAAAACAATAATATAAACCGATATTTACAGTTGTTATCATTGAATTCAATTTAACTAAAATAAAATTCAAAATATAGGTGATATTTTAAAATTTTATGAATAGGAAATCCAAGAAGTACAAGGAAACTTTTAATTAAAAATGCACAACTTATTCAAATCTCATTATAGTACGTCTATTTTCTTGAATATTTATCTCAAACGAGAGACAGAAATATCTTTTATTTTGAGATATTGCTTCATGTTCTATGGAAAATTCTAAGCATGCTTTGAAATTAATGTAGTGTTTTAAAATTTATATTTATATCAGATTAAAGTAAAATTTATAAAAAAATTGCAACAAAACTATATTAGAGATTTTATTCAAGATGAAAATGATTTTTAATAAAGGAATAAAAGTACATAAAAAATAAAGTTAATTTTGAAATACAGTGTTTTAAGTAATGAACAAAGCGACTTGTAACTGAAATATTCTTTCCATTTTCCCCTTGTTGAAAAAAATATAGTAATGAAATTAAATAGGGATATTGAAAATGCCATATTTTAATGCATTAGAAGACAAGACGCATATGATAAATGTATTTATTCTATATAGCATTTTTGTTGCTTGTAGATTGTTTCAGCATTAACATAATTTGTTTACCTTCTGGGTGTGTTCAGGTACCTTTCTCATCATTTGTAAAGAGTCTTTCCCGCCCATGTAGGACATTGGCTAATGCTTTTTCAGTTATAGAGATGAACAGAAAAATTAGTGAATATTTTATGATATAGATGAAAAATTTTCCTTATACTGCCAAATTTCAAACAAACAAAATTTCAACTTTTTTTTTATAATTCTTTCTGAGAATTTTTGATCTTGTGGATAGGTTTTCAGTTTCAAAAACATAATAGGGGGAATAGTGTCACAGGTACAAACAAATGCATGGTCTGGTGCGTGTTAAATTTGTAGAATTGAAACATTTCCTTATTTGAGTGGCGTGTTTGCATCTTTCCTATTGATTGTTGTGTAAATTTCTTTTAATAAAAGTTCACCTACACCGGAAAGAGGCGAAATAAACCCTAGAAATGGAGGTGTTAAGTGTTGTTTGCGTGGCTAAGTTTGGAGAGATTAGAGAAAAGTATGCAGTATTGGGCTATATCCACTCAATATGGCTTGGGCTAAAATTATACCATCCGTTTCAAAATTGCTCCCATTTAATTATAAAAAGGGTTAATCCAATTTAACTATAAATGTATTTGTCTGATAAGAGAATAATACAGAATGGAAAAGAAATGTTTATTTATACTTTAAAATATAGTAAGGAAGAAATCACCAAGTTTTACTAAACTGAGCTGGTATCCTATTTTGAAAATAAAAACAGCAAGTACTTAAAAGGACTGCTATTTAGTGAGTATATAAATATAATCTAATATAATGTGCTTTTTTAAAATTACGCAGCTTTGAAAAAGATGGATTTCCCATTTTAAATGACGTCTAGGCTTAAATAAGTTTAATATAGACCTCAATTTATTCATTTGAGGCAAATAAATTTTAGTTTATTTCTAACTATTTATTAAATTTTAATTGTTTATTAAATTATTCAAATTATAATAATAGCAAGCTAGTTGAAAAGTAAAATTTCTTATCAATTAATAAATTTTTGTATATTAAATGGCTTAAATTATACTATTTAATGAGTTAACTTATGAGGTAATCTAGTTTGTCTAGAAAAAATTGTCAATAAAAAGGTTTATATTCCCCCCCCCCCCTTATATATTATTATATAGGCTATTTCAATTACAGTTAAAATATAGATTAAACAATTTCATAAAGTATTGCATATTTCATGTTTTTTTTCACTTTTAAATATCCTGGTATGAAATATTATATTTATTATATGAAATTTCATATGATAAATATAACATTTTTTATATGAAATAATATTTACTATATATATATATATATATATATTCATAATTAATATTTTGCTACATGAATAATATCCTCATGATAATACGCAATCTTATTATCTGAAGCATTTGTCAATTGAAAAAAAATTGCTAATGAACGTCATTTATCCTACGAGATTAATTTTCTCCACAAATTATTAATAATTTTCAAACACATACATTATTGAAAGAATCATTTAAAACAGTAATTCGAAGGTAAGTAAATCCAATATCTGAATTTAAAATATCTGAACTAATTTCATTAATTGAAAATGAAAATCAAATATAAAGTGACTTTATTTTCTGTAGAAGATATTGTATTTCCCAATTAATAAAGAATTGGTTACTTATTTAATTATAACAAAATATTTACTAAAATATTCCTTCCGCTTCATAGTATTTATAATTAATAACTGTAGAAAACTTATTCATATTTGAATTCTATTTTCATTTCCTCATCCTTCCTATGATGGCAGAAAAATACAATAATGTATTTATTGCTTTATATAACATTAAGGTACTTTCTCATCAATTATTAGTAATTTGCCTAGTTAGTTCTTTCGGTATCAATGAAGTTCATAAAGTATAAATAATACCACACATTGATTGGTAACATTATAAAAATTTTTTTAAAAAATTAAAAACTAGTTTGTATAATAATTAAATTAAGCCCTTTGACTATCATACATTTGCTTTATATAAACGATATGTAAATGGCTTTTGTTGATTAATTTAGGCTAATTGATTAATTTTTGTTGATTAATTTATTTTTGTTGAGACCTTATTTTTGTAATGAATAACATGAACAATTAAGTTTATTAATTTTTTTTTCTTTTTTAATGTAGTTCTTTAAAAAATTAATTTTGCGAAAGTAATCTAAAAACGAAATCTAAAATTACGTGTGCAAATTTCTTATCATATCTCTTCACCATTTGGTAGGAATTCTTCTAACAAACAGATTAATAGAAATAAGCATTATTTGCTTTTTAATAAACACTTGTCTCAAAGTATTTAACTTTTAAATTAAAATTCTTTTCACAATTGTATAATTTAATTTTTCAGAAACCTTACATCATTATTTTTAAAAGTGCTTTTTAATTTCAAACTTTCTATAGGAACATTTATTTTATCTTTAAATTGAATATGTTGAAACGTTGCTGCAAGAAATGTTTTCGTTGTCCATACTTAGTAAGATATGTTGTTGTTACTTATGCACTTTCCATGGATAAGCGAGCTGACAGCTGTCAGAGAATTTAAGCCGAATGAGTTTCTCTTGTTTTTGAAGTAGCGACAACTAGGACCAAGAGTACAACTTAGCAACACACTCATCACATTCGATTGCACAGCTTCTTTTTTCTTGGAGGCACATTCATATACCTCACAGAGAGTACGCAGAAAAACAACCATGCCCTATATGGGACTCCCAGATCAAGAGGAGTAAGATATGCATAATAAATTTACTTTTTCTTCCAAATCTTAAACTAATTAATTACTTTTTTAATAAATTCATTTTAAACATTACTTATGAATAAGTGCACAAAGGGAGGTTTGCGATACTCACGTAAAGCATATATATTAGTAGATCACTTATAAAAGCCAATGAAATTACCTTCATTTTGAACAATTTGGCCGAATATTGGGCTAAGACATAAATCCTTTATAATATTAAAATATCGAAAAAAATAAATGAACTGCATTGCGTCTTTTATTTGAAGAACACAAGAATTTTATTGAAATTCACTTCTAAAATAATACGAAGCGTATGCAAGCCGTGTTTTTTTCCTTCGGTACACCAAAGAAAACTGAATTCCCTTTATAAATATCCGTATTGTTTGTTACTATTCCCCCAAGTAGCGTACCCATTTCTGATAAACAGATTACCCAGACACGCTAAATCGATTAGAATGTCCAGTCTTAGCGAGTAATTAGATTAGAAATTCCTAGCCAGAACCTGCAGTCAATACAGAACAAATGGCAAAGGTCGAGACGAATCTAGAAGATAAAAAAAAAGATGCTATACTCCTTAGAGATGCACAAGTGCCCGGCATTTAAAGAATTCTACAAGTTTAGAGCTGAATTTCCGAGGAGACTCAAGAGCTCTTAAAATGGAAAGAGTACGTGGTTCTGAAAGATTTTCATGGAGTTACTGGTATTCGTTTATTCAAATGTAGATTGCTTTTTATAATGCTATAATTGGGTATGTAGTGTCTTCTTCTTCAGCAGTTTCATACAAAATAGTATAGATTTATCATATTTCATTAATAAAATTTATGAATTTCCATATATATGAATGTACTAATGCAAATAAATTCAGCGGTAGTGGTCTGCACAAAATTTCCTCACAGACATTTTAATAAAGATATTATTCCCCTCTCCAAAACTCAGCACAAAATTATTAGACTTGGGTACAATCATAAAGGCCACTGGTTCTCAGATATTTATATTAAGTGCTGTACGTATAAGATTTAATCTAATGTATGAAACAAAGAAACATTTAATTTATTTACTATTCCCTGAAACACAAGTGTGTTTCTTCGAATATTAAAGGAAATTTTTCTTGTGTTTTATTAACATCATGTCATTTAAATACCGCACTTACGATAGGGGGTCGGGATGGTCTGGTTGGTAGAGCGCTGGACTCGTACTCCTTAGATTACGAGTTCGAAACTCACCAGCCGAAAGATTCCCCGAGTGTGTGACGGTTGGCGCTCGTTAAGTCTATTCGTGGTCGCAAAGTCCTCCATGTCGAGAGTAATACCACTGGGGGTACTGGGTCAGAGGTGATCTTTCTCTGTTCCAGGTCTAAATTACGATCTGAGATGAATGAATGAGTTTGCATGAATAAAGTCCGCCCCCTTAAAAAGAGTTGTGATGTGTGAATAGCTAAGTTATACTCTGGGCCCTAAATGGCACTACTTGTAAAACAAAGAGACTCATTTCTTAGGCTTAAAATCTGCTGATCGTATCAGCGGGGGCCCGTCCATGGCAAGTGCCATTAGTCACAACACAACACAATTTATGATAGAGTCTATAATTGCTTTAGATATTAATCACTAAATTGCAGTTAAAACACAAGCAGCAGAAAATCAAATTAAAATTTTTGGCACCATTTTTCAAACCATTAAAATCGAAATGCGACACAGAACTAACAGTATAGTTACGAAAATCATATACTCTTGTGGAATGTAGATTATTAGGATCCGTGCAGGAAACAACAGGACGCATGTTTTCAGGATCATATTTTTAATAACCACACTCACACATAAAACCAAGACATTTATGGGCGCAGCTTAATAAAACAGCGTCATATCTCCACTACTCACAATCCCAATGAATTAAAGTATGCATATTTAATCGCCATCTATTGTTCAAAACAGAAGATAAGTGCAATTATGAAACTGCTACATAATCATATTAATTTTTTCAGCCCTTTTAATTATTTTAATCAAAAATAAAAAAATAATTTTTTGTAATTTAAAATAATTTTATCCGGAACTTATGGAAGTCTATTACTGTTTCAAACTTAGATATTAATCTCTGAATTGCAGTTAATACGCAAGCGGCAGAAAATCAAATTAGAATTATGGATGTCATTTTTATGACCATTAAACTCCTAATGTGATATTGAATTACTAGTATAGTCACAAAAATCATATACCAAATTTATTTAAAAGTACAGACCGATTAAAAGTGCGGACCGATAGGCGATCTACCTTTAGAAAGATTGGTTCGAAATTGGATAAGACATATATTTTTAATGCTAAAAAATCTTACTTAATTTTATTTATATAACTTTTCATTTAACAGTTATCATGATGTCTTTTAATTGGATAATTCCTCAGATAGATTTCCTCTACAGAATTTCATTGAAATTCGACTGAAAAGTACAAAAGGTGGAATAAGTTCCATATATAAAACTCCATTCCATATATTACTTATATCCAATGGGGTTTTGAGTCCTCCTGTCGATAAACTGACATATTTTTTTTCAAACCTCTCTAAATCTCCAAAAGTGCTTTTTGGAGATCTAGTCTTTTTATCGACAGGTTGGCTCAAAAACCCCATTATATATAGTTGATAAATCTCTAAAAATGTTTTTGGAGATTTAGAGATGGTTAAAAAATGAAAATTCACTAATGTCTCTAATCTGAATTGTTTGACAATTAACTATATATTATATATTTCATAAGAAAAAAAAGGCTATTTTTGCAGAATAATATTGTTGCAATTTAATGCCCATTCTGCTTTTGCTTTCACCTTTAATAAATCGATAAAATTTAGCTAAAACTGAAAAATTAACATAATTTTTAAAATTATTTCTTATATATATATAT
>JAOUZG010009418.1:1508975-1555126 GCA_026289955.1 Argiope argentata
CAGGCAATATATGCCAAGGATCCAATTTATATACACCTACGTAGCCACCGAAACGGAGTGGTTCCTGGACGAACTTATTGTTATAGATGGAGGTAGGTCATAATGTATTGGATCTTTGGCATATATTGACTGTGTATTGTTATGTATAATTTTTATATATAGAGAGATTATTATTTCAGGTTTTAAAGTATTAACTCTTTTTTTTATTTTTTTCATAAATAAATTTTATAAAGAAACGGTAGTATAAAGTTAAAAAAAATTGGACTCGATTTTGCCGGATTTTTGAGTTTTAAACCTGTTTGAGTAAAAAAAAATATATAACTGTTGAATTAGGTCTGGGCTTTTTAAAAGTGCAAAAAAAAAGATTAAAAGATTTGAACTAAATGGCTTGAATTTCACTTGTATATTGCAAACCAAACTTGTAGATTCTGTTCAATTTTGTTGGAATTCCACTTATAGATTATCTGACTATTTGCAAATGAATATTATAACAATAAAACACAATAATATTATGACATGAAGTGTAATCGTATCACTGACTTTCCGACGCGAACGAAGGCACACGGATAAACCAAGGATCTGAATGACTGGAACTCCGACACACTGGTTGGAACTGTGATCGAGTCCTAAGGGGCATCACCGGCTAGGGTACAACCCTTCCAGTAAGAGGTATGTCCCGTCATTAAGGAAATGAGTCGGACCCCTACCTATTTGTGTACATTCCTGGGTGGTGAAATCCACTTTTTAAGTTTTTTTAATGATTATATTTTTTATATTTCAATAGTATTTTAAAAATTTTATATCCATATGTAATAAAATATTTTAAACTCTTGTAACTATCAATTTTAAAATTAAGGTAATATTGAAAAAATTACTCGCATTTTCTCTTACGCCTTTATTTCCTAACATATTATATTCAATGAATAAAGGAATTCATTTTTAATAATATATTCCTTAGAATTTGTGCACGCAGTTATATGTAGTTGACTGATTTCATTAAATTTATTTGGAATCAATCAAGAGCAAATAACAGTTGCACGTGTTTTATTCTTTTTTATTAGATACGTCAATTAACAATGTGGATTTTTTTTTAAAAAAAATGTGTTTTATACTAACAGTTTATAATTCAGAGAAGGCAATATTCCTGATAAAGAAGCTGCCTCTTAAAATAGCTTCTTTAGTATAAAATGGAATTAAAATGCTAGATAAAATTCATTTAGATATTTAGAATAAAGACTTCCGATATGAAGTCTTGCTATCATCATTATTAGTATTTATTTCTGGGTTTCAATTTGAGTTTGGGATGGCTATTTTAATCCTTTTTGGATGGCTATTTTAATCCTTCAGAAAGACTCAACTGATTTAGGTATTATTTTAACATCACTAAAACAAATATGAATACAATTTATTTGTTTCATTATAAAAATTAAGAATTAAAATATTGCATAAAATTAATCCATGATATGAATGATCCTAATATAAACACTTAATAAAATTATCAGATTAAACAAGGTTTATAAAAACCATTGCTAACTTTTATAAAAATTGCTTGTTCTTTCAATTTCCTACGCGTTCTTTAAAACTACTTTTAGAATTCTTATGTGAATGAACATGAATTAATTCTGTCAAGTATCCAAATTTGTTAAAAAAATCTACTCTCTTTACTAAATGGAGTCAATAATAAGGTATTTCATTAGAATTATATTAGAATAGAGCAGGTACCATATTTAAATCTAAATGTTGCTGAAAATGGCTGTTGCTTCAAAAAACCGCATTAATTTAGAAGAAAACAATTCTGCCTTTTTATTGATGCCACGCGAGATTTTCTCAAATGATTTGTTCAGTTTTTCGGTTAAGAAGCCTTACAGTAATGACGGGCGTTGCCGAAGTATTTTGACGTTTCATTAATTTGCCTCATGCTTTTATAATTTATAAATGTTTCTAAGAGTTAGTTTGCTCAGCAACAAATGAGTGAACTTCAATTTGTTATGCGTAACTTTTATCCACTTTATGATTGAAATGATTTTAAATATTTATAACGGAGAGTACTAGTTTTAGGCAACTTTCTTCACAGAATAATTTATTCATGTCAGAATAGAAAATTTATTTATCTTATGGTCATGTAAATGCCACTGAAACCACACACATTAATAAGTTATATTACAAGTAATATTTTAAAACTGTATTAAGATTACTTTTCATGCTATTAATTTCCTTTTATCGCGTCTATATCCTTTTATTAATTTTTTTATAAATAATTAAGCAGTTGCAAACGATTATCGATCTCTGTAAAACTAAATTTATATATACATTTCTAGGCAACAATGAGATCTTGACTAAGGACCCGTAGACAGCGCATGCGCAGAAATCGTCTGATTTATATTTGCCACAATTTCATAAGATAGAATTTTCATAAATTGCCGTTTCCGTGTCTCTGAATTTTTCTTTTTTACTGCGCATCATATAAGAAGTATGGATACTTGTTCAAAGAAACAAGGTAAAAAAAATCTACATTTCTGAATTTAGAAAATCTTAGAAAAGAAATGACAATTAAAATGAAAAAAGAACACAACCTCGCATCAGAAAGAACAAAAGAGTTGCTATTAACCTATGATAAGTGATCAGTTATTTTACTCAAAGAAAGCGCCAAATACTACAAACGCATGCGTCGTACTTAAAAATACAATACAGCGGATTGTAATTGTCCGTTGCCGTCAATTACATTTGCCTTCGATCAAACAGCATTTTTCGGCCTTTCTGCGCATGCGCTGCCTACTTATCGGCTTATAAGAGGTTGAGTGTAAAACTGTCATCAGTCTACATTTAACTTTGTTGTAATTATCTTTATTTCTTAAATACTTTTCATTTTAACCGAAAATTATTCATATGCTAAAAGGATTGTGTTTTAAACTAGATGATTATATTCATTAGTATTAACCTAGAAAAATAATAATTTTATTTTATTATTATTATTATATTATAAATTTATCATTATTTTTATTTTAACAAAATAGCTAATTAATTCCAAGTCTTTCGGAATTTTTCAAATTTTCTGCAATAATTTCGAAGCAAATTGTATCATAAGAAATATATTTAAAATGTCTATAAATTCTTTTTCATGGCACTGATATCATTTCACTGCTCGTTTATTTTTTATTTATAAAATTTATGAAACAGATACAGATTATTTTCAATTTCTATAAAAGTAAATTTATATATACACTCCATTTCTTAACAACAATGTGACTTAAACTTGCTCAACCTTAAATTTTGAAATTATTACTTTTATAGTTAAAATATTTTCCGTTTTAATTCAAAACCCTTTCAGATGATGAGACACTTTTGTGTATGAAATTTGTTTGCCAACATTTTATATAAAAGTTGTTTATTTATTAAATTCATCAGTCATAAAAGTATTTTAAATAAGAGAAAATATAATATTTAACATTTATATAAAATGTGGATTAATATATAATAAGGTTTTCATGTGTTTAAAACATAAACAAGTTGTACCAGTATAAATTTTATTCAACGAAACACAGGGAGTATTTTGTTCTTACTTATAAAGATGGTGAAATTCCAGTTGGAATTTAAGCCAGTTTGTTGTATTGCAAAAATCCGCTTCTACTTAATTTTTTTTGAAGAAAAATTTCAAACCAATAAAATTTTAATATCTCTTATGCTTGGAAAAAGTTTCTAATTTAAAACAATGTGCATCTAAGGACAATATTTAGTAGTCCGATATAATTAATCATTTAAAGTATATTGACGCTTAAAGTGTTTACTGTTGTTTTAATAACACAGCGTGAATTTAAATAGTTAATAAACAGCTAAGAAATGAAAAGCGAAAATTTTTATTCCGTTTGTGTAGTGGAATTCATTTCTATGTTGTAAAATCTATCTTTAAGTGAGTTAAAAGTTTAATGTAGATGAATTTATTTAGAATCTTTAAAATATTATCGAACAAAAATTGGAATAGATTTTGTTCGGAATTGTAAATGTGCATTAAAATATATGCTCGAATTCTTCTTTTTCTTGTTTTCCTGTTATCAAGTTATCCTTATAAAATGCGATTGAAGTCAGTTGCGGCACTTTTAACCAATGGTATCTATAGCTAATTGATATTTTAACTATTAAAATGTTTTTTTTTATAAATTACTGAATTATTTCTGATATTCAAGCAAAGAAAATTTTGATTTATTCTTTTATGTCATCATCGTCTTTAACTTAAAAAATCCCAAAATTAATTTCTTGGAAAAGTCAGTAATGAAAAAAGGAGACTTATAAGAATCTTTATAAATGCCAAAATACGCTATTACCTAACATTATTTATAGAAAATGCAAATAATATTTTTATATTCTTCCCTAAAAATGTGTCGCTCGCCGCTAATGATTGTTAACCAGAAAGATTTTTCTTATTCTTGCTTTATGCTACTCCATCTTCTTCGTTATCCATTATCGACTTATTGGAATAAAATTAAAAGGCGATCGAAGTTCAGAGTGAGCTATGACGTGACTGTCAATAAAACTAATTAATGTTTATCCCTAATTTTGAATGACTTTTGCCCATTAACTTAATCTTGTAAATTATAGGTTTTAGTTACATACAACATTTAGTAATTAGAACTATATTTTAGTAGGTTTGAAAAATCCATGTGTTATATAATGTCTATCTTAAACGCAAAGGAATTTGGAGATTCTTACTTTAGCGACATGGGGGATATTGGAGTTGAAAATTGATTTTAACTATACCAATGGAATCGACAAGAATGGCATCATGCTGGTTAAACCCTTTATTTTCGATCACTTCATTCACATAAATGGAAGGTTAACACTCCACATCATTCAATTTTAGCCCTTCCATTAGGTAGCTATATAGTCGGGCACTTCTCAAATACTTTGCTTATATATTCGGGAAATATTTGCGAATTCATATCAAGCCCAGTGAGGCATTTATACACGATTATTTCATTCAGTTCAGGTTTTTGAAAAACCACTATATTTAATGTTAGTCCCATCCATTGAACTGGAATGTTACCTGTCGAAGCATGCCACTTAATATCAAATCTCTACTGAATGGCCTGCTAGAGTAATTTAAAGAAGATCTTCCCACATCATTCATCTCAGATCTTCAGTACTTTTCTTCAGTATTTACCTATCGGTTAGCGCGCATAACATTTGGACTGAACAGGTGTAAATTAGAATGGATTGGATACCACATTTCGATATACCAATCAGATCCGTTTCCAACGTTCACATTTGATTTTGGGTTGTAATGATTAGAATCAGGATGATTTCCCATAAATCTGTTGTAATTAGGATTGCGTGTATTTTTTTACGACTCCAATTATTGGGACGTTTTAAAAAATAATTTTATTTACATTTTAACAAAATAAATTAAACATTTGATTATACTGCGTATTTCAACCAGGCAGTGTGTGAGAGAGCGTTCCAAACAGAAAGGGGAGAGGATAGCAATTTAGAAGCATATTCGAATGATGAGTGGCGTGGCAATTACGTCAAACACAGCCTCAACGGAGCCTGTAGTTTACAGATATCTGATAAGATTTATAATGGGTATATAGAATTTATGATAGGTATTCAATACAAATTCATGAAGGTCAAATATATTACTTTTGGTATGGAAATTTTGCAATATTTCTGTTCGAAACCATATCTTTAATTGGTACGGTTTTGGTTGGGATTGAGGAAAAACAATATTCTACAAAATTTTGTTTCAAATTTCTTGTTTTTTTTATTAAATTAAAGATAGTACTTAAAAAATAATTACTGTCTATAGCTGTTTGTAAAAATACGTTACTGTTAAGTAAATAAAAAAATCCATACTATTTACAAATATAGTTTTTATGTTAAATTTTAAGTATATAAAAAGAGAAAAACATACTATATGGACATGCATGCTATATTTGACTTTGAAATAAGCCAAATTAAGTAAGAAAATTTTTTCCAGTTTCTACAAAATTTCACCTCTATAAAATATCTTAAAATCCCTTATCCTGCTGAGGGCTATGGTGTTCAAGTAATATTAAATGCAAATCAAAATAGTTAATCCTGAGAAAATAATTACATTTTCTCCTTTATTGGCTGCTGGCGGTATTTTTTGTCAGTATTCTTAAGAATCTTATGGATTTCACACTTGTTTACACTTCATTAAAGAAATAGATTCTTCCTTTTTCGTTAATCAGATTATCTTATTTACATGAAATATTATTAGTTTAAAGCTGAAAATATAATTAAGTATTTTTTTTAAAATCTTTTCTAAAGATACTCCAGGTTTCCTCGGAATATTTTCACATTGCATTTTTGTTGGAAGTTAAAAATGATAAAATGGTGTTAAATAAATGTGAAAATAAATGTTTGATAGTTGAATCATAAGGAATGAATTGAATCTTAATCTAAAAGAATATAATGATGTTATTTATATTTATGAAGTGGAAGGAATTTATGCTAAAAAATAAGCATAAAATGTACCATTTCTATAATGTTTATTGATATTCTTGCAACTCATGTTAAAGAAAAATATCAGCATAGTTTTAAACGAATACAAAATTTTACTAGTGTCACAATTCAATGATTGCCATTTATTTATGATCAAGAATTTAAATAAATTCATGATTAAAAGATAGGTGTGAAATGTATCATTCCTGTTTCAATTTTGGATTTATGTAAATCAAAATGTGAGAAAAGAACAGAACAGTGTAATTTGCCAAACGGTATAAAAGATTATGCTGCGATACATCACTTAAGTAATCATGTAAATTTATTTCATTTTATTTACATGTGAATATTTTAAGAATAATTTTTTTCATAAAATCGAAAAATTCTAACAATTTATGACTTTACAGAATGTAGATAACTGTTTCATTCAATATATTTTCCTTTGAATAGATTTTTTTTATTAATCATCTATTTACATTTATTTATTGTTTATCAAACGAAAGTATCATATTCTTAAAAATACGAATGTTATTTATACAAATGATTAAAAAAAATTTCAATGCACCATTTCTAAAAATGTTGTTTTTGCCCTTCAAAGTCAATTGTTTTCTCTTAAATGTTTATCAAAAAACTAATAAATTAAAATATTTTTAATTATGAATTAAAAAACGCATTTACGAATAATTTTTTCTTGATTGAATAAAAGTTAATTTCTCGTGTATTAAATAAAGAAATAATATTAAAAAATAATGTCGATTAATAGTTAAGTCAGCAATAAAAGTTTTATTTTATTTACTTTTTATTAAATAATTACAATTAATTGATCAGAAATTATGCCTGGCCAAAACAAAATTCAAGCTCGTATCCGCTGAAAATAAATCAGAACTCAATTGACGTTGAATTTCAACACAAATACCTGAATTTTTTAAGCCAGTTGGAGTAATGCAATACAGATTGATTTTATTAAATTGATTTGATTTATATTAAATCTGTATTATTTTAATTCGAAAATACTGCAAAAGCAAGCCAAAAATCGATAAATTAACAATGTTAAATTTTAAAAACCTCAAACATTAAGAAAATAAACAGAATTGTTTGAAATAATCGGTCAAAAACATGTTAAGCCTAAACTTATTAGTGTGGGGAAAAAACAAACTGTTTTCGCTATTTTTTTTTTTGGCAATGGAGAAATCAAGATTTTCGGAGAGAAAGTTAGTTTTTAAATAATTAAAGAAAAAATTAATAAATTAATATTTGAAAAAACTATTAACAGTAAATGCCATCCAATACAAGTTTTCAAAAATGTACTTGAACTTGAGTGGATGAATAAAAAGTATTTTATTAACGATTGGAAATTTGAACAAGATAGAGAGAGTGTGAGCTAATAGTAGGAATTGATACTAGAATTGCTAAAAATTTAATTTTATTTCTGTAGAAACAATGTCATGAAGAAGAACACATGTATATAAAATAAATCTTTTATTATATTTCAAACTAACAAAGAAGAAGAAAAAATTGATGGGAATTAAAATTGGAAAATTTAAAATAATTTAAGCAAAAAATAATATTTTCCGTATTTTAGAAACTAAATTAAATTATTAAAAGTAAATTTTTATTTATTTATCCGTTGAATTTTTTGATCATTTATAATGGAGTTTGAATGATAAATCAGCAAAGACTTTTTTAAAATTATTGTTAATCTTTAGAATTGAATTATAATGTATATTAGAAAAGTGTTTCAAATTTTTTCCGTTGATAATTTTTTTACTATCCTTAGTTTAAAAATGTTGCTATGAGTTAAATCTTATTTTTTAATCGTGTTTTTCAATTTATTTCATTGATAGTATTTAGCAATGGCTTATGGTGATTTCTCCAACTGTATACCTTTTTCATTTTGTAGGAGACAACCGATTCTTCTTATTTCATTGAACTTAAATTGTTGTTAGAGCTTTGATTTAAAAAAAAGAGAAAGATCCATGGTTAGATCCCTCTAAACTTCAGAGTAAGGATTTAAAAGTTATTTCAATCTAATCGAATTTTATGTAATTCATCAAATATTAAAAGTTCGTCTTTAGTTGTTCTTTAAGAAAATTTAAGAAACAGGTAAAATTATATATCAAACTCTTTTTGTTATATATTATCCATTTTTAGCTACTATCTGGACTTCGAGAATATTGGTTGTGCTTATTTCTAATTGAATCTTATAAAGAACACGATGATCATGATTCAATAAAATATTAAAATTTTTTAATATATTAGATTTTATAATATAAAAAATATGTTGGATAAATGTATCAGATTTTAAAATTGCTTCCGAAGTCCAATCTCATGACATCATACTGCCCATGAAAAGTAATTTATCCCTTAACGGTACACTAAATAGGCACTGCCTTTTTCGAGAATGTCCTTTCACTTTCTAATTCTTCAGGTGAGCTCCGTAGAACAAAAACAGAATCATTCTTCTTTTGTTTGAAGAAAATCATCTGATTAAATATTTGATGGAACAATAAAAGCAGCATACCTATTAAACTATCTCTCACCTATTATTGTAATTTTTCGAAAATGTTCTTTATAAGCGTACCTATTGTTAATTATAAATATTTAGTTTTTTTTTATCACAATGCACCTTTGATAAACAATTAAATAAGAAATCACTTAAATGCATTTTCATGATTTTTAATAAAGCACAGTAAAATTCTTCTGGGCGTAATTTAAATAATATATTGGAAAACTCCTCTTTATTTACAGCTCAAATTTCGACGATTTTCACTGTGGAAGATGTCCCAGATCCCTTAAATATACAGGATGCAGGTAAGTAAATGAAATAAGAATACATATATTATGTTCTTTAAGCCCTAATTGAAAAATGATATAAAAACAAGTGATATATAAAAAAATTAAGTCATTTCCTACTTAGGTCAACAGAGAAAAAATTATTTTAATTCTTGTTTTTCAATAATTACAATAAATATAAATAATTTAGTAAAAAATTTTTGATTTTTGCAAGAATTGAATTTGTATTCTTTACCTTCACTTGAAAAATACCAAAATCCTCGCATTTTACCGATTGAGTTACTGCCTGTTGATTTCAATTATCATTACAAACTGCTAAATCTCTATTTAAAATATTAAAAACTAATTAAATTTAATTAATGAATTAATATTTGAAAAAAAAAACTATAGGAACATCAAGTGTCATCCCCTACAATTTTAAATACACATATTTGAACTTGAGCGGATTAATAAAAAGTATTTTATTAACGATTGAAAATTTTAACAAGATATATATAGGGAAAATGGTAAATAATAGAAGCAATTGAATAATTGGAAAAAAGAATCCTTTAGCAGGGTAGGCTTTTATTCCTTCTCAGCTCTTTCCTTGCCAGATATAATTCAGACTTCAAAGCCCATCTAAGGTGAATAGTATGGCTTTGAATTGTTGGCATAATAGAAATATACGCTGATAAACTGTGTAGTAAATATGTATAGTAAAAATTAATTTAAGTTAAGATGAAGTGAAAAACAAAATAGAAATTCAACCAAAGCTTTTCTTCTAAGTTTCTGAATCTTACAATACCTTTTTACATCCTTATAATATTTTAAGTACAAGAAAATAAAAACAAATTGGATATTGACCATTTTAAATAATTTTCTTGTTAGTTTGTAATTGCAATACAAATAATAGATAATGATTACATGTTTCATAATCCGAGGAAGTACCATTATAATTAATTAATTAAGTGGATGTTTTCCCTATTTCTAAAGTTTTTACAGAATAAAGCCAATTGCATTAACCCTTTCGCGACGGTTGCCGTATATATACGGCAGTCACTTGATGCATCACAGCGGCTGACGCCGTATATATACGGCAGCCACTTTTTCGTCCACAGCGGCTGACGCCGTATATATACGGCAGCCACTTTTTGGTCCACAGAGGCTGACGCCGTATATATACGGCAGCCACTTTTTCGTCCACAGAGGCTGACGTCATCTAGATACGGCGGCGAAAACGTGGCGAAACGTGGCGAAATATAGTCAGTCACTCTGTTGCGAAAAATAGCGAAGAGTGGCACAGGCGCGCCGTCGCGAAAGTGTTAAAGCACCGAACTCGCTCGTTAAACAAATGCATTTTATCTAAACACACACAAATCACCAGAGGAATGGTCTCCCCAAAACTTTCTCTCAAAATTTGGAATAAGGGTGTTATCCCGGAGAAATCCTTTCTTAGCACTGTATTACAATTATTACGAAATATTAAAACATAGGCTTGAATTTAGTAGTTTGAATGAATTCATTTTCTGGTGATTCATTTCTGGTAAGCGGCGAATAGTATTCGAAAATAGAATAGGGGATTCAGAGGCATTTTTTTCTACCCACATGAACCAAAATTTGATTCAAGTATATGCATACATTCAAAAATCCTATAGAAAATTTCACACATTTAATTCATTATTTTTTTAAACAGATGGCCCATCCCTTGTATTATTTAAATCAAACCTTTACAGATGTTTGTACTATAAATGTTAAATATGTGTATTGTGTTTCATCCCTTTTCGTTTTGCAGTTATCGTGCTAACATCGTTTCAGACAACTAGACATCAATCTAAAATTTGCTGGGAAAAAATTGTACATCAAATGTATCCTTCGAAGTCGAAGCGTTTTTAATTATCTATGTCACAGATAGACAGCCAGACATTTTCCAAAAATACGTTTTTCCGAACTCAGGCAAGTCTAACACGTGGAATTTCATCAAAATCTGGAGTTTGATTTTTTTATAGTTGCCATACTTTCTGTACACGTCATATACGAGGAAGTAAAATTGAGAATAATTTCCTTATTAATGTATAAAATGTCGTGTTTGAATACTTACGTCTGTCTGAAGTTTTAAATACTTACAATGAACCATCTAATTATAAAAACCTCTGACATATTTCATGCTCTCCGGGACCCCCTGATAATACTTTTGATCCCAAGAAGAGCCAGCAGCTCAAGTGAGACGAATTTTATTGTATGGCTGTCATCCCGAGTGCAAACAAGCTTTAGTGGAGCGCAAAATATTTATTCCTCTTTTCCAGCAGTTGCAGCATTTTGTTTTGTTTGTTTAAGCCTCCTTTGCTAGTTTCCGGGGCAAGGCGAGGAGATAACATTCTTTTCAGACACAATCAATAAGACCACTTTTTTTTTTACTCTTCTCCGGTTGGCAACATAAAGCCGCCGGAAAGATAGAGAAGTTACACTTTTGTTTTGTTTGTTCTTAAGCCCCTGGGCTTGTTTGCTACGCATAAGCGGGAGAAGTATGAAACTCGTTTCAAGTTCAAGAAAAATGTCTCTCCCCTCAAAAGAAATGCCTGGTTTTTAATACGGATAATTTCATAGACTAGGCGACGTTGGATAATTAAGATAATTAATTCTGATTCTTTTTTTAAAATTTAACTACGATCAGCGAGAAATTAAATTGTTTCCCAACTAACTTTATTTGACTCGAGGCATGAATATTAAATTTTACACGGATTGTAGATACGCTTTTTATTCAAGATAACATCTTACGTATTTTTATATTTACAAATGTATGAAAATAATTAATTAAGAATTTTAGGAACAGGCATTTTACTAAAGATTAAGTTTTTAATTTCTATCGCAATTTATAATGCAATTAATTTTTGAATAACTTTAGAAATATTTGCATGATTAATCTTTGATATAAAAATATCTATATATTGTGGATTGAAAAAATGTTTTCAAATTTAAATGTTTTAAGATTACTTTCCACGTAAGTTTTTTTAAAACGTATTATGAAATATATAATTTCTGAAAATTTCCATAAAATAATTTTTATAAAAACTTGAAAAGAAAATATATTAGTTAAGAATTGAAAAATAAGAAATTTTCTCTTAGCTGAAATTAGATAGGAATCAAAAATTATTTTGTTTAGAAGTTTAAAATAAGGACTTATTCAAAAGTTTACAGATGATTAAAGAAATGGATTTTATCATTCCTATATGATGTTGTATTTTTATATATTTTTGATTATAATAATTCGATTTATAAATAATATGGCAAGAGCTTTTTTTTTTACTTTATAAAACTTTGAAACAACTATAATTTTTTTTAAATAAGCGTAAGCCTACTTTGTAATTCGGAACCTGTAAACTTTATTGAAGTTATTACATTAAATTTGATCAAAAATAAACATCTGATTTTTAATTTAAGAAATTTCGTGTAAGAAAGATTTATCAAGGTTGAAAATGTAATAAAATACGTTTAAGAATATTATATAGCATTAATTTATAAATTAAGCAAATGAATGCATTGTAAAAGAATGTGACACCTGTAAAAATAAAGGTACAAATAAAGCTAAAAAGCTTTTAAAAAATATTTTCAGTAATTAAGAAATTTAAATGAAAAATTGCTTAATACATTCGTCAAAAAAATCATATTTTTCCAAGTAGTCTCTTATTTTAATGTGAGTTTAATCAAATAGGAATATATTATTTTTTCAACAGAGCACGATGTTGGAAATGAAAAAGAAGATTGATTTCTTTGCCAATGATATCATTTAAATAAATAAATAAATCTGAAGAAATCTACAAGACGAGTATAAATTTGATATATATATTACAATAGAAAATAAATCAGTTGTACTAATTACGATACTTGAAGCACGTATTAAGTACATACTCAATGCTACAATTCCATCTCTTATGATGCCTACGACTTGCAATGCTGTGATTCCTGTAATATTCGATTCCCTGACAAAATATGACTCCACAGTGCTATCCCTTTTTATGCTTCTGACTTCTGTTCTGTTGCAATAAGAACTAGTTTTTGTATCCTTCATCTTTTGTAAATACTCTTTTGATACTCTTGTACCGCTGTACTCCATTTTATAGAAATGGTGTGTGGTTATAATAACCTTTAATCTTTTTGGTATATAATTTAATACATAATTTCTGAATAGAATTTATAAGAAAAATCCATAATGGATGAAGATAGTAGGACATATAGTCTGTAGTGTAAAGACTCGATGTGAAATAATATTTTTCTCACATTGAAAAAAATATTTACACGCATTCAATTATCCATGTGTAACAATATTTTACTAGCATTTGTGAAGGATATTATTCATAAACTTCATAGTAGCATAATTAGGCAATAAAATATAACGATTAAATTTTGCAACCAAATATTCATTTAATGAATGTAGATTCCTTTTAACTTTTTCAAGAAAGTGAGATATTAACGGTTAAACTTTTTTTGTTAAATCTTCATTATGAATATTCCATTATCTCTCGAAAGACGAAGTACTTTTTCTTCAAAAATTAAATCAATTTACTTTCCATTTCTTTGATGTTTGATCTTATTATGTAAGGGTTATGTTATTTTTCTGAAAAATAAAATCTTCTTAAGTTTAATTTTTGTAACAGATATTTCAAAAGAAAAACAAAAATGTATTTCAATTTGAAAGAAAGTGATTGGATATCTGGACAAATTCCCTCGCATTCTGCTTCAAATTATAAACCTGGACTAGAGGACGAGAAATATTAAATTTATTTGTAATAACATGAAAATTCCACATTCTCCAAAATCCCTCTTTAGTCTCCAGACGGAATGGCTAAAATATTTTATTTGCAAAATCTAATTTCAAAGTAATTTATTTGTTTCCCTCATTTTCCAACGGCTCAGTCTGCTATCTTCGTGATTGAACAGGATCAGTTCTAATATTCTCGAGAGCTCCGAGACTTCCAGTTTAGACCTAATTTGTTTTTGAATTATAACTGAGAAATATAGAAAAAAAATGGTGAACTTTCCAATTCAAATTCTTATTTAGACGACTGGATAGAAACAAAATCCGTCAAATATTTTTACTTGAAGAAAATTTTGTGCATGCATATTTATACTAGGGAGGCCAAAATCAAGCCTATTATCTAATTTTAGCCGAACATTTCGGTTTATGTTATTGTCATACTAATACATGGTATTAAGCTTTTTACATTAAGTTTTAACTACTTTTCAAAATCATTATTATGTCATCCACTTTCGTTAATTCTGATTAATTTTAATGGCCTAATCTAAGAAGTTTTGGAAAAATGTCAGTTTTTATATTATTTTAGGTAGGCTAATGAAGACTAGGTAGACTTTTACATGCATTCATTTTTGCACTTTTTCTTCGTAAAATTAGGGAACGGAATATGGAATGATCTCACTTTGATTGTAGAAAAAAATTATAATTTAAGCCAATAATTAATCATTATGCCATAGAAAAAATTCAGGATTTTCTCTAAGGTCCATAATTTTATGATGAAGGTGGTGTGAAGATAAGTGTAATATTTTTTTAAAAAATATGTGAGAATGTTTTGGGGAAACCACTGTTGCTAGTTTAAGGCAGGACGTTTATCAGTAACTAAACATGTTATGTGCCGTAATTCGTAAAAATTAAAACAAATGTAATCCTTTGATTCAGAGATTATATAAATATAATTTTTTTTTTTCATTCTTTGTAAAACTGAATTTAAATTTTTGCCATTTAATGAATATTTCATGGGAATTTCGTTCATTTTGTACTATGCTTGTGAATTCTTACTTCAACATCTTGGCAAAACTATTTGTCACAAATGTTTCTGATTTTAGACGATGTTTTTTCAAACGCATTTTCTACCATGTTTTCTCCATTGAAGATCCTAGATTTATGGGCACTTTTTTTGAATTTTTTGAAAAGTTCCATTTTTTTTTCAAATTTATCTTCAATCGGTACTATAAAGAATATATTAGGGTGGGTGGTTGTTAAACTCTCTTTGATCGTTATTGCTTTTTATCATGTCGGAACATGATGTTGTTTTGTGAATAAAAATTGTGGAGTCAATTTTCCGTAGATGAAAAATAAATATCCGTAGATGAAAAATAAATGTATTATTATCTGCAGGAGCATCTCAAAAAAATCTTTTAATAATGTGTTGCCATTGCATTTACAAAGGCTTTGATTAAAAAATATAAGTCAATGACTTATATTTTTTAATCAAAGAAAAATGTCATTTTAGCACGTGATTATATTAAATGAAATAAATGGAAATGCGATACATTTTTTTAAAGCAATCAATGCAAGACAAAGTTTTTCGGTTCATTTGCAATACTAAAGTGACTCATTCAAAGAAACAATTAAAATTACTAAAAATATAATTTAACTTGCACGAGCACTTGGTGCTTGGACGTTCAAGGAATTATGTTCTGACATGTTCATTTTAATCTTTTATATTGTTTTCGAACTTTCAGGAGTACTTACACACAATGTTTTCTTTAACACTTTACATTGTATCTGGCCACTTGGTCAGTATAGCATGATATATAAAAAATAGATTCCAAAGTTTCATAATTTAATGGGGTTTTTTTGCGTTCTACAAGTAAATAAAGCGTAAGAAAGTATAATGGCTATTTTTTTCTGGTTGAAAGGAATGTGTAATTATGTTCAAATACTTTTTTCAAATAAAATTTACAATATGTTTATATAGCATAAAATCTCAGGATTATTAACATAATTGGAATTGTCTTATTAAACTCAGATATACAATATTCATTTCGGTAATTGACTGAAGTTTGACGGACATTATTTAGATTTCATATTAAATGTTGTTTTCGAAACTATCATTCATGCATTCACAGCATATCAATTAATTTCATAGAATGGAATATATGCACAGGAAATCAGTTTATGGCATAATATTTTGAAATTAGCTTCATTGATTTTGAACTTGATTGCGTTTTAAACTGCTGCCAACGTCCAACAATAAATTCTGGTTCATCGCTCTATAAGGCGTATTATAAAGACTTCATATCCAAGGGCATTGAATATAAATTTGCTCAGATGTTAATATATTATAAAGAGTATTTACAAATTTTGTAAGGATTTCGGTTAAGAATATTTTAAAAAAGGAAATGTTTTTGAATAGAATTTTTGGCAACAGCTTATTACTTGAGAAATATCGTCAGCCGCATTTAAAATTCTTTTCTTTCAAAATGTTGTATGAAAACAAGCTTTGGATTGAAGAATATAGTTTTCCTTTTTTTCTCGGAGAAGTATTTGTATTTCATAACTCAAAAACTGTTGTAAAGCATATGAGCTTAAGATTTCTAGTTGCAAAATACGTATCATCATTAACTGCTGAGAAAAAAAACTATGTTCATTACTTGGAAGGGAGATGATGATGGAAAAAGACATAAAAATTATTCATTATTTTAAATATTCCTAAAGTAAAATGGCTATTAACAAGGGAGAATCCATTCAACGTAGAAATAAATTGCACATCATTTATCTATAGCAATAATGATTATAATAATTAACCAATATTTACATATTAAAAACATTTAAAAATTATTGGATTTTGCAGGTGTATATGGCTAAAGGCAGATTAATTTATAGTAATCTGCATTACTATTTAGTGGGATGTAAATTATATAATGACTTATTACGAAGCATTACTTAATAACTGCACCAAAAGTTTTTTTTTGGGGGGAATGTAATAGAAAAATGGAAATATATAAAAAAAATTACAAACCTGGTTCTTTTAGTTCAAAGAAGATTTCAAATTGTGGTTCATGATTCTTATAGTATTATCGTATAATGAGAAAATAAAAATGAAGGATGAGAAATAAATTTAAATCAACCCAACATATTATGAAGAGAGTGTTACATTGAAGTACCACTGCATTAATGAAAAAAAAATGAATATTATAAGTATATTATATATTCAATTCATTCCCGTAAAGTCATTCAGCATTTCTTTTGCGAGATATCGTGTCTTTCGACTGTTGAAAAGAAACGTTTCTTAGATCAAACCCCTGATGCCCGATTGATTTAAAAAAAAATAGGAGTGAATGAATGGAAATCAATATCCTTGAAAATTTTACAAATATTCCTTTTATCGATGAAATCAAAATAAAGACTAATATTCCATAAAGGTGGCTCTCATTTATAAATGTCTTAATTTTAAATATAAATAAAAGGACCCTCAAATATTTTTAAATTGTATAGACCTTCTCATGTAGGAAATCATTGTAGGAATATTGAAATTTTAGAAGCATTTGGAAAGTATTTCACCACATTTGACGTGGTTAAAAAAACATTTCAATTCTTATTAAAACATTAATTTTCTTTACTTTGACTGTGTTTTTTTTTTGTTTTTTGGGGGGAATGTAATATTTAGAATGAAATCTACTTTCATTTCCTGATTCTTTTTTTATACTTATTTGTTTTCATCGAAACAGGAAGCTAATATTAGGAATAATTTCAATAATTTCTAGCCAGGAATTATTTTTAAAAAACTCAGATGTTCATATTTTTATTTTTCAGAGTTTGGCAGAGAGTTGTTTTATGCTCTAATATATAATAAAAAATACCAAATACATATTTCGAATTTTTTTCCTTGCTGAAACTAAAATTTCACATGAATTTAGTAACAAGGTCACATACGGAATTTCATTTATATAAGCCTGAGTTTGATTTACAGTCAGGCTAAATTACAGACATTCAGGTGGTTATACTTTTAAAATATTGAATTACGGTGACTGGCCTTTGAGTAGTGCTTCTTTCTGATGATCTTGGCGTCCCGGGCTTGAGTCCCGGTTCGGGCATGGTTGTTCTCTTTCCCGTGTTTTATCTGTGAGGTTTGTAAAAGAGCCTTCCTTGTAAAAAGAGTTTAAGTGTAAGCAAATGTATGATGTATGAATAGATAAGAGGTATTCTTGGCCCTAAAGGGTGGTACTGAAAACAAGAGGAGATCTCTGGGCTTAAAATCGAAAGTTTTATTAGCGTGCTTAATTATGACGAGTACCGTTAGAAATGAAACAAATATTTTATTCAAAATTTGGTAAAAATCTACACAATGAATGCTAAATCTGAACATTGTTTTATTTACCTAACTCTTTGCATTTGGTAATCACTTAAAAAGGCAGCCAAATTCATGAGCAAGGGTTTTATTAAAAATTGAAGAAATGTGTAACATTTATGCAAAGTTCACATACGAAATTTTATTCGTGTAGGTGAAAGCGTTTTCCAATTAAGTTAGCCAAATACATAACTATAAAACGTATTTTATGGATAAAGAAATATCTGGAACTTGGAAATTCACTAAAATTTTATCCTATTCAGTACATACGAAAATATAATATTAATAAATATAATATACCCTAAATATATTATCCATAAATAAAAATGAGATTTGTTATTCTTTAGAAGGCTGTGGTCATTAAGATTGATATACTGCGTCAATGTGAATCTAAATGATAGAATCAATCATTCAACTAAAGTCAGCTAATACAGTGTAAGGAACTACTAACTATTATGCTATCATCCTCAATCTCAAACAGTAAATACATCTATTTTTTAAATGTTTAAATTTATAATCTCCATTTCAAAGCCTTAACTTTTCTGCTTCTATTTAAGTCGATTAGATTTGAAATGATTGATTTGAAATATATAAGTATGATGAATTTTAAGTATAATATATTTTTTCATGAAACGTAGCATTTTTAAATTGACAAATAACTGAACTTCATATTTATTTAAAATATAATCTAAAAATTATTAGATTTTTATAGAAATTGTTTGGAAGACAAACATAGAATATCTATGCATTTCATGTTTGAATAAATCCCTATTCAGTACGCCTTAACTAACTAAAAAGTCAACTATTTATACCTAACAGAGAACATTCAAGAACTTTAATAATGGTAAAATTCATAATAACTCTGAAATCCAACATTCCTGAAAACAAAATCCATCCCTAATCTCCAGATGGGACGAACCGAGCACTTTCCCAAAATGTAATTTTAAAGTAATTTACTTGTTCTCTCATCTTTTCAGCAGCTAAGCCGGCCAACTTATTGATTGAACGCACTCAATTCTAATATTCTCGAGTGCTGCGTGTGTGTGAGTTAAATACTAATTTAATTTTCAACTTATAACTGAGAGGGAGTTTGGCGAAATAAATGGTTAACTTTCTAATGGAATTTTGTTGCTGGCGACTCGACAGAAAAGACTTTGTGATAACATTTTCAAGCAACTTTCAATGAAATTTGATTATAAAATTTATAATCATTTTTAGTTAAAATAGTTTATAACTAATTGCATAGTACGAATTTTTAATAGAAAATTGGCTCAGACTAAGATACTGCTAGCATGAATGTTTTCTATTGTTACTAAGCTTGTATTATTAATACCTTACAACGCAAAATACAATGTTAATCACTCAACAATTAATATTTCATATTTTTAAATAATTTCCTTATTTAATGCACGTGCTGCTGAAACTGTGATAATAGATTAGGCTACGAAAAGGACTATTCTCACACAAGAACAATGAGTAGATGGAGATTTTATTGTGTAGGAAAACGTAAATTAAATATACACAACACGAATTCACATCAAATTAACTCTATTTAATCCGTTAATTTCGGTTAACAGCAAATCTATAGAACACACGTAAACGAGAGGAAAAAAACGCTCTCTCAAGCTGAGCCCACCAACGTAGCTCATTGTCCGTACTGATCTGAATCCCACCTTAAAAATGGGCCTTAAATAGCGTCCCACTAATGTGGGCTTGGGAACCGCGAAAACCGATCACTCATTCCAGACAACTATGGAACTTTTCAGCATTCTCTAAGAACAAATCTTTATTTCTTAGTTTTTGCCGACACATTTTGGGGTGTAGTAAAAACCGTTAGCTACCTTATTAAGTTGTAAACGCACCTATATCGTCAAATTGGTCAAATAGGGCAACCTTTTGTTGTAAATCCCCTTAGAACAGTCTTTCTTTGCTGACGTTGCGATTCAGTTACAATTAATTTTATACAATTAAACTATTTACAAATATATACAAAATTTACACAACAATTCATATATATTTACAATTATTAAACAACAATTCATATATATTTACAATTATTAAACAACAATTCATAAATATTTACAATTATTACACAACATTTCATAAATATTTACAATATTTACATGTAATTTGCATAAAATTCATAATTCCGTAAATACATTTTTGTAAAGAGAATGAGAATGTTTTAAATTTTTGTCGGAATTAAAAATTAGGCTGAAAAGTAAATCTGAAGTATGAATTGAATCAGAGTGTTAAACGGTCTTTAAAATATTGCTTATTTTATGAGAATTTTATCCATTTAAACGAATTTACAGCTAATATATTTTTTATGCTTTCAATTATTGTTTATGTAACTCGTAGTATGTTATTTATGAAGATTATTGTTTGCCTAAAGTTAATCTCTGGAACTTTTATTGTGGTGTCATTTGAAAGGACTTGTATGTAGTGAACTGTCAATAATTAGCTGAATCTGTACAGCTTTTTTTGAAGGTAATTAAAATTTACTTTTTATTAGTTCAATTTCATGCTGGCGATTGCTTATATATATTATGCAAAACTGTAAAAAGAAAACTATCGGCAATATTACTTATTCATTCATTTTTTTGTGTTTTAAAAATAAAAAAAATCTTGAAATGCATTTGATTTAGGCTTTGCGCATTTCAATCAAATAGTGGTTTTTTTGAAGTTTAAAAAATATTTTCTTACGATTTTTTTTTGCAAAATAAAGTAGCACATGCTCATATAAGAGGTTACTGCAAATTCAACTTCTAAATCAAATGTATTTTGCATACAAAATGAAAAAAATGTTTTTAAGTAATAAGACTTATAACCCAAGATAAATGTAAACTACGCAAAATAAAATAAAATAAAAGTATTTACATAAAAATAATAATACATCATGTAAATTTATCCTGTTCAATCCAGTTTAATAAATCTGGCTATTTTATCTGTTTATCGCCAACCATAAGAATAAAATAAATAGTTTTAATAATACTTGGCGTCAGAAGAGAAACTCAACAACTTTTCTTTAAGTGGAAAAAAAATGAAAATTTTACTTCTTTTATTCATAATATTTTTCTTTTTTCATTCAAATAAAATAAATTTTCCTTCGACAAACAAAGATTCCCCATTTTTTCCTTTGTTAATATGTGATGAAAACATTCTTCAAAGGTGTTAACGTCTTTAACTGCTAAATATATTTGCTAATGATTTGGAAATAACTAACATGTTTTATAAAACATAAATATATATATATTTGAAATATCCGTATTAAATAGCATTTTAAACATTGTTAATCTCAATATTACGATATTATAGACATTAAGTTGGTTGTTTAATGCTTTTTATTGATTATTATAAAATAATTTAAATTTTGAGTGTTTATAATTAGTATGGTACTTACGTATTATACCGTCTTCGCCAACGATTGCCAATGGGTTAGTAATTTTTGGCGACGGATTTAAAGTTGCCGTTAAAGGTTAACGGATTACACTATTGCCGGTTTGCCATAATTGGCAGTTTAGCAAATCATTGGTGAGGACTTCAAATTTAGCGATAAAGTTGGATGTTATAATACGTAAGTAACGAAAGTTTCTATGCTAAGGACAAAAGATATAAATATTTGCTAAATGTACTTTGAAAATTGTGGCACATATTTATAGCCAATAAATATAATAAATAAAATGCAAAAAATAATTTATGTTATGTTATATACGATAATAGATATTTTAAAAGCGATTGAGAAATTGGAAAATTATTTTGAAGACATTCTTTATCTTAGACATTCTTTTCTTCCCTCCTCAATGCTTATGACACTGAAGAAAAAAAATGATTTTTCTATTTCTGTTAAGATCGACGAAATGTGAAAATGTAAAATTTAATTAACTAAATATAAAATTTAATTAGGGAAAGGCTCATGCTTATATAATGAGTAATGAGTATAAAGTTTTCCCAAGTCCAAAAACCTAAAAAAAATAACAAAAGAGAAAGAATCGGTTTTCATCTAAAAATTTTTAATTTATGGATACATATTTTTACATAATTATTTTTTAAACTAGATTGTAATTACTTAATAATTGAAGTAATAATATATAATAAGTAACAATAAATAATATAGTATTAATAATTACTTTGAATTTGATGCATTCAATGAATCCTAAAAGATATCAAGGACTTTTATATAAACCATACTCTAACTATTCAAGGTTGTTTTACCGGCGTATCAAATCCATTTTTTAATCAACTGATTACAAGTAGGTATTGATGAAGGAAACATCAATACAATTATAAAATTATGAGAAAGTTGGAATTGGTTTAATTCAAAATTAGAAAATTTGGATAAAAATTTTATAAAATAAATTGGAAACTCTTTTATGTAATAACACTTAGAAAATAAAATACTTACATTCTCACATTTTAAAAAGTTATATGTTTTGCTAAATATTTCTTATATATACAAGTGTTTATTATGTTTAACAAACATTTTTAATTATTATTCATATGGCATATTATCTTATTCCTTATTTTTATTGTTTTATTCATTTTATATTTATTTATTTTCCTTTTTAAAAATTTTCTTATATTGCTTTCACTTTGTATCTTTAATATTTATTGTTATTTTGCATTTTATTTTATTTATCTATTTTTATTTTTTACTGTTTAAGCCATGCTATTATTTTAACTTTCGTGCATTTTAATTTCTTTTTACAATTTGAATTCTATAGTATTGGTAAATTTCGTAGATTCACTTTTATTGTATGCAAATTCTATAATATTTTTATTGATATCGTTAGAAGTCATAAAATATAAACAAGCGTGAAAACGTTTGTTATATTTGTCTGAGTGGGGGTTTCGCCCGAAAATTTGTAACAACCCGCATATCCGCTTTCGCTTGATTGGGTATATAGTCAAAAAACTCTGAATGTGAGATTCATATTAAATAATCTTTCATAGAAAATATCATTACAATTAAAGGAAAAGCGTTTTTTTAAACTATCGTTCTTATTCTGAAGAATGTTCTGTTCAATTTTTTATGCATTCTCTTCTTCATTTAATTTAGTCTCTTGAAGAAAAAAAAAACGCTTTCCGTTTCCAATCCTTTGCTCTTTTGTTAATTTTTTTTAATGTTTCTGACCAATAATGTTTATAAATGAAACATTGGGGTACTTTGAATGATCAACAGAATTAATTCCAAAATCATATTTTATTGTATAGAAAGTTAAAATAGTTACATTTAGATAATCTGATTACATCATCCATGAATTCGCCAGAATCTAATGATTTCGCTTCATTGAGCAGAGTAAATATAAAAGTATTCAGTTAATCCGTCCAAGACCTTGGAATTGAACTGACTTTCTTTCGTAGCAAAAGGCTTTAAATAGCTACTTCAATTTAAAAATTTTGCTAGAAGTGATTATAGTTATTCCAGAGGATTAGTTGATTCGATTTCTTCATTTCTATTTTTTTCTTTAGTGTCTTTATTTAGATGGAATTCCTCATTATCCGTGACATACTAAGGTGTATTTTTAGAATGAAAAGTTTGTTCTTTTTCGTATTATCAACAAAAAATCAGATTTCTTTAATAAGAATTTCACTTGAGGCTTAAGATTGCCTTAATGGTCTATTAGTTTTTTTATTGCAAACCAAAAAGGTTGCAAGAAAAAAAAAATCTAATAGACATCCAGATAACAACAACTAAATAATATGACGTTATTTTGCTGTTATCAACTTGTTATTTTGAGATTAATCATTTCCATCATCGGAAACTTAAAGTAACGAATGGTTAATGTTAGAATTCTTTTGGTTAACATTTATATTGAGAAACAAAATATCAATTATCATTTTGTAACTGAAATTGAATATAGAAACATTTAATTGCCTTTCTGGATTTTGATTGATTAAATGATTAAATATGGACTTCCTTTTTGTCTTCTGTGGGGAGGTACTTATTCTTATTTCACATCATTAGCAAAGAAAATAAGAAACGCATACGCAAGGATACAATATAGGTAGGGAATTTTTTGGAATGCTGAAAATATTTCGTCCAACATTCGTAACAAAATACTGACCATTTATTGTTGTGTGCAAAAAATGTTGATTGTTACAAAAAATTGTTAATTTCAATTTTGGCTATTAACTGCAATATCTATTTGCACAAGCAATTTACCAAAATAATTCACCGAAAAGATTTCAGAATAGTGAATTTGACATTGGTAATTGCAATTAAGACCATAATTGCCAGTTTTCTGGCACAAAAGTAGCATGTCTTCATTGTGTTCTGAGAGTCCCGAGTTCGAGTCCCGGTTCGGGCATAGTTGTTCTTCTGTGTGCTATCTGTTTGATATATGAATGTGCCCCCTGTGAAAAGGGGCTGTGCAAACGAATGTGATTAGTGTGTAGCTAAAGTCGTAATCTTGACCCTAGTTGGCGCAACTCGAAACAAGAGATGCATACCTTCGGCTTAAAATCTGCTGCTGTATCAGCAACGTTTGTTCATGGCAAGTGCCATAAGTAACAACAACATACCGTAAATTTGTACGGTCTGTACAATATTTTGCATATAAATGGATACATCTCCTAACAAGAGTTATATATTATGCATATTTTCTTCATTGGCGATTATCATATTTCCTATAACCCCAACAAAGCAGCACAAAGCTGATGCCTTTAACGTTAGGGCATACCCTATTAACACAGAATACCGAAAAACTCGTTCCTTTTATCTTCGTTTGATATCCACCTTACATTAGCAGGCATTCAAAACTTCTGACAACATCTTAGGAATACCGCACTATTTCCACTTATAGGATATACTTATTTTTGGGGAATACTTGAGATTTTAAACCATTGATTACAAATATCTACAATGGTAAATGCAATTTGTTATTGAAATAATGATTTCAGAATGATTTTATATTAAATGATTTGGTCAACATGTACGACACTATATTCCATGTGAGGGCAAGGTTAGTGGGTGGATAGGTTTCTCCATCCACACTATGTTTCTGGATCGATGAGTGTGAATAATAAGAATATAAAACGTAACTAACTTAAATTGAACAAGATTTTTAGAATGCAGATTTCACATCTTATACATTATGAGAAGTGATGAAAATATTAACAAGGGGAATTAGTCAGTAAGTAATTATTTTGGGTAGTAATTATATTATTACCTCCTATAATGATAAAATTTCTTTGAATAAAAATCACCTAACTAAAAAAGGAATAATGCATATGTTTATGGAACCTAATATGAAAGAATTGCACTTAAATGTCATTGATATTAAATGAAATCTTAAATCTCTATCTTCATCTTATCTCAAATTTCAATTTGATTTCTAGCTTGGAAACATATTTTCTCATTTATTATCTACTTACTATAAAAGTATCAAATTTTCTATCAGAAATAGTGTGTGTAATCCATTACTTTCTATAAGATAAAAACTTTCAATTCTAACAAACAAATTATTGGATAAATACAAATAACATTAACTTTTTATATAGTGTTTAGATGAAATTAAATTAAATTAATTCTTTATAGAATAAGAATTATTTTGATTTAAGGTTTCATAACGCTTATATCCAGAAGATATTCCTATATCAGAAATACATTATACAGCAATTACAGTTACACTCTGCAAGCGAATTTAACACAATCAACAGCAGAAATGTTCGACTTTCGAACTAAAAAGGCTTACGATTGTAGTTTTTGGAGGAAATAATCGAATTATCTTTCGGAACAATAGCTTAAACGGGGATTAAAAGAAACCTTACGAGTTCTTTTTTCCATTCACAATGGCTTCCTGATAACGCAGAGAGAATGGATTCAGCTTTAGCAAAACTTCTGGAACTTCGCATTTTAATTTGTACTATTGAGTAACCTAAATAGTTCCAGAAAAATTATGTTGCTATGACTCCATTGTTTGAGCACTATTTCTCTGAAAAAGTAAATTTAGACATTTTTTGACCAATAATTCATAGTATAACACTGATAAAAAAGTTATTGTATTATGAAGTCTCTATTATTAACAGAATAAACTTAAAAAGATAATTATTTATCCGTTCAGATGCATCGTATTGCAATCTCAATAGGTTAATATAAATTAATACATTTTTTAAGAAGTTTCTTTTTAAGAAATGTTTCGTCCAAAGATTTGTAATTTATCTACAAATTTTCTTATAAAAACGCTTATTAATAGTAGCTAGGAATAGAAAAAACGATATGATAATTTAAGTACTAGTACAGCGTAAATTAAAGAAAAAAGAAGGAAAAAAGAAAATTGTAAAAGTATATTGGAAACTCTTTTCAAAAATAGCACCTGCTTGTTAATTTGAGTTTTTAAAATAGGTCATACATTAGCTAAATATATCAAATATTAGAAAATTACTCTTTCTTATTGTCTGCTTTTATTGCAAAATACATTTTACATCTATTCATATTTTTATTCATATTTTATCATCTTATGTTTTTGTTATTATTTACAAACGTATTATTATGCTCACCATTCTACATTTTACATTATTATTTCCTTTTTTCAGCTTTTTGTACTATAATATTATCTATAAATTTCACGGAATTTATATTTCCTAAAGTTTCATATTATTGGAGATCACGTAACTTCAAGATTAGGATTGATTGCATGTACTTTCTGTTACATATTCTATTTGGATACTATGTAATATTAGAATATATGGCCACGTTGGAAAATATTAGCAAAATCTACCTGATTTTACTTATTTACGAGCGCTTCTAAAAGATTAATTCCTAATAACACAGACATCTGCTACGAATATTTCGAGATTCTCTAGCTTAGATATTACTTACTTTTTAGAATAAAACATCGAAATTTCTTTTACCCACAATACTCTGTTCAGATATCGTTCTTATTTCAGATGATGTTTCAGAAAGCTTTATAAATTAAATTATGAAACATATGTTCTGATCGTTGAATTCTACTTTTGCCTAAAGTAACACCAATAAAATGTAAAAAAAACTATATATTTTAAATAAAAGATGTCTATAATCAAAGATAGATTACTTTATTCTAGGTTGTACAGCAGAAGAGCTGTAACACATAATTACATTAAAAATCTCCTATTTCGTGAATATAAAGTTTTAAGATTTTTACATATAAACAGCATCATATATAGCTATTTAACTTATAAGTATAAACAAATATTTAACATTATATATTATGAAGAGAATCGAAGCATTTAATTCTTTATCCCTAAATCTTGTTGGATAACATACATGTTTCAAACTAAAGAAACTCTGATTTGTTTTACTTTAACGTTCGAAACTGAAGGTTTCCTTGCGAAATTTTCGGAAGTGACTTTACTGTCCAAAGCATTCTTGCTTTTTCTTACTTTGAAGTCTGAGTGAACAGTCTCAAATATTTACAAAGTTCTGTTTAAAGTAAATTCTTATCTTTACTTAGTCCTGATCTTGTTCGTATAAGTCAGATAAAGTTAAATTGTGAAACATATTCTCTAGATATTATGAATGTGATATGCTAAAGATTTAAAATTGTAAAATTGAGAGAGATAGTTACAAAGTGGTTAAAGATAAAGGTTGAATGTTTAAATCATTTTGTAAGTTCTCAATTTATTGATTATTTCATGAAAAAATTTCTAATGGCAGTACTAATTAATTTCAAAGAAGCTGTAATTTTAAATAATTTACGGTATCATATTATTTAATCAGACGATATTATTAATTCATAATGAGTAAATAGAAGGAATATTCTTTGTTTTTTACTTTACAATTGGAAATGTATACTTACTTCTCTATTTGATATTTAATATATTTTCAAACAATCTGTTCAATGAAAAGTTATTCATATTAAAAAAAGAATCTATACATTTTATTTGTCATAAAATTATATATTATGTAAGCATTTGTATATATATATATATATATAATATATATATTGTGAATAAATACAATACATATGCTATGATGGGAGAAGTTAAATTAATATTTTATTCGATTATTTGATTTAAAAATAGATTTTGGTTTCTTTGTAAAACAAACAATTATTTTACAAGTGCAAATCATTTTGTTCAATAAACCTAGAATCTATAATGATATTATAATGAGAAATGAAGTGAAACTTGCTTATATTGCCCTAACATCCCAAATGCCTTAACATGCCCTAACAATATCAAATGTCTCGCAATAACAATATTTATCAAAATGAATATTTATTTCAAATGCACTAATCGGTTCCTTTTCATATTATCAAAGGATTCAAGTCGCCTCTCCCAACTCATTTTCTAGCAGTGATGAGTTGACATCAATTGAAAATACGAAAAGCATGGACACATGTTGTCAGCCAAATGTATTTCTTGATAGATTACTTTTTTTATATAATTGACTACTTAACGGTACTTACTTATTAAACCGTCGATCTTTATCGCCAAATTTGAAGGCGTCGCTAATGAGTTGCTAAACCATCAATAATGACAAAAAACCGTCATTATTTAAAAAATTGTTCAAACCTTAATTGACATCCGCCATTTTGTTGGCTTCGTTGGCATAGATATTTTATCGCCAAATTTGAATCAGTCGCGAATGAATAGCTAAACCGTTGGCGTCAACGTCTAATACGTAAATACCTACTCAATTTAATACTAGTTCATTTAATTTATTGAGAAAGGAAATGATAAGTACATTGAAAAGGATATGCTGGAGTATAATGGGATGTATTTTTCTAATATTTAAGACGAAATAGATTAGTTGACTGTAGCCATCAGTTGAAATGGAAATGTCATCAAAATCGCCAATAATGAAGAAATCCATCAAATTTCTTGGGCGATTTTTCACTAGCTTAAAGAAAAGTACCCACATTATCTTACACATTTGATTTCACAACAGATTGAAGCTAATATCTGTTTTTGCAACTATTATATTTTTCTTTCCAGTTTAGGGGATGTCTTATAAGTATACAATCTTGAATAGATATCCTTTCTCTTCAAATTAAATTTTCCGACAAGTAATATTTCTATTTAAACTTCAACAGATTTAAAATAGTTGAAAATTTTTAGATAAGGTAAAGCTTGAAGATTTCAGAACCAAAGAATGAAGTTTGATACACTACTTGCAGAAAGGTATATTAAAGAAAAGAATTTGAAAAGCCCGCAAGAATGAACATCCTAAGCCGCTGTTTGATTGGCGTAATCCAATAATAAAATCGTTCGATCGAGTAAGACCATAACTTGAGATGCTGCAAAAAGAATGAGTTGTCAAAATATTTTGACATGTTTACATTCCCCGAGCAATGATGGGTTGTGTCTGCCGATATTTGCGCTTTAAAATTCCATCTTGGAAGAATACTTTGACGTGTATAAATAATAGGCTCTTGATATTTGTAAGTACAATGCAAATATATTTTGAAATCTCATTTCTAACTTGAAATTGGAATGTTCTTAATGTAAGCGAAGTTAGAAATATATAAGTAGAATCAGATTCTCGATAGTATTTTCTACTAAAATTGTCCTTTAAATACTTTTCTAAATGTAAATATCTACAGTAATTATTAATAATGGGATATATGTAGATGATAAATGTAAATATGTACTTGGTATCATTTTAACCAGAGTTGGAGATTCAACTCTCCATTCCACCATAACAAAGTACAAATTTATTCCTTTTGGAACCAAATTTTTTTTCTTTAGATTAAAAATGATTCCTTAAACAAAGTGAGACTGCTTAGGTATTTTACTGTAATTTTAAAGCGTTTTAAAAACGCGAGATTCGTGATAGAGCAGCTTTACTATTTCTTCAAAACGTGAAGAAACTCTTTGTTGTCTTAAGCGATGAATGCAATTCATTTCATTTTACTAAAAAAATGCATTCATTCATTTATTACTTGCTTTTTCCCATGGAGTGCTCAGAAGTGTGATTTACTTCCGTTAACATCTGCATATTAATACATCGTTTTAACTCTAGAGCTGTCCTGGGAAGTATTTCATAAATCTAAATCGTGTCTAGATGCCAAGGAAGGCATTTGAGCTAAAACCTGTTTTCAATTCTCTTACAACATGAGCCAAAATGCCTACACTTTTTGGACGAATTTAATATTTACCTAACTTTTTTGCATAATGGGCTTTTTGTGTAAAGGACTCAAGAACCTGAAATCCTTCTGTCCCGAGATTACTCCATCAGGTACTCGCGACTTTCTTTAGAGATCGGAACAATTAATTTGACTTCCATTCACATAAATAAATTTCTCATTTGAAAAGTAAAAGGGATGATAAACCAACAGCAAGCGACAGGATATTTTGGTCACGCCAAAGATCAAAAAGGTTTGCATGTGATCTCTTTTGATAAATAGAACATGTTCCAAGTCGATCGATTGGAAATTGAAGAATTTAAAATACAGCTCGCTTTATTTCCTGTCTATTTCAAAATGGATTCAAAAGTTTACTGAAACTAGAAAAATACGAAATTGATTGAAACAAAAAGACTAACAAACTATGTAAGTAAAAATGACAGTAAGGAATTTTTGAAATATGGAATTCGATTTCAGACACATTCAACTGTTTATTAAGTTCCATCTAGCTATTTTAACTATAAATTCATCTACCTACGCCTGTTTTATTTTCATAGATGAATAACATTAAACATTCGCTTAGTATTTAAGTTACTTACAAAGTAACACTAAACATTCGCTTAGTATTTAAGTTACTTAGTAAGTAACACTAAACATTCACCCTTCGGCAAATGACTCCAATTCAGCATGCATTAGACAAACAGTAGCATCTTACAATCCAATATTTTTCATTTAATCTACATCAACGGAAGTCACACTAATGTTAATTTACTTTAATTACACATATAACTGAAACCTTTACTAATATACAGTACCAAATGTATATTTTGCAGTAAACAAAGAGTCTTGAGTTGTTGGTATTTAGTTTTAATATTTTCCCACTGACCCCAAGTCAAAGTTATTTGATGGCACGTCTATACCTCTTAAACATTTCTTTAGAAAAAAGGGCACGTTGATCTATAAAGTTTCCACACTCTTTCCCTGGGATGATAAAAACTTTAATAACATCTCTCAGGTTATCCAACAGGTAAATGGATTTATTTGTTTTAAAGAATTATGAATAAAATATTAATCGATGAATATCCAATTTCTCATATTGAGTCTTTGGCATTCTCAATATCTGTCTGAAGTAGGTTATTATTTTGAGATTGATGAAGTATTTATTTCTGTTGTTACTCTCTTTTATAGAAGACAGTTTAGAAATGTAATTAATAATTTAAAACTTCAGAATACAAAAACACAATTTTCTCTTCAAATTACAGCACGGTAAGAAGTTTGTGATGCGTGCATAGTTGATGATGGTTAGAAGGAATCTGAGATTCATGGGATCATAATAGGGGGTGGTCAGTGGTCATATAGAAGAAAAATACACCAAAAATATAGGGTAAATTCAATTGGTTCAACCATTTGAGTTTTGCTCGTAATGAATGATTTAATATAATTTTATATTTCTTTAATAAAAGAAAGCTCTTTCTTTTCTTTAAGGGAATAAAATTCATAATCAGAAATACATTTAACGAATAAATTCTTAAATCAAAAAATGGTCCTTTTTGTAGACTTCAAGATAAAAAATAATTGGTTTTTCTTATTTTTGGATTAGTATGAAAAGATTTTTTTTTGAACTAAAGGCCATTACATGATGAATAATGTAACATCTTTTTAAGAATAGATTTAATTCCATTGAATCACGAATTTCTTTTTCATATGATTTATTATATAATTATTTGAATTTTTATTTGTTTCCGTATTTATTCTAAAATTGAAATATTTAATGTAATTAATTTTTAAAAAATATTGGTGAAGTTTCAAAGAAAAGATCAAGAAAACTAAGAAACCAGTAAAGAATTCCTTTTAGGCATAGAAGAGAAAAAATATCATTAATGAAAGACAAAAAGGCGGTTAAAATCCATAAAACACTCAAATCTTTTCAAAGCAAAGAAAGAGTTATTTCTTGTAAAGTTTTTTCTTCTATTATTGCCTGCGAGAACTTCTTTCTCAAGGAACAAGTTTTAGCAAAATAGAAAAAGTGGATGAAAAAGAATCGTTGAGAAATATTTTTGTTCTAAGAAAGGATAGAAAAATCTAATTCTTTTCCGCTAGTCCATTCAGATGTAGATCGTATTTGTAATTTTTACGTTTCATATATTTTTCGAACGAAAGTATTTTCAAATATTTTCTTTTATCTCCTTTAAAATTTATTTCCCTTTATCTGAGCTCAAAATTTCAATTTTTGGATTTCATTTTAAGATTTTTTCTCTCGTTTGTTTTACAATGAGTTATTACAATTCTTTCCCTTAACTATGTCGTTGTTTTAAAAGTCAATTTTCTTTTTTGAAATTGATAGAATAGTATTTTATAATATGCATTGATACAAACAATATTAACAGTGGACGGTTTTAAAGGGATTCAGTAAAGTAAGAATTATTGTAATATTTATTTATTTTGTGGTTTCCGTACACACAGACATTATACATATAATAGATGTAATTACTTAAAGACATACGGCAATATATCAATTCAACCAACAAATGCCATCTCTGATCTAAACTGAGGCACTGACTCCATTATAAGAGCGGTTACAACTGTATATTCTGTATGAGTAAAAAGAATGAGAAGCTTTCAATATGGAAGTTGATTCTCCATACTCTTGGTACAATAATGCTGTGGAGTTGGTTACTTCCTGCCTATGGCGATATTTACCTCTGACGGGAGAAGTTGTGCCGGTGCCGGTGATGGCACATAACACAACCTTAGTTCTGGACAATACCGTCGCAACGATTCAGTCATTCAGATCTTTCCATTGGAAAAAGTTTTTTTTTATTATTATTAGTTTTATTGCTAGTTATTGAAGGGAAATTTCGAATTCATGATGGCTGTTTTTATCACAGATATCGTTTTACAATTATATTCCCCAAAAGTTTTAGTATTTATGCTCAAACTGTACAAGCAAATTTTGTTGCGGGTTGCTGGCAGTTTAACAGTAATGCGGTATGGACATCAATTGAGTTGTTTTTGTCTCTTTCATTGGTTATTTTTATGTAAGGCTAACTACCTCTGGTTGTTTTATATCTAGAGCGTTTCTTCACATTCAAACATTGAATTCAGGAAATACTAATAGCATCCAATCCTATCCACTAGAACCATTTTGAACATGTCTACTCTGTTTAAATGTTCATTTGAACAGGCTTAACCAGTCTCACTTAAATACGCTGGAAAATAAGATAAGTTTCTTAGTTTTTGTGGTTTTATTTTTCCCCCAAACTTAGATTATTTCGTAGGCTAAATAAATGTAAGTTTTCGTCCAGGAAAAATTATAGCACCAAAGCTGCCCTTGTATGTTAAAGAGAACTTTGAATTAGCACAAAGAGTCATTAGATTCATCGGTAATATTTCCTAGTTAAGTGCCATGTAAAAATAGTCTTTACAGAATTAACGGCATATTTTTGTTTAATATAATTTCTCTTTCGTGCTTATTTTTATTCTTCGTGTTTTAAATATTTATTCGCCTTTTACCATTCTTCCCAAATACAGATGCTGGCATAATGTATTTAAGCTTTAGCAGTTTTACTTATGCTAAAAATAGAAAGGAATCGAGCAGATAAGAGAAAGGGAAAAAAGGATAAATTATTTTATAAAATCAAACGTAAATTCTTTTCCACTAGATTTTTAATGTAACTAGGTATCATTTATACCTTCAAAAACTCTGGATATATCTGTTATGTAGACATCAAGTGTAACACGAATATATGATGAGAAAGTGGTGGATAAGTATTCTTGTTTCTCCTCCAGATCTTAGGTAACTGTAGTAATATCAAGGAGTGGTAGTAACTCCACTCCATGCTACAATACACTATTTACAATAAATTTCTGTCTGTTCTGTCATTAAGATGGCCATTTGGATTCTTTAAATCTTTATGTCGGAGTTGGGTTTAATATCTAATTAATTTGTGAAGTTAGAAATACTGATAAAATATATTTATACTATTAAGTTACGAAGTAAAAAATTTCTTAAGTGTACAATTTGCTGAAAAGTATTATTACAGAAATGAAACAAATCACTGTTTGAGATCGGTTAAAATGCGGCAACTGGATACCAAATTGTAAGATATTCGATGATGTTTTTCAACATTTTTTTCTTGATGATACTTTTTTTTTATCTTAACACTAACTTCTTTCTAAGAGAAGATCTCAAAATACAATTCACTGAATTGTCTTCTCTCAAAGTCAATTAAGAGCATAGCAGGGGTTCAAACATTAATTATCTCACAGTAATGAGATTTGTAGCGTTCCTTAGCCTAAGGGAGTGAGGGCATTTAACAATTGAATAATAAATGTCATAATATAGCTGTAACGGGAAGGCCGGATGATAATTAAGGATCATAACAGTGTACCTTTGTGGTAGCCTTCTCGGATTTAATTTAACTTTGATTAAAGCGTGAGCATATATTTCATATCTGGAAGTGGACAATATGAAATTTCTCGCGTGTAACTATTTAACAGAATTATGTGATTTTGCACTAATAAAAGCTTAGTACAACTCCCTACCTAGTTTACACTTTTGGGGTTTAAACGAAAAGAAAAAAAAAACGCCAGGAGTTAATTTTCCACGTGCTACACGTGAGCGTTTAGTGCTCAGTAGCAAAGAGAAAAATTTACCAACACATCACATTCTATACTATATTTTCCAGTTTTTGAATTTCTGAATTACCGTATTTTCTTGCATGAGAATGTATAGAATGAGACACAGTCAACCATTTGATGAATTGAATTAAATTTGTTAAAATCAAAAATTTTAATTTGAATCATCGAGTTTACATTCATTTACATGCGCACTATAAAAGCTCAAATTGACGGATAGTAAATCTTCAAGTATATTTGTAATTGTTTCCAAATTCATGCGGATCTATATTATAGGAGCTAAGCCTAAAAATTTACCGGTTTATTTCTTTTTAAGTGTAATTCACGTATCTAGTTGCAGTTGGATAAACAGACAAAAACGTGCCTGTAAATGGGATTTATTTCGAAATTTGACACAAATGCACAAAACTGCTTTTGAATCGATAGACCAAATTTTGTGAACATAGGTAAATATTTCTTTGAATAGTTGGATTGACAAAGAGATGAACTTAATTCCAAAAATTTGCATTTCTGACTCAGGGAGATCTGATACATAAAGATTTGTCAAAACCTCGAATGCATACTTTTTGACGATTACAAATCGTTTTTCTCTGCATATTTTAAAAAAGAAAAAGTAAAAATAAAACGAATGAAATAGTTCACCAAATAAACTACTAAATGCGATTTCCTTCCTTTAAGAATGCTTTTTAATCTTTAGTCTCGTTTAGTGCATGAATAATGTATCATTTACTTTATGTAATCGTAAGTGCTTCAGTTTTCTAGACTCGTATATAAATAACAGTTGACTTAGTAGCAAAATAATTTGCATTGTCTACTTCTTTGAAGAATGAGTGTTTCAATTATTTATCAAAAATGAATTATAAAAACTGTGTCATTTTATGAAAAAGAAATGAAACACTTAAGAGTTCATGTTTATTTATTTTATTATCATGCCAGAACTTGATGTTGATTTGGGAATGAGATTTGTGGCGTCAACAAAGATCCGTCCGCGAAAAATAAAAATATCCGTAGGCACAAAAAAAAATATTATAATATCTGCACGAACATATAAATAATCAGCTTTTAATAAAACGTTGCCATTGCATTTACAAAGGATCTGAATAAAAAAATAAGTTAATGACTATAGCAAATAAAACCTAGAAAAATATGCACTGAATGTGTGCACATGAATACTTGAGCACGAGTGTTTGCCGTTCAAGAAATTATGTTCTGACATATTATATTGAAATATGCATAGCAGATTTCATTTTAATCTTTTTATTTCAATTATTTAAATAAACTGAGAAATTGAAGTCCATATAACCAACTACAAATTTTCTAAAAATCAAATATGTTTTTAAAGAATTTTAAAAACATATATGAATATATATTGAAATTTTTATCATATTTAAATATTGAATATATTAATTTATTGAAAATTTTATTAGAATATTACAGAATATTATTTTTAAAATATAGAGATGTGGCAAACTATCTTTCTAAAATAGTATGTTATAATATAATAAAAAAACTGTAATATAATAATAATACTCGTAATTTTGTAAAATAAAAACTTACTGAAAAATGAATTACTTTCAGGATTCTACATTGCCTCGTTTTTATATTTTTAATTTAGCTGATTAAATAAGCTTTCAGTAGATAATTGGTTTAATTGATCATTTTTCTGTGTGGAAAGGGCCAATGCTTTGTCTGTAATTATCTAAACGAAAGCATTTAAATATTTAATAATTATAATAAGATAAAATTCATTGAAGTTACGCTAAGTATTAATTAAAAAAAATAAAATATACTTGAGTAATCATTTTCAGACAAAATTGCCAAATTTTCAGACAAAATTGACAAAATTTTTATAAACACATCTATTTCTGCAGTTCTGATGAAAAGGACAAGTTAGAAATCTTATTCTTTTAAGTGAATAGTCACACTGATTTTACATTTGATTGATTACTCTTTAGCCTCATTCTGGCTAAGTTCTACTTATAGACGTGGTAACTTTAAAATCTCCTGGTATTTTCCCTTTTTTAAATCTTATTTACCTATGCATGTATGATAGAAATTAAATCTTGAAAAGTTGTTGGCTACCTTATTCGGGTATAATAATCGGCAAGCTCTGACAAATTGAGTTGTCAAAAATTGATTCAATCCAAATTATTAGAATCGTAAATCAAGAAAAAAAACTTTAAAAAATAAATAATGAGTGGAAGTTAAAATAATATTTACTTACAATCATCTTCACTTTTTTACAACTTCAAACACGGCTTGTATTTAAAGATCAGATTGATAAATGAACTGTAATCAACAATTATGTATAATTTAAATGCAAACATATTATCCGTTTTTAAAGGCAAAAAAACATATTCTATTGCTCACTTTTCCGCACGAAAATAGAAATTATAACTTTACGTCTTTATTATCTTTATCGCGAACAACAATGTTCAAGTTACAAGGTCAATTTCTTTATTATAGATGTTATAAAAACAATTTGTTAAACTTTTGATATCTTTTTTTCAGAGCAAACTGAAAAAGAAAGAATATATCGGAATTTCTAAGCATATGATGTGTAATCTATCATCCAATTGAATGCCTTAAGCGAAAAATTCTTATCGTTAAAGAGCCATGAGAATTTTTATCTTTTCACGTCTTCTAGATTTGGATAGAATATTTAGATTGAAATATTCTTTAATATTAGATAAAATAGATATTTTGAAGATAAAAAAAAGAAGAGACATGGATACAAATGGATACAAAAAATACAATTATTGGGTAGTTTTTTACTAATAGCATTTTTAATTGCAGCAATTTAATAATATTATCTTAAATTATGGTGGTATTTCAGAACACCATCGAAGAGTTATTTTAACAAGAATGGAGGAGTTGACAAATATGTCATTATTTTCTTAGGATTCTATTATTTTGCCTTTTTTATCACTCACAAGTCAATCTTGGCCAAGTTGTGCTTTTCTTCGCTACTGTGCCTTGTAATTAGTAAGCAGAATACGAGGTAGACTCTCAATTGAACATTTACAGCATTCTTATTAGAATATTCTAGAAAATAGTTGTTTATCAAATAAAAACAAAAAAGAAATTGACAAGAGTTTTAATAAATTTCTGATTGTAATCATAAAATATTCAAGCAAATAGCAATTATTAATTTAAAGTAATTCAAGAGATGCAGAATTAATTGTTTCTTTTGATGAATTACTTTTTTATAAATAACTAAATATACAAATAGTCATTACCATTCAAAGTTGAGTCAAATATTTGTTATTTATGTTAAACAATTCGAAATTGACTGGCCAGTAAATATTAAAAAAATATTAAACTATCATTGAAAGGCTTGATTCAGTTAGCAAATATGAATGAAGTATTGTTCCAATATACCCTGTCTTCTGACAATGGAAATTTTTTATTTTAGTATTTCCTACCATATATTTAAAGAAATATTATTTTTTGCACCAAAGCATTTAGCTATTTCGTGTTTTGCGATATAAAATGTATTATATGTTTCCTTAAGTTTTATAACTGTAATATTTATCTTTTAATGTTCTTTATACAATGAGTGTTCAGAAGGTAAGTTTTACCACCATGTAAAAGGAAATGGAGACAAATGTGAACAAAGCTAGCTATTTAATAGCTATTTATTAACATTACATACTTATCAGTGCAGTCAAATAATACATACAAATATGCATCGCATCGCGAAACAAGCTTTTACATATTAGAATCCCAGCAGATAGCTGTTTGTGACCTAAGCGAAGAAATCACGTATAGAGCAACTATAAATGTAGCTGCTTGTCGCACAATAATGAAAAACGTGCTTGACGTGCTTTTTTAAAACAAGAGAAATGATTTGGTGCCATTTATTTGTATGTTTATATCTGTCGACATCTCGCTAGTGGGACTCAATAGACCTGATCGAGTCTTTTGATTGGGCACAAATTATTCATAAACCATATATCTTTGTACAAGGCACCAAATTCCATCATTTCACTAATTTTTGAGTGGCTAAAATTTTAATGAAAATGACGCGCCCTCTTTTTATAATGCTAGCATATAGAATTTTATTTCTCGGCACCACAAATACGTTAATGTACCATACAATCACATAGAATATTAATGTAAGGTTAGTTAATAGCTATTAAATGTGCATCATTGTACACATAATGACTTCATTTACTTTAGCACAATAAAGAATCTTGCAACCCTAGTATTTTTCAAAAATATAAATCGTCTGTAATCAGGCAAAAGAAAAATATATGAGCAAGCCGCCTCTGATAATCAAACAAAAGCCATCACCGCTGGAGAAGTCTTGAATCAGACATTCCAGTCGACAGTTACCCGATGACCTTAATATACAACACATCGGGATTAAGCAAAACTCACATCATCATTCTTTCGACTCCCAACTAATGCCCTCATCCACCAGCATCACGCCCCACACACATTACCGAAGCGACACCAAAATAAGAGGAGAGACAAAAATCTCCACTGAATTTCTTTGGAGGCAACTGCCTCGGCCAAACTTGCCCTGGAGGCGAACGGGGGAAAAGAGCAGACTCGGGTATCGATCCTCTTTGGAGAACTTTTCAACATGATTTCCACTACCCTTACATCGGACGGGACAAAGTGCTCCTGTGGGCTCCTTGGGCTCGATGAAGTTTCTCCCTTTCTTTTCGACGGAGAGATAGCGGAAAGAGAAAGAAATAGCGGCAGAAAGAAGAAATAGCGAACGGCCTGCTGTTGCGTGGCTGGCAGCTGCTGTTTTGGCGTCGATGACTCTGGAAAAATGGCTTGTCAAAGAAGGACTTTAAACCAACAAAGAAGAGCGTTTAAAGTTTGTTTTCTAGATTATTAATTGCCTCTGACAAATGTTTAAAAGGAAATTCCTCATATCAGCACCTTTATTGTACTACTTTTGGAGACTAACCCTCCGGCTGCGTATCCCGCAATTTCCGCGGGTTGGCATTTAATCACTTTTCCGTTGAATTCTACATTTTTCGTAGTTTAGAGTGTTTATTTTTACGATAATAGATTTTTTAAATATTATAATATATTATTATATTGCAACATATAGAATCAGTTGACTTCCTTTGAAAAATATTGCAACTTATTTGCAAACATCGCATCTAAATAATGATTTTAAAGAATTCCGCTGCCAGGGGGTTAAAAAGATATTTTCAAAATTGAATGTTCTAATAAATGCAATTGGGATTGGGGAAATTTCATTTAAATTTAATATATTAAACTTTCTCGGCAAATGACTACATAGAAAAATATTTTTGCTAAAAAATGATTCAAATAATTTAATAATTTAATTTTTTTAAATAAAGATATATAATTTTATAACCAAAATCATCTTAAAAATTAAAAAAATTTTTTTTTTGAGGAAAAGATGTAAAGGAAATATTTTATAGTTAAAAAATATATAACTTAGTTCCTAGATTTAGAGAAAAAAAATTGTTTTCCTGACCGTTTTCCAAATGCCGTTGATCGACGTATAAATAACCAGAGGTACCTATTTTTTGCATTATAATTCTTTAAAGCAACTGTAAAATCTTTTTAACAAAATACTTTTCTTATTCTACTGCTCAGAAGTTATAGAGAATTATAAAAATTACTGTACCAAATTTTAACAAAAAATTCTGTAATGATTTCAATTTACTTCATCTTCAGGCAGAAAAGGGTTCGAAAAATTAAAAATTTGAGGCATAATATAAAGAAACATAAATTGACATTGAAAATAGCTAAGATAGCATAAAAACTGAAATCTGCCATCTCTAATTTCAAGTTATTATGTAAGAACATTATTTTTAAGGCACTTTCTCAATTAATATAAATGATTAAACAATTCAAACAGGTTTGAAAAAATCATTTGTTTATCAAAATACGCATGTATTTATATATCGAGAATCGAATACATGGTGCCCGTTCGTGCCAAGTTGTAACTTTTTGTTAGTGATGAGTCGCCAAATGGGACAACCAAATGGGCATTTTTATCATTTTCTAATAATTCTATAAGAGGAAAATTGATTTCCTAAAAGCGATAAATCAGCAATTTTCTGCCCGTTCATACTGTGGCTTCAAAAACCTTAAACCAATTTCAACAACAAGTTCTCGTATAATAAAAAAGTACTAATAACAAATCAATGTAACAACGTTGCCATTAGCTTAAAATTTTGTATTACTCATAACATTTCTAACTTTAAATGATTTTTTGGCGATAAATGACCAAATAAGACAACCTTCTGCATTATTTTCTGATAACTCTAAAAGCGAAAAATTGATGCCTTAAAAGTGATAAATCGTCCAAATTGTCGCCTTTGCCTAATCCTTAAACCAAAACATCATATTCTCAAATGATAATAATATAAAATAAATGGCACTGATCTTTATAGATCAGGTGAGAATTTTCTCTACTTGAAAAACTTTAAGAATATATTTGAAAGTTATTTTCAATTCCTCCTGGTATAAAAAAAGTAATGCACGGACTCAACGACCGATTCATTCACTTAACATAATCTTAATGCTTATGTTTTTCAGAGAAAATTGCTTAAATGTAATGACGGAATTTTTCCACAAACCGTCTATATTGCAACAAAAATTGTTATTGTTTAAAGGGTATAAAATTTAGTAAGTCTTATTCCTTTGGCATGATATTTAATATATATTTTTTACAGAATCACTGATAGATTAATATCTATATATTCATAAAAATTGCAATATATATTCTTAAAAATTGCAAAATTTTAATATTGAATTATTAATTATTTTTATTTTTAAAATTTTGATTCACTTCAAAATTAATAGTTCTTTCCTACGTATAGATCTCAAAGATAAGAATGTTAAGTTAACTATATGATGTTTGGTTTTCGCCATCTTGCTGAATATAAAAATGTTGCGGGTTTGACTGACTACTCTTAATGACGGAACTATTTCCTAACACGTGATGCGCATTCTTGACCTGGTGATGAGCACTCGAACTAAGCTTTAATTCTCATCAATATTGTCTCGATGTTGTGGTCATTCAGATTTATTTGAAAGACTTCAAGTGGTAGAGGAAACTCTCAGGAAATAAAAAATATTGATCTGGTTAAGAAAATTTTCCTTTTATAGGAATTCCTTAATACAAAAACAATAAGACAACAGAGTGTTTTATTAAGAACTATGACACTAATTAAATAACATGGATATGAGGTATCTAACGATGTGTTCTATAAAAACACGTAATAAAGTTCGAAAGGTTAAACATAGGTAAAAGTTCTTATATATGCACGAAGGAAAGGTATGTTAGCTCTTTAGAAAAAGTGCACACCCATATTATTATTATTTTCTTTCTTAAATAACGTTAAGTCATTCATTTTAGTCCTTTCTATTGATTTTAAGACTTTTTTTACTACTTCTAATGTAAATAAAAGCAAATATCTGTTAAGTATTTCGATTCATGCTGAAAGAAAAAAAAAAATAACTCGGGGATAAAAAGTTTTAAATAACCATACAAAACTAAATAATTCAGCTATTATAAATCATGCAACGATAACTTATCTAAAACAAGACAAGTGGGTGTTATCTAAACACCCACAAAGAAATTAGTTATTTTTATTTAAAATAAATGCACTTGCATAAATTTATTGCTTAAAAGTAATTTATTTATTGATTTACAACGAATATCATTTTTTAAGACTCGACTTATTCGTGTTATTTATAATTCTGAAACAGATACGTTTCTAATTTATAAAAGTAATATTTTATTTTGACATTAACAACTGCTCATAAATCTTCCACGTTTACCCCAAAACCATTCATGCCAATAAGAAATAAATAAAAGAGAGAATTATAATGGATCCAATCGTAAAATATTCGGTTTTCGAATTTAAATAAGTCTGAAGGAAGTTTTCAACTTTTTTTTTGGCTGCACTTTGATACAAATTTCTCATTCAAAGAAAGAGGAAAGAAATAAAATAAATATTTATCTTCTTTGAAATTGGATATTCATTACTGAAGAATTAAAAGTAAAATCAGGGTAGGATTTTTATTAAATAAATCTCGGATTAATTCCGGTAAGAATTAAGTTGGCTTGCACACAATCTGCAATTAAATTTAAACGATTGGTTTGACTTTTAATTAATGTATTGCTATTTTAAAAATTATTCAAGGCAAGTCCAAACGTTTGAAACTTTATATTTATGCATGTTAAACTACAAATAAAAAGTACTTATTTACAATAATCTGAAGACAAGATTTTTGAGTTCATTTTAATTAATTTAAACCAAAATTAAAATTTTGACGCCTGCAATTTTCACTCAAATTGCTTATGTTAACATTGATTAGCTCTAAAGGTAATTCAACATTGATTAATTAAAAAAATATTTTTAAATTTATCATTAGAAAACTATTTATTTTCTTTAAAAGATTTTGGGCTGTATTTTAACAAAAATATTTGTTTATATCATAACTGTATTACTGATTTTTTTTTATGTCCAAGAGTCAATAAATATTTCTATTTCTAATTTATGCTTGCATATCCATTGAGATTTGCAGCTCAATTCCTTAAGTCTATAAGCAACAAATTGAACCCATGTCTGATTTCGAGAGAGGGAAAGTGATGTTTGTAAAGAACTTTATAAAATACACTTGATTAAAAACAAAGTAGAGGTTTAACGTTTACCCCAAAAAATGATTGAGATATTATTGTTTAAATGTCATAAAATTTTCTATATCTTATTAAAAATCAGAAAATGTCTATTGAAGGATTCCAATTCATTTATATTTTCCTTGATTCTGTTTATATTTTCAAAATATTTTTCTGCAGCATTTTTACTGCTTACTTTTAAATATATTTATTTTTTGAAAAGGAAAACTTAAACGTTTCTTTTGTTGCTATGAACTTTTAAGAGTAATTTCTTCAAATGTTTAAAAATAAAGAATAAAAACTATATTTATTTGTCGATATTTAGTGGTACTCCAGTCAATTTTTACTTTCTTATTTTACTTTTTGAAATGTTTCAATGAGATTTCTGAAATATGAAATATATAAGGAAAAAAATGCTGCATTCTGTATAGTTGTATTTCCGATTCTTTCATTATTTTAACAGTGAATTTCAATCCAGGTAATATCCTGATTGTTGCTTTCACAAAAATTAGATTCTTCGTTTTGTTGCATATAAATTTTTTACTTTGGAGAATTTTACTATCGTTTTTTTATGAATAAAAGATTCGAAATATTTTATGTTTCAAACATTTTAACCCTTTAGGGTTTATTTTTGCTAGGATTTAAGGAAACAATTATTGTTTAAAATAAAAAAAATGCATTTAATTTTGGAGCTCAAGTTATATTTCTGAGCAGAATTCGTGAAAGAGGAATCTTTACAAATATCATGAAATGCAAAAAAGGAACAAACCACATTTTTAAAGAAATATTTTGAAGAAATTTCTTCAAATTATATAAAATGTTTTTTAGTCTTTTTTTAAATAATTTTAAAATTATACTTTTTAATAAGTTAAAAATGTATTATTTTGTTTCTTTTTTTTTCTGTATCAAGTAAATTTCCAAATCTTCAAATATAACTTTTCCATTTTACTATTCCTATTATTATTCAAACTTTTTTTATATTTTTTTCTTGGATATTCTGGAATTGAGTTCAGATTTTTTCAGTGTTTCACCAGATTCTCGCTTAACGCGGGACTCAAACTTTTCAACTGTATCTCCAAATTCACTCTTATCTTCTGTAAAGAGTGAACTCTTAAAAAAACAACTGTATTTGTATTTTTCGATTTCCGTAGTGAATTTGAAACTCGTGTAAAAAGATTGTTTGGTTTTATATATATATATATATAGGACTATGTATATAAGATACAAAAGTCTTACGCATTAAAAATTTTGTTCGCTTTGGTTAATCAATTATTGAAAAATCTGAAATTTAAGAAATCAGCTATGAAATCTCATTTCTATAAATTTTAAATAAAATGATATTAAAATAGTTCAACTATTTAAAAGTCATACTTTTTATAAGCTAATATTTTTGTGTCGGTTTTTGTCAACGATTTCAACCTTTTTTACATTTTCGGATATGGTTAATAAAAAATGTTTTAATTTTCCAACCTGAAAAAAAGGCATAACATTTCCCCTTTATGTTTAGGTATCGAAGTAGTATCTTCAGTTTTATTTAATTTCCATATATTACTTGATTGTACATATGTATATAAAATTTTACATTCTAAACCTCATAATAATAACTTTGATTTTTTTTATAAATGAAATAATAAATGCTTAAATAGTGATCTATTTAGTGGATGTATTGGCTAATAAAATGTTTAATATAAAATCACTATCATTTCAAGTCTGGAACATATTTACGATATATATAATAGGTAGACTTAAAGCTATGAGATTGATAAAAATTTTAGCTTTCTACGAATATGAACATTGATTTTTCAATAGATATGAATTTGAATTTATTTCACTCAATATTATACGATTAAAAGATATTCCATTTTTTTAAAAACTATCTAAATCGTAACCATTTATATAGTGTTTATAGTCATCACGAAATTCTAAAAAATAAGTAATCCTTTTTATATATTTGTATTTAGTAATATTTTTAAGGTAGCTTTATTCTCCACTTGTAGTAAGTGGAAACAAAAAAGATAATATTTGGTACATTAAGTATAAAAAGTGATAAAGGAATTATAATGGATTAATTTGGTAGATATAATATTATCTTTTATGTTCGGATATTTCTTCAATATTCGAAAAGTACGATGATTTTTAGGTCATGGAATTGTGTACTAACTCAAGTAAAAACTAAACTAACTCAAGTGTAAGTTAGTACACAAGTAACTTGTGTACTAACTCAAGTAAAAAGTAACTAAAAGCATTTTCATAGAGTTTTATGTTTAAAATAATGTAGCTTTAGAATGTTAATTAATATATAAATTATGTTTATACATAAAATATTGTGGGTACTTAAGGTGCTTGTTTGTAAATTAATGTGGTTTATAAATTTTAATATGATTGCGCACATAACTAGAAATATTTTTGTGTTGTGCGAAACGCAACGAAAACGAAAACGCGCTGTGAAACTTTCGTATATATATATATATATATATATATATATATATATATATA
>JAOUZG010009418.1:1565126-1588405 GCA_026289955.1 Argiope argentata
TAGTATTTATATATGTATTTAAAATCATATTTTGTAGCATTATAAGATTAAAAATTCATAAAAATATTTTATCAAAGTTAATAATTTTTCAAATTTTTTGAAAACTTTAAGCTACTTGTGGCACTTTGAGATATTTCTGTATTGTAATCAGAAATATTCTTTTTGAAATTAAAAGTTAAAGTTTTCCTACTATTACTTAACTATAATCTAAGAAAAGGTTTTAAAAATATCCCTTTTTTTCAATTTTCTTACAAACCTGAAGCTTTTTGCGGCACCTCAGAATCAAGTTAGATTGTGACCAAATATTAAAAATTTGTTTTTGAACCTAAAAGGCATTTTTACGTCCTATTACCGAATGAAATCTAAAAAAAAATTTGGAAACTATTTTAAAAATTCATCTTTAATGAATCTTAAGCTTTTAGCTCACCTCAGAATTAAATAATATTCCTAATAATTTTTGAAAAAATATTTTTTGAACCTAAAAGGCAGCATTTTTACACTATTACAAAGTTAAAAATCTAAAAAAATAAAACATTTCTACGTTAGTGTGCATAATTTCAAATGTTTTATGCATCCATAACGATTAACCAAAGCTCTTGCGTTCTCCCCAAAACTTTCACGAATAATCTTTAATAAATTGTCATGCCAGAAAACGTCTTATATGTCAATGGCGTACAATAGTTATGGAATATTAACTTTTGGCATGATTTTAGCATTTTTACTAAATTTATCCTATCATCCTTGGCGAGTTATTTGGCGATTAATCCGTGGCTTGGTTAATAATATTTTTTAATACTAATTTGCGATTTAGACACCTTTTTCTTAACCAATTGAAATAAAAAATTGATGCAAAACTCACTTGTATTGGCTAAATCCCATACCTCATTTGATATATTGAAGTCACTGAGTTCCTGAATTATCGCGTCTGCATGTTTCCGAAGGTAGGTACTGTTAGGAACTCACCGCATAATTGAATTTAACTCAAAATTCGACAGGTGTCTACAATATAAATGTTAAATCTCTGTACCGAATGTTACCCATCTAGCTCCCTTCATTTTGTAAGCATCGTTTTGCATTCAAAGAGCCAGCCAGGTAAACTTTCTCTTTACGAACTTTATTCAAAATCGGATGGAAATTTACAAATTTGGTATAGAGACCGTGTATCAAATTCCAACCGTCTAGCTTGGAGCAATTTTATGGCACTTTTGTCAGAGATAGATAGATGTGTTAGCAAATTTTGGCATTAAGGTTCAAAATTCTTTTGTATCTCGTTCTTCATTCGAAAATGATGCAAAGCATTTTTGTACAAGTTTTTGTGAATAATTAATTTTGGTTAATCACTTCACTTGACATTAAACATATTGTTGTTTTACAGGTATCGTATTTGACATTTAAGATGATAACCGTAGGTATTATGCAAATATTAGAATTAAGAGATGAAATAAATACGTATCATCATGTTTGTAATGTTGGAGTGTGGTGGTTCCGTAATCCTATAATAACCGGCTATATAGTCGTACCTGGAAATAGTTCGTGTTTTATTCACTCGTAATAAATTAAGTGTTTTAAACCTTCATGTTGTCGGACGCAATCTTTCGAGACTTTTATCTGTCACCATTCCACTGCAGCTACTTTTATGGAGAACGGCTGAATTTCAAGCCGTTATAAAGTGCATCCCTTTAACAAGATATATACGGCTTTTTTCGATCTCAAGTAAGTCTGAAAAGGTGCAGATTTTTCAAATTTCTTTCCCACATAACGCATACGAGAAAATAAAAATTCTTTTCCAAAATTTCATCTTTGTCTGAAACAATTTATAAATCAAATAAAGTGTTGATAATGAAATCCAAGAGGGATGTTGCAGTAGCTTCTGCGATTAAAGACCCCTGAGCCTCCGAGCGCGAGTCTGACTTCTAGCCAAAATGAAGATGACACTCACACACTCCCGTACCCATCCTCTTTTTTATAGGATAAGGGCACTTTCAAACACATAACAGATAGGGCGCAGGGGGGGGGGAGAACAACGATGCGCTAATCAGAACTCGATATCGGGACGTCCAGATCGCGGGAAAGACGCGCTATCCTTAGGCCAGGACTCTGGCGAATCAAGCTGTTCTACAATTACTGAAGTTTGATATGATTATTTAAATAAAATGTGTATATCTGTATAAAATTTACAGCTAAATTAAAGCTTTTGCAAAACGTGTGCATTTTCTTCAAGGGAAATAATGAATTAACACAATTAAGGAATATGAATTGTATGAAAATACTGTAAGAATTATGTAAAGGACGAATATTCCCAAATTAATGCTATGAATGAACAAGAAGTTCCTAGTCTGAGCAAATTTCATTTCCACGCACCTAAATGTTCAGAAACAAGTCTGGCAAAACTACTTCACTCGCACAAAAAAATCATTGGTTCATATGAGGTACTCTCATTCTAATGGATTTTGCTGACAATAAAACATATAGTTGTTGCTTTTATATGCTTTTGGAGTTAGTTCCGCTACAGTGGAAGCATCTACACTAAGTGGTCTGTGTTAGCAGTAGGCCAGACATGATTCCATTAAATACTTGTGATAAAACACTCGAGTATGTCGAAAAACTTTGAATCAGCGGGTCAGAGTATGGACTGATTATGGAATGATGGAAAAAAGTATCTGCTGTTTCAGCAGAAAAGAATACAGTGTTACATTGTGGTAGGAGAGACGTGTTTGCGTACTGTATAGTTAATGGAAATATTGTTATTCTGTTTACGATCATCTAATGCAAATGGATGCGTTGAAGTAATCAATTCCCTATGTATATATATTATATATTATGAATACATATATATTTTGTTGGAATTTCTTATTATTTTTATGAAAAAGTTTTGGAAATGTTTTTGTCAACTTAAAAATACGCTGTAAAAATAATATTTTGTGGTCAGTCTTTTATTATACAATGACTCCTAAATTTATCTTGTATTTTTGGGAGGCATAACATTATAAAAACATATATAAAGACAAAATATTTTCAATTTCCACAGACACAGACATTTTAAAATGAGTATGTTCAAATTCATGTAACTCTTAATAAACCGATAGCAAAAAACTTTTGTATTTCTTTACTGAATCAAATCTACAAGATCCTAAAAAAATCTTATGGATTAATATCTGGCAAAAGTTATACACTTTTATAAGTAATCGGTATTGATAAAATAAAATCATTTTTAAATTTTGATGCTAACGTCTTTTGATCAGTTTTCGAAGGATGAAAATTTATTATTTATTTGAAATTTGTTGACAATTTTTGAAGATTTTAAAAATGGTTTTTGCTCAAAATTGCAAATTAGTTATAACACATTCTTCATACATTTTACCAATTACATATAATTATATTTAATTACCCTTTTTGGATTTTAAATTTTCAGAATATATTTATTACTAGCAATAGATCGTCAAGTATTGAAAAAGTAATTCATTGCCAAAACGTTTGAACTGAATGGGGAAATAAAACTGAAAATTTGAACTGATTACTTCCAAAAAATGGAAAAATTATGGACAAAGGGAATTTTTGGAAGTTTTTTAAACGTACTACGGCAATTTTAATTAGAATTTCAAATACATTTATACAATCAGCACTGACATTCGAGGCAACGGAAAAATTTAGATAAAATATTTGACATGAATTTCCATTTTAACCCTAAACAAGGGTTCTCCATAATTAATATTGTAGAAAATTATTATTGTATTACAATTTTGACATGTTAGATGATAAATTCTTATCAAATCACATAAAAATTTGAGACTAATTCCCATTACTTTAGTAAAATATATTAAAAATTAAACAACCCAATTACATTATATATTATCAAATATTTCGAAATGAATTTTAAAATTTGTATAAAAATATTTATTACAATCAAATTTAATAAATTATTTAACGAAATAATTTTATTAAGTGATTATTTAATTTTATGTCATTTTATCAAACTTTATTTAAATCATTTTAAAAGTATTTCCTTAAACTTAATGGGATTTAAAACATAATATTATTGTTAACATTAATATTATAAGTTCAAAAAATACTACCCTCATAAAAAATTTTATTTCATATCTCCTTCAAGCAATTGGAGAAAGAATCTCTTCGAGATTATTTTAGATAGGAGATAATATTTAACCAGATTTTATTAACGGAAATGATAGAGCAAATAAATTTTACTTAAATAATTTTAAGTGTAATTAACTGTGTCTGGACGATCCTTGGTTCTATTGATACTTTGAGGATGATAATGTATTCTTTTGTCTAATATTTTCGCTCCCAGGTTAAGCGATCATTAAGTTCTTCGTGATTAATTGCAGCTGAATAAATAATTCTTCCCTTTTCTAGTTAGCTCGAGTACCGCGCGTAGGCTGGAATTCCGTAAAAGGAAAAAGGATCACGAAGTTTAATTTAATTTGGCCGTTTTTCTTTCCTCTCAGAAAATATTCTCAGAAGAAATGTTTCCCGAAAGAAAGAGAATTTCTGTTGGGTTAAAAGCAATGTTATTTGAACACTCGGAAAAGTTTGATGCTCTTAATTGTATGTATTTTAGTAATTAGTATGTTAAGAGAGGAGGAACGTAAATAATAATCTTATTTAGAATTTAAAGGTTAAAGGTGATTCTGCAGGGATTTGAAACAATGGGAAAATATGAATATTAGAAATAAGATTTTCTATTATTTCAAACGAAGTGGTATTTCTTCTTGAATGGATTTGTTTATTAAATTGTAGGAATTCAATTGAAAATTTTTTCTTCCAAATCACATATAATTATTTCTTTAAATTTTAAAACAATTATTCAAATTGAACTTTCTATTCAAAGATTTTGTGTTAGTGCCAGTACAGAGCAGATTTAAAACGCATATATATATATATATATATATATATATATATATATATATATATATAAACATTAAATACGACACTTATTATAAGAAGTCATAATCTAAATATATGTGTGATAAAATTTTATGCAGAACAATTATGAATTTAATTTTATTGGTATTAAAAAATAATTCTTTTAAATTAAATATAATGTTCAGAAACAATATACTGTAGAATTACTTGCTACTTTCTAGTGTTTAAGATTTTTTTCAAGCCTTGATTGCTTACAAAATTGGAAACTCTTTATTTAAAAAAAACACTTATTTAGTCTTGCTGTTTTTGTTTTTTTATCTTAGTATTCATACTTTTCTAAAACTCCTTGTTTTTGTTTTCATTTGCTTAAGAAAAACAACAATCTTAAGTTATTTTATAAATATTTTGCGATTATCTGAAAATTATTTCCTTTTCTTTTATTATATAGATATATTTTCTATACATTTATTAAAATTGTTTTGTATTATTGTAATTATTGCTTGGATTCATACGACTCGATATCTTTTTTGAATTAAATTTAGTATCTGCGCTTTATAATACTAATTCATATAATTAGAAATAAATTTATGCAATATATTCAATTTAATTTATACAAGAAATAAGTCGTACAAATAAGCATCGTTTAGTTCATTGTATAAGAAGAAACTGACATAAAATTCAATTGGTTAATTGGAAAACTAATTTTCTTCCTTGTCATTTAACATTACATACCAAATAAAGAATCTAAATGTGAAATTAAAACCTAATATTTATGTGGCATTAAATAAACATGTGCTCTTAAGATATTTAGATTGACAAAAAAAATCTCGGAACAAATTTACATACAAAAAAACAATACTTGCTAACTGTAAGTGATATATCATATAAACTTCGGTACAGCGGTTTATGTGATGCGCTTCTTTCAAATCAGGTAAATTTTATTCAAATGGTGTTTTTAGTGTTTAGTTTTTGTTTCGAAACATAATTAAATAACAATAGTTCAAGTTTCTCCGTTAAAAATAGTATATAAATAAATGTTTTTATACATAGTATTCTAAAATAAACATAAGATAATTACTTTTTTAAATGCAAGTGTCATGATAAATCACTTTGTAACAGATTGTACAAAAGCACATATGAAATATTGGGCTGAAACAAACACCGGTAAAAATTAAAAATATTTTCGAATATATGTTAAAATAAAAAAACAAATCGTTTGCCAAATTTTATATTTTATAATAATTTTTCTTTGAAATTCTTTTGAAAAAACTTCAATTAAAAAATCTGTTTTTATAAAAATAAAGCAATTATATATAAATCAATGATCACATTAGAATTGATTGAAGATTCCCGTAATATAGTGAAAAGTTTAAAGAATTTCATTTATTTAATAAATATATATGAGGTATTTAGTCTGTATATTTCATACAATAATAGTAATTAAATATTTGAATTAAAATTATAAAAATTCCATCTGCAGTCTCTACATAGCATATTTTTTTTCAGAAAAATCATATAAAGGTTACAAGATTTTAAAAAAAAGGCTATATCTGTTTTCTCTTGTTTTAAATATATGGGCATTATATTAATAGATTTATGAATTATTTCCTAATTATATCACCTTTTCTCTGTTAAAGCAATTGATTTTTATCTCCAAACATAATATTTTTTTTCTGAAAACAGAAATATAAGCATTAATTGTTTTAGTTGCATTACATAGAACATTACATTTGTTGAATAAATGCAGATGGAAAAACAAGGGCGGTAATGTTTTTTTGTTCATATGTATTTTCTATAAATTTTATTGAAAAAAAATAGTAAGCAGTTTATTTTAGAAGCATAATAACTGAAAGATAAGCAGTTTAGTCGATACGTTTATTATATTAAAACATATTGAACTTATTCTAAGAAAATATTAAAAGAATATCTTACAAGCTAAATTAAATACAGAAAAAATCCAATTAAAATTTTAAGCAAATAATGTGAAAGAAATTTTCGCATTGTAATGTAGCATGTGAACGATTAATCTTATAAATAGATCCTTCAAAGAAATATAAGTGATTATAGAATGTTCTAAGATCATAATTCTTTTATTTAGAAATAATATTTCCAGATAAATTGTGATACTTATGGGAGTAACTGCATTTAAATTAATCATTTTTATGCCATCTACTTATCTCTACAAGACATTGTTAAAAAAATGAAGAGCTCTAAGCTGAATTTAATTCGAGTATTTTTTTTCACACCCTGAAAATATTTTAAGACAAAATCATTGTAAAAGAAAAAGGATTGTGACAACCTTAAAAGCGTTGTGGTTCAAAGTAACATAAACACTTGAATATCTCTACTTTTGTGGCTATGCTAAAATTCACGTTTACATGAAATTTATCGAATTTCTTTTCATTGTGTTCTCATTTTATAGCGCATACATTTAAGATTTCAGAACAGCTTTGTTTTTGTTCTCACGTTAATTAGAAGCAAAGTTATAGCCTAATTAATAAGCCGGAAGTTGATTTTTTGAAACCAGAAGTGGGAATTCTAAAAGACGTGAAAATTTACGCGGCTATTTTGTAACTTTTAAGTGATATAACTGCCATTCTTTTTTAAAATATAAATCAACGTTTTCTTTTTTTCATCATATTTTAAATTCTTCTTGCATATTTTTATTTTCAAGTTTCAGTAACTGAATGTCAATATTATTAAAGTTTGTGGCTTGTTTTTACACTCATAATTCAAAAGCGACATTCTTGTTTGCAATCTATTTATTCAAAATTTTAGCATAATTCATTTTATTTTTCCTGTTTCATAGTTGACTTGCAGTTTTCCATCACATAAAAATGTCGGAATTTTGTTCTAAAACGTCTAAAAAACGTTCCTTTTATGTAAATAGGTACATTAATTCTACGCCTTAAAATGACGCATCTACTGCAAGTGAAACAAAACCTTGAAAACTTCTAACATACTAAAACCAGATGTTTAGGAGTTAAAAAACAGGATATTCGATTTTCAAACTGAAATTCGAATATTTCCAATTCTTTCTTGCCGGCAGGGTTTTTAAACTGGTGAGAAACTGACTGACGATTCCAAAGAAGGTATTTGCTCAACTTTTACAGTATTGTGTAAATGTGGATTTATGACTGGATTCACGTCACCCCCCCCAAAAATGAATAAAGTATCGTCTTTAAATACTTAAATGGTATTCGTATTAAAATCTATTGGCAGAAATTACTAAGCAATAAATTTAAGCAGACTTTAAAAAACTTTTGACGGTTGCGAATTGCCCAAACTCGCAATCTGAGGGTTTGTTGCCGAGTAGTATGACCACAATACAAAAGCAATTGCCTGTTTACCGTAAATGTTATCTGGCTTATAAAGCTTTTCACCACATATTCTCCCACTAATGTGTCGGTGGTGAAACGAACGATGCTTTCTTTAAAACTTGAACCTATGCTACTATCACGACGTAGGAAACTGGAAAAGAATAAAAAAAGAGTCGGTGGAAGAGGAAAATTAACCGATACGTATGTAGATAATTTTCAAAATTAATATTCAATTTCTGTCTTTGCAATGTTGGAGATATTTGAAAAATGTGGTCTGCTGTTGTAGCTGCTTTCTATCTTTGCTATTTTAGTAGTAGAAGCATAATGCATACGCATGTCCAGAAGGGAGTGACATCTGATGTCGATATCAGCAAGCTATGAGTAAGAAAAATACCAGGTCTTTCTAGTTCTGTCAAGAAAGTGGTAAAATGAACAAATTAAGAACTCTATGATAAAGAATTATTTAAAAAAGTACTTGCGTGATATAGCATAGACAATAAGGAAAGATTCAACAGCATCCTATGGTCAGTATTACCTGAAGAACATTTTTCGAAAAAGAAACATTTTGTGAAAGAAGGGTTGGCATTCAAATATGGTGATTTTTATAAAATATAAAATAGTAAATATTTTTATAGTGTACTAAAATTTTTTAATGTGTTTTCTCAATGTCTGGTTTTTTTTAACAGTGTTTATCAATATTTTGATTTACGCATAATATCACTAAAATTCACATTTTTAAAATACTGCGTCGAAATGTTGAGATAAGTTTAAATACATCGTATTTGAGTTGTGAACTAAAATCTAATCTTCATCTTCATTTTTTTTATTTTATTACTTTTTTATACAAAAAAAAGCGTTTTTAAAATTGAGTTTTGATTTCAAATTTCAAATATCAGCGAATTTTAAATGTTTCAATCATCAAATTTCAACTATCTCAAACAACCCCTAACTTCATATAGTTCAAAAAATTTCAAAATTGTGCAAATCTTTTAGTTTTTAACTCAGGTGGTATTATTTATTTACTCTATAAATATTATCGAAATATATTTATTAGGATTTTTAGTAAAAAGTTTACCAGACGTCTAATTTTTTACTAAAATTTGACAAAAAATTACCAATGTTTCCAACATTAATAATAATTTCATGCAAATGACATTTATATAAAAAGTTTTATGTCCTATTTTACTTGAAAACATTTTTTGTTTACTGCAAATTTTAATATTTAAAATAACCTATGTAAGTAGGCCCATAATCAAAGAAAGAAATGAAAGCAGAAGTGTTTTCTAAAATAAAATCAAACAGGATTTTACTGGGTAAAAAACAGTGATATTTGATATACCTTTTTATCTCTCTCTATATATATTTTAAAATCTGTCTTCATTGTCTATTTTTTAAATGATATGCTGTATGATAATCATGAGACGAGACTATTTTTCATATATATTACAATATCACAATTTGTTTTCAAATTGAAAATTGTAATGCATGATTTTTAAATGAAATAACGGCAAATACGCTGGATTAATGAGAACACAGTTTTTATTTTCTTTCAAGGCATAATGAGCCCTCTTTTTCAATATAGTCATATTACGCTTGGTCTTGGTCTACTCCACGATGACCTGCTTACCCTAATTAGTCTTATGACGCTTAACGAAGGCTTTACATAAAAACTGCTTCATATAATGAACAACAAATAATTCTCTTAACTAGCGATGCTTCGTTGAACTATGGAAGAATAGAAGAAGAGATATTATAATGTAATATGTAGATTAGCCTATATATATATATATATATATATATAATATAATGTGGATATTTGGGCGATTGTTTGAAAACAGTCCTTATTCGGCATGGAAGAAGCTCTGACCATATGGCGATGTCAAACATCGAGGAATTTGAGAAAAGGCTTATGAAACCTAAATCGTCAAATTTATGCTTCTGGCAAAAATTATAAGTTAGAAGTAGAATAATATAGATTAGCTGAGGGAATAAATATTTACAAAGCTGCATTCGTTACTACATCAAAATATTGTGCTTGATGATATATTTAATTAAAGAGAAAAGAAAAATAGATAACTTTAACAGCAGCAGCCTTCCGGTGAAGTAAGGGTTATGCTGAAAACATAAGAATCCTGCATCTTATGCAGAAAAGAATGTATATAATAACAATTGTTAGCCCAGGAAATTTGTGTTGAGATGTATTTGGTGGTTATTAGCACTCCTTTGTTATACTGAACTTACCCAGATTTCAATTCAGTTTTATTGTATTGAAATAGATGGCGCCATGTGTTTTTCTTATCCAAAAAACTAAGAAACATGACCCAGAGTTTTAATAAATAGCGAGCCGTTGGCATTTGCTCGAGAAAAGGAGAAGAGAGTTCTTCGTCTCCAATAACTATAAGTGTTTAATACTTTTACGTTACGGACTCAGTTAATGTTGCTATGAGCAGACATCTTGTTAGGCTTCGCCCTTTGGTGCCGCGTATTTTAAATTCTAATGTTAATGTGATTAATCTTCTCTGTCTTCATTTTTGATCTGTTAATTTTGTTTACTCTAAATAAATAAATTGTTTTCTTTAAATGTTACTTCTTTTCTTAATCAGTATCTCAGACACTGATCCAAATGGGATTGAATGGGCCTATTATCCCCCTAACCCACCAGTCCTACATTTACTTACAGATAATGCTTTGTTTCCATTTCCTAAAATCTTGAAGCCAAATTATCCAAATATAAATGTCTTAAGAAAACTTGCGTTAAAAAATCACTGAAAAAATATAATTACGGTATTATAAACATCCTTGGGAATTTTTTTGCAATGGAATACATTATCCAATTGGCATTGATTTCTGTGGAAAAAAATTATGTATTACGTTTTACGTGTTTTGTATTACGATGAAGACTGGGTACGTATTAATCCAGGGAAAAGAGGTGCAACTGTAATATAATGTGTTCACCCTTGTAACAAAAATTCAAATTTATTGCTCTATTCAAGTTAGTTAACAGATTCACAATATGTATGAACAACAATTAAATATATCTAGTATATTCATTAATGTAATCAACTTTTATGATTAGTTAATAAGCATGAGCAATGATATTGTAATAAACTTATTCAAACATCATTTCGCATATTATCAGTTATTGGGAGGTTTTGTATTCTTTCCATGTATTGGGGATGTTTTCGATCAATACAGTTTATTAAGCAAATAATTTCAGTTTTAAGACTATACGCCATGTTAACTATACTAAATATAAAACAAGATTTGAACAAGATTTTTTAATCTGAGTTTTCATCAAATACATACGTTTATTATATAACTAACCTTTGTCAGACAAATATTTCAAAAATAAAAGAAGTTTGAAAGCAGTAAAGTTTTGATTAGAACCAACTCTTCTGGATTAAGCAATTATTCTGATAAAGTTAATTACAACTTAATAAATAATCTAATTACTTCTAATAGAGAGTTTGGAATTTCTGTAGAGAATGGAGACTTCCAAAAGCAGTTTATAATGTAATAGTTTTCTTCGTATTGTTTTTTTTGAAATGCATTTCCATAACTGTATTAAATGTGTCTTTTCAATGAAATGCCCATCACAAACACTTTAAATTCTTAAAAGCGTGTACTTAAAGGATTTGAGAAAAAGAACCAAATCAAGAATTTATCAAGAAAGGTACGAACAATAACTTTCGAATACATTGTATACTTCAGATATAATAATGCTTTCTTTTGTCCCACTTTAAGGTTAAATGTTCGTTGAATTCTTGTGATTAATTGAGCTGAAGAAATAATTCATTCCTTTTCTAGATAGTTTAACTAAGCTGCGTGGGTTAGAATTTTAGAAGCGAAGGAAAATACTCAAATTTTAATTTAATTCGATGTATTTTCCTTCCTCTAAGAAAATATTTTAAGAGGAAATATTTCAGCTAAAAGGGAGAGGGGTGAATTTGAGTTGACATGCCGCTTGAACAGCAGAAGAGTTGGATGTGCATTCTTTTGTGTAATTTTCCAATTAGTATGCAGATACAGAAACACAAATAATAGTTTTTAAGATTATTGAAGAATTAAATAATTTGATATATTTAGAAAACAATGAATATTCCCATAAAATTTTCCTTTCTCCTCAATTGATGATATTATTATTTAAATATTATTTTTGTTTCTTTTTTATCTTTTAAATTTGTGAATGATAAAATTATTCTAAATAAGAATATATTGAAAAATTAATTTAAAGATGGTGTCGTTAAAAATTTAACTAATAATTTTCATTTTACTTTTCAAAGATATTCATAATTTATAATATTAAATAGGAAAGCTAATATAAATATTATACATCAAAAACATTGAATATCAATTCAAAAAAGTATATTTTATCAGTCATTATTCGACAAATCGAATTCTGATTGATAAACTTCTATTTTCTGTCAAAATTTGTTCCATTTGAGAGCAATTAAAAATAAGTATGGAAAGTTTCCGTTATGGGGGTTTGTTATCGCCGCCCTATTGGCTATAAAAAAAGGGAGTGGGACTACCTCCCGTCGACGATGGGATGTACTTCCTCGGGAATGGTTTGTGCCACGGTCGGTGGATTAGGATTCAACTACAGGATTTAACTACGTTCCGACCAGTGTTGTTATCCTGGTGGTCTGCTCATTCAATTTTATCCGTGTGCCTGAAGATGGGGAGATGGAATAGCTAGTTAGTGGTTACCTGCTAAATTCGTAACTTATTCTAGAGATGAATCTATACACACCTTTTTTCAATAAAGAAAATTTTGATTATTGTCTCGTGTTATAGGAAATTTTATTGAGCACATGTAGATGGGAAGATTAAAATCAAGTGATAGACTCTTTTATGAAATTCAATATTCTCCAGAATTCTATTCATTCTATTCATAAGTAATAATATGATTCACCATACTGTTTTAACTTATTATATTCGAGTTTTAACTTACTTTTATAATGCAACGGTTTATAAAACTGAAAACAAAATTTGAAAAACATTAAGGGCATGAATCGTTTTAAAAATTAGAAGAGCCTTTAACCGTTACAAATATTTTTTCAGACTTATTTGCTTTTTGATACAAACAAATTATTTAAGTGTAAAATACATAAAACCACTTCCAAAAGTATTGAGCCTTTTAAATGTTCTTTTATTTCTTGTGTAAATAAAACTGACATTTAAAAGTTATGCCCAAACTTCAGGTTCCTGAATAACTTAAGAGAGCTATGGATGATGTTCCCAAATTTGTTCATAACTGTCTGGCCCTTTAAATAAACAATCTCTTTCGAATCCCCAGGGGAAATCGAAAAATGCAAATGTCGTTTTCGGTGTTTTAGAGAACAAAGATAAGAGAGTCGAAGCGGGCATAAATTCGAAGTTGGAATTGGAATTTTTGAGCCTCGTGTCAAACAAGGATATTTTTCGAGACGAAACTCTAGAGAAATCTCAAACAGTTTCTGAATTTTCATGAAAAAAAAAGAGAGAGCAAAATAGAAAGAAAATTTTGGTTCTAAGATTTAAAACTAAGCCTCAGGCATCAGGATAAAGAAAAACTTTAAAAATTCGTTTTAAAAATATCAAAAGAAATAAAATCGAAGATTTTAAGAGCAATTTAAGAAGATTTTTTGAAATTGGATTTTTCCGTAAAGAGTGTCTGATAATGTCTTCATTTCCTTATTTCTTCGATATATTTCAAACATTTTCTAAATTGTCACTGACAAAGGATTTGGTACATGAAATATCTGAAATAATTTCCATTTCAGTAGATTTTTCTAGCGACGAAAATTTAATTAAAAAAATATTCTTTTCATATAATAAAGGTAACGTATTTATTTATTTTTCCATGTAACGATGGCAGGGAATTTCTTTAATGCAAAATTTAATGGTTTTCGGAAAATTAAAAGTTATATTTTTTTAAATATGTATGATCATTTCGGTTTTCATTTCTTTCATAACGATGGAGGAAAGGTTTCTGAAAATAAAGATAATGTTATATATGAAACTCTAGAGTATTTATTTAAAAAATATATTAAGGGATAAATATAATTGAATGCATCAAAATGAACCAAGCGGAAATGCATTAAGAAATGAAACAAGAGCATGCATTATTCGTATATTCTTCTATACTTATTACGCTTTCAATTATATAAAAAAGATAATTTAAATTATAATTGCGTCCCGCTTATTAGCTGAATGAATGAGTAAAAAGTATAAGCTGGCATGAATTAAAAAATATCAAACTTTTGAATTAATTACATTTTATTCTTAAGATAAAAATTAATAGTAGTATTTTGAATTTTAATTTTATCAGATTATTATATTTTTTTTTCTTAGAAAATTAATAATATCTATCCAAATAATATCTGTTGGGGTATATTTATTGAAGGAATGTTTTCAATGGAGTATTAAGTATCAAAGGTCATTATTTATTCTCTATCTTAACATATTAATTTCGTTGCTTTAAGTGGGTTTACACTCAGCCACTTATAAGATTCCAGTCAGCCACGTATGCACGAAGGACGATTGGGCATCTTCTTCGTGAGAGGGTAAACAATGGCAAGTTCTTGTCTTTAAGAGACAAATACTTGCTACTGTACCGTTTTTGAGTGGTTTTAGTAGATGGTTTGTAGCTGGCTGAGTGCAAACTAACCTTTAAGATAAATATAAAAATAGAAAAATTATACATCAGTAATTCATTTATATTCTTATTATTCAAATTAAGAAAAAAAATACCAAAAAGAATTAATGAAATCTGCTTATGCATATTTCAACGTATCATGTCGGAACATCATTTCTTGAACGGCCAAGCACCACGTGCTCGTGCAAGTTGGATTATATTTTTATTCATTTTAATCGTTTCACTGAATAAATCACTTTAATATTGCAAACGATCGTAAAAAACTTTGTCTCGCATTGATCTTTTAAAAAAATATCCCATTTCCTATTTATTTCATTCAATATAATCATGTGCCCAAAATGACAGTTTTCTGGGTTTTATTGGCTGTAGTCATTAACTTATTTTTAAAAAAAAATCAGAGCTGTTGTAAATGCGATGGCAAAATGTTATTAAAAGCTGATCTTTTCAGATGCTCGAGCAGATAATAAAATTTTAATTTTTCACCAACGAATTTTTGCTGATTATTTTACGCCTAAGGATTAAAATTTTTATTCGTCGCCTACGGCCTTCTGCTAACGCCAAAAACATCATCCCAAAAACAACATCATGTTCTGACATGATAATTATCTATAGGCACAAAATTTGTGATTAACATTATGTAATCATATTCATTGTAACAACGTAAAATGCCACATTTTTCTCTCTGGCTTTATCTTTTCGACAGCCCGTATCAAATCTTACCAGTTTATTGTTTGTATTTGTTGATGTATAGGTAGATTTTATATTTCTCTTATCTAATTAATAGGTGTATGCATTCACCGGATAATATTAACATCTTCTAATTTAGGTTTTCCTTGGTAAGTTACCTGGATAAATAATAGCCTTCGATTATTATTTATTTTATTGAATTTCCAAATGTATCACAAAATACTTTTTCCATTAATTCTTATCAAAACTTTACTTTCTTTACTTAACAGTAAATTCACAGCTTTATTCCAGATAATTAATTATCTTTTTAAACAATTTCAAATTTCCTTTAAGCTTTTTAAAACTGGCACACTATTTATTGTTCTTTTAAAATTTCTCATTTCCGTTTCTTTGTGGTACAAGAAACTGATACATAACAAAACTATAATCATTTAATTAATTTAATCACTGAAAATAACTTGAAATTTTCTTTAAAAACAGTTCTTAATTATCGTTTGCTTTTCCACTGCACTGAATACTCAATTCGAGCGAGAAGAATGTTAATTATCAGCTCTTCCCAAATATTTCTTTCAAAGTTATCTTTATGAAAGAAAACGATAATTGAATTTAAAAACTACATTTAGATTAGTTTTAATTCCATTAAAAGAAAATGGCGGATTTTGAATTGAAATAATATTCAAATGCTTTCTTCTAATTATTCTACATCATCACAAATAGCTTCCCTCTCTTGTTTTAAATTGTTTCTCAGTTATTAATGTCGGAATAAAATATTACAAGAATAAATTAAGAATGTCTGAGTTTCTCTGTGATAAATTTCACCTGCAACTAGGATCCTAGTGAATAATAATCTGTTACTTCGAGTTAATGTTGTTAGCCCAACCATAAATCACTTGATGCTTAAACATATATATTATGTTCACAGATTGGAACTAAGCGAAGGTTTTTCCTTTGCATATTCTGGCGAATACATAATCTTAAAATAGAAAGAGTGATAAAATTTTATATTTCAGAAAAGCTGTTTTACTACTTCCAAATTAAATTAATTTTGCCTAACTTTATTTCTGAAGGAATTTACTACCATTCTCCATTTTCAATCTGCTAAGTGGCAGAACTAACTTTTTTCCTCTATCCATTTTTTTTTCAAAATCATATTACATGCATTTATTTGTAAATTTTTATTCAATTTCATATCTCAAATATTTTTAAGATCTGGATATAAAAATATTTGATTATAAAAAAAAACAATTTCTCTGTTTTGAAAGTCAAGTTTATTTCTACTTGTTGCTTTCTCTTCTCTGGGACAAAAACATTTGCAGTTTGAAAAGTGATTTGCAAGAAACGTTAAATCAAATGAATTCTGAGATTAAAGTAGATGAAAAAAAATTTTTATAACAAGAACTTTTAACTAAATTCGATTTATAAATTGAATTTGATTATAAAAGTCCACTGTTAGGTAAGAAAATAATAAAAGATGCCGTTTGAAGATAGTTTCTTTTCAAAAGGAAAATATGCAGAAAAAATCAGTGAAAGATAAAAAATTACATCCCAAATGCAGAAATATTTTATAAATTATTATTCCTCACTATAAATTCGAGAGAACACTTGTTCATAATATTTATTCGTTTGTTGAAAAAATATATTAAGGGAAATTGATTTTTTGTATCGCTCAAGTTTTTTTTTTAATTACGAACAAAATTCAATTATCTCAAAATTTTAATTATCATGTCAGAACATGATGTTGTTTTTGGGACGAGGTTTTAGGCGTCAACAAAAATCTGTAGGTGAAAATTAAAATTTTACTACCTGCTCAAGCATCTCCAAAAAAAAAACAGCTTTAAATAACGTGTTGTCATTGCATTTACGGAAGCTCTGATTTAAAAAATAAGTTCATTTCTACAGCCAATAAAACTTTAAAAAATGTCATTTTGAGCACGTGACTATATAAAATGAAATAAATAGTAAATGTGATTCAAAAAAGGCGAGGCAAAAGTTTTTTTTCTTTTTTTGATCGCTTGCAATACTAAAGGGACTCATTCGATGAAACCATTAAAATGAATAAAAATATAATTTCAATTGCAGGAGCACTTAGTGCTTGGCTGTTCAAGAAATGATGTTCTGATATGAAACATTGAAATATGCATAGCAAATTTCATTTTAATCTTCATTTTCATTCTTAAAGCTTAAAATTATATCTTCATCAAAATTTATTTCCTGCTATATTATTTAACTGTATTACGTAAGATGTTCGATGACCACTGTTACTATGTATATAAAAATTCTTGAATCCATGAATTAATTATCAAAATAATGCATCTAAGCATATTTTAAATTGATAAACGCATTTTTTAAAAAGTTTTGAATTGAAATTTCAAAATTTGTAGATTTACAGAATTAGAGAGAAATAATTGCTTAATGGAATATCAAATAAATATAGCAATTTAATATAAACTATATTAAATCTTTTAGCATAAAAACATAATAAATAGCAACATTTTTAATCATACTAGATATTGAAAATATATCGAATTTGACCCAAAATGATATTTAGATCTGAAACTTAAAAAACAACAACACATCTTTAAATGCTCTCAAGGTATAGCAATTTTGAACTGCTAATAGTTAATGTATCGAATTTTTCTTTAGATATTTGACATTTTGAAATTGTCTTAGGCGACATACGAGCCTGATCTATGTCTGTTCAGGCTCGTTTTGTGAACAGACATAAGACAAATTGTCTTATGTCTGTTCACAAAACGAGACATAATTAAAATTTCAACCTCCTCAGAGTAAAATAATTTAATTTACAGAAAATTTTAAAGTTAAAGACTGAAATTTGAGTGAAAAATATTACATAATCTTATAGCATAAAATTAAATAGGAACAAATGATGTATTATACAATAAAAAAGAATATTCCCCGAGTCTCATTGTGGTAAAAAAATGACAAACTTTAAAACTAAAAGAAATTGAGTTACTTTAAAACTCTGGTAATTTATGAAAGCCAAATGTCTGAATTTTTAATTTATTTTGAAATAAAGCCTTACCTCAGTAAGCATTTGGCGCCAAATCCAGTTACAATGTCGAGAATTCAAAATTGTATGTGCATAATACCATTGAATTGTTTGTAATAATTTTACAGAAATAAATTAATTTTATATTATTGAATAAATGCACTGCTAATTTTAAAAAAAATCTAAATCGTTGCACAATTTATAACTTTATTAGAGGTATTCAATAAAATTATGTTGACATGAAAATATGACACATCAATATTTTCGGCAAAATCCATTCCATCTTTCTGCAACAAACACTTAAACAGTAAAATATTCAATTTAATTACTAATAAGCTCATCAGAAACTGCTTCTATATTATGTTAATCACGAATAAATTTGAATTTATTGTTTAAAAGGATAAATTAATACCCATACAATAATAACGAAAACATATTTTGACATAATTTTAAATTACATATGAAACTTTAAGAATCTTTTTAATGCATCGGTATTTAAATTTTGTCTAAATTAATGATTATCAATGCTTCTTATTTAATTTACTTTTGACAGTAGAAGAGTCAACATTTTAAACTTTAAACTGTAGTTTAAAATTAGTTCATTAAATATGGATCTGAAATTTATATAAAAAATTTTATTTTGTAGTTCTGCCAGAAAATTATTTATTAGTTTAAGTTTCATAAGAAACAATCTGCTCTTCATTTGATGATTTTTTAAATCAAACCATTATAGAATAGAACATAGCTATTAGGCCGTGGTTACTGTGAACGCTTTGTAAATATATTTCTTTTGCATTGAAGCAAATATCTGTCAGAAATGCAGCTAATTAGAACATTTGTCGGCTAATTTTACAATTATTAAAAGATCATATGCATATTTTGCATTTAATTATCATAAATTACAGTTTTTAATGCATCGTCTTCAAGTATCTGCGATTTACTAATGGAAAATTTCCATTGAAATGATGTTGCATTCTTTAAAACAAATGGCTTTCATGAAAAATATTTATTTATTTAAATATTCTGATTTTTACCTGGCACTTGTTTAAAGTATCTCTTTTTAAACTCCGTATTTTATATTTGTGGATAAATTTACGATTTCCCTATAATTGTGACTATAAAATTGGTATAAAATAGCCCTATCTGGTTCTTGCACCGTTAAACTTAATTCAAATTCGCAGAAACATATATATTTTTAATGAAATAAGGGTGGAAATGCAGTTCTTAATCACTGGACCAGAACTTTCTTCACAAAAAGATTTAATAACTGAAGAAAGGAAACATTCTTTATTTATTTATTTTCCTTATTTTATCCAAGCATCGATAAATAGAAACATTAAAATTTAATTCAGAATCGTGATTTTTACTCGTGCCCCAGGAAAAGATGAAATACATTAATAAAGATCTATAAACCAAACTTCTTCTAATAAATAATTTTGATGGTTATTTTAATACGTTTGACAAAAAATTAAATACATATTTCTGAATCATTGATTTTGATCGTTTGCCTGTCGTGGGAGTCAATAAATAATGTAAGCTACTTCCTGCGAAAATCCGAACGACTCTTTTAGCTTGCATGAACGTTATCTGTAATCGATCTGATAACCTCTAAAAACTATCCTTCTTAGCATCTGTCCCTTTTATGAGGACATTAAAGGAAAAAAGTGAACCGAATTTTGAAAATTTCGCATCGCAATTCATGTTTATGTGTTTTAGAAAAAAAATTAAACTCTTATTTGAGTAGATAAAATCCATACAAATGGAAATGTTTTCAAGGTGAATCATTTTGGCTGACTAAATATGTAGTCAGCATGTCTTTTTGAATCCATGGCATTTGTAATACTCATTAATGAATATTACAAATGATTCTATTTAAAATAATTTCACAATTTTAATTAATAATATTTACCACTTTTATGTTTCTGTATGTCAACAATTAAATTAAAACAATAGTATGAATGGTTTCATACTTTAAACCAGATTAATATATATATTGTAAATGATACTGATTTTGATTTTAAAGGCGTGTTTTATAAAGGATGGTAAAAGAATTTTACAAACGTTAATATCTCAACAAGGATTAATTAATAAAAATAATAATCATTTCCAAAGGAATGAGAATAAATGGAAAAACCTTCGCAGATTTCCTACATTTACGTCTTTCTAATTTATATTTCCATTTATCAACAGTTTAATTAGAACAAAGTGATAAAATAGCTTCTTAATAGAAACCTGATTACTATAAATATCAAACCTGATTCTGATTCGAACAACAAATTTTTTGAAGTAAAGTAAACTGATGTTACAAGCATTAATATCCTAAAAAGGATTATTTAATACAAATAATAATCATTTCAATAAAAATAAGAATGAATTGGGAAAATTATTTGCAGATTTTGTACATTTACGTCTTCATGTATCGATAACAAAGCATGTTCAATAAATGTGGATTCGTTATTGATTAAATGTTTAATGACATATTTAATTAGATGTTGAGTTTTTGGTTAATGTCACTTACTTATTTCAATTTAAATAAAATTCCATCTCTTAAAGATTATTTTGAATTTAGCATTATAATATTTTCTATGTGAAATCCGAAATATTTATTTAAAAATTCAGCAATCTTTTTTTTAAATTTTACATTTTTAATGACTTCTTAAATACTGAAATTTTTTAACGGTAATATATATTATCAGTCTTGTTTATATGACAAAAATATCACTTTAAAGTTTTGTTTTTGTAATATTATATAGCAAAAAAGTATGTTTCTTTGTAAATATTTCTAAATGACAGTTTTGGAGTATAAATCCTTACGAATATAGCCATATTAGTATCAAGAAATAGATATCCTTTTAAATTCCTTAAACGAGTAACTGCACATTTCTGTTGTTATTTCCAATGGTAGTTATTATAGACAAGCTCACTCAACTGTCAACGATTTTGAAGCTGAAGGTGCGTATCTTGTTTTTTAGGACCAAAAGTACGTATTAGCTACTCACTCATTGCTTCCACCCAGAGAGGGAAATTTAGACTTACTTCAGAAATAGGATCCAATTACTCATTTGGGATCCGACCACAAGTAAAGAAATTAAATTTAACTTATTGTAATTTTCTGCTGGAATTCAGAAGACAACTTCGCTGAGTTGCTCTTAAAAGGCAACTATACTAGTAATTATTTTTATTTGTAATCCTTTATTATAAATTGGACCTTGCGGTTTAAAGTCATCTTATTTCAAAAAAAATACTATGTAAAAAAGGTTATAAAAATATCTATGTTATAAAAAATGTTTCTGCGAAAACGGAAATATTAGAAATTTTATTTCCAAGTTATTGGAAATAAAATTAACAACTTCTCTTGCTACGTGACATGCATCTATGCTGGTTACATGCAACCAAAGACATTGAAATATATCATTATGAACATTGACATAAGTTTTTTTTTATAATTATATGCAACATTTTTTCCATCGTAAGTAAATTTCCAAATAACTAAATATAGAACCTTTTATCTACGAATCTGTTAAATTTTTTCGTTGTCTTTCAACAAAAAATTATTATTTTTATTAATATTCTTGAATATATTGGATTCTAATAATTCAGAATATATGTTTTATGTTTATCGGATTTTCGTTGTTATCATGGCTCAAAAACTAATTTTTAAATTATTAGAGATGTTTATATAACTTTAAATGTGGGAAAAATGTTTAAATGAAGGGATAAATGTTTTTTTTTGTTTTTATATTTCTGAAGAAGTTAAGTCATCTGAAATTTTAAGTCATCGTTCGCAAATTGAAATAATAAATTGAGTTATTTATTTCAAATTGCCTCTTAAAATAAATTTGTATATGGTCCCATTTAGATTAAATAGATATGACTTAATCAATTTTAATTATAAAACAAAGGTATCGAAATGATAATGATGATGAGAGATCTCGCCACCCTGGAAGGTACACTAACAGGTGGGAGTGACTTCTCCCATCAATGACGAGACATACTTCCTACTTGAAGGGTTGTACCATGACTAGTGATGACCCTTAGGACTCAATTACAATTACCGCCAGTGTCGTTGTGCAGTTATCCGGTCATTAAGATATACGGTTTAAATCCGTGCCTTCATGGTGGGTCAGAGAATCTGGTATGCCTAATCATATATTTTAAGATATTCATAATGCATTCCTAAATCTGGCTTAGATCTAGGAAAATGAGATAAAAATTTAGAATTTGTAAAATGTCCGGAAATATATTAATTGATGCAAACTGCATAAAATAGGATTCTTTCTGTCATTTAAAACATTTTTATATTTTATTCATACATCTGTTCATAATGCTTTAGCTAATAGTTCAAAATAATAATGAACACCTTGTGTAATGGCTGCTTGCGCTGTTTTGAAATAAATATTAAAGATCCCGTCAGTTTTAAAGTAGAAACGGTATTTGCTTTTATGTCGCTTTTTGTATTTTCCACCGCCTTTATTAGCTTTAAAATAAGAGATGTCGAAAAACAACTTTTATTTTCATCTACTTGTCCTTTTGCAAATAAGTTGACTCTATAACTAATGGCCCAAAATAAAAAAATAAAAAAAACCATTAATCAGCTTTTTTTACTCCGCATTACCATTAAAGCATAATCATTACTCTCTTTAAAATATCATTTAAAAATATGATGTTATTAAAATGACCATCAAAAATTTCTTTTTATTACTTACAGTTTATTTAAACCGATTTCGACAATTTTTTGATC
>JAOUZG010009418.1:1588505-1618849 GCA_026289955.1 Argiope argentata
ATATGATGTTGATGATTATAGAAATAATATAATACTATTCTTCTGTTCATTGAAAATATTAAATTTCAATAAAACAAAAAAAATAAACTATAGATTAAAAAATAATGTAATAATTCTTTGTTTAGTAATTTACTCTATTTCAACAAGATAATTTTCTTTATTCCATAATTGCTTCCAATAAAAGTAAATGACATCTTTGAGTTTCTATTTATGACATGGCCTTAGTAAATGAATTAGAGAATATTTCTATTTGTTAAGAACTGCAAAGGCACATTTTATATTTGGAATTCTAGAAAACTGACATTCAATATTATTCTTTAAATTTTCTTTATAATATTTGAAAGTTCTGTCTGGTAGAAGTTTTTTCCATTGGGTTCTAAAATATTTTTGGTCAGCAATAGAGGATTTTATTTTAAGATAGTGGCAGCAGTGGATGATTTTATCAAAAGAGATTGCTAACGCACATTCCTTGGAATGTCATAGAACAATTTAAGGTTTTTGAAAAAAGAAAGATTCCTTCAAGATAAAATTCAAAAGAAAAAGTAATTTTTGTTCTGTTTAATTGAATAAATTCTGTCAATTATAATTATACTATTTTCAGACAAAAAGCTCTTGGAAATTTAAAACCCTTAAATATATAAATATAAAATATAAATAAAACCTATTAATATTAGATATTTCGACTATTTCAATTTCTTAAATAAAATTTATAAATAGAATTTATTTTAAGTAAAGGGAATAAAACTTTTAATTGATACCGCACTTAAAAAGAATGCATATAAAGATAAATCTTTTCGCATTTCATTTTTAGTTGTATATATTTTATGAATATTGTTTATTGGAAATTATGTATATATATATATATATATGTGTGTGTGTGACCATGATGAATTCTAATTTTTAAACTCTTTCTGGTTACCTAAGAATTTATATGATGACAAAATTATGTAGCATAGATAATAAGTGGTCTTAAAAGATTCCTAGAATAATTATCAAAATAGAATGGGACAATTCTATTTTGTATTCTATGTATTATACAAAAATTGATAATATCGACTCTGGTGAAGTGATAGTTATCTGAAGATGGTTCAAAAAAGGAAAAAAATTATCTAAATTCTTCCTATAATTGTTTCATCCGTCAATTTTATTCTAATTCATTTAAACTATTAAAAAATGCATTTCTGCTATGAAACGTAATGCGATTTTTAGAAGAACAATTCTTTTATTAATTAAGAATAATCAATTAATAATGATATCATTTGATTAAATTTTGGGCTTGAAAATCCTTCAGAAAAACAACAATATTAGTCTTCATTTAACTATTGTCTAAACATCTATGAAACAAGAAAAAAACTAGTTAACTTATGTGGATTAAGAAAATTATGTATTTTCAGTAACGCATATCAAGAATATTCTAAAATGATTTATGAAGCAATTTAGGAAATAATATTAGATTTTTCATGTATTATTACCATTTCCTTTCCATTTACGCAAAGGAACTATTTGCTTCTCTCCAAACGCATATCACCAGCACCTTTACTTATAAATGACAATTCCATCCTCCTTGAGAGTAAAACGGATTTCAAGGGGGTTAGAATGGAATGGGTAAATATAAACGTCCCTTTCTTATCATTAAGCCTACACTTGAGTAATACCAAGCGTCCGTAATCCACTTCAGAAACAAATGGAGAAATTGTGGTAATGCTGCCACCGGGCGATTGCGGTTCATTTGCTGAATTTCCAGTTGAATTTATCCGCTGCCACTTTTGTCATCTAAATAATGGAACTCGCTTTGTATTTGCTCCCAACTTTATCCCTAGCCTGTGATCCACTAGGGATAAAGTTGGGAGCAAATACAAAGCGACTAGGATACTACATCGATAAACAGTTGAACTGTTTGTGATTTTGCACCAGGCAAACGAAACATAACGTATCTTTAAATATTTGTTTTACTATTAAATAAATGGTTCCATGTTCTTTTATTTTTCGTTCATGGAAAACACATAAGGTTGTTAAATCTGTAAGAAAACGACATTAAGGAAATATACCGTGTCAAATCATAGAATCGAAAATGGAACAGTAAGTCATGAGATTTAATGATTGTAAAGAGAATGAAACTTCCCACAATACTGTGTCAAATGCTGTGTTGTGACGTCACGACTTTTCATTTATTACATGCGATTTTAAGAATGATAAAATAAAATTAGCTAATTATTTAATTTAAGGAAAACAGCTGTTCCTTATTAAATTAAATGGAAAGGAATTGTCTTTTATTAAGTTGCTAATTAAAATAAATTGTTAATATTTTTTGTATCAATTGGTGCACTAAAGTTATCTAAATGGCAATTATATTATTGGTAGTGCCAATTTGTAGAAACAATAACAAATTTGTCTTTCATTCCGTCACCATTTCAACTGCCGGTTTTGAATCAATTCAGTATTCTTCTGTGAACGATAGTAAAAAATAACTATAAATATTTATAAAACAATTGTTTTCTTGCGTAAATAAATTATTTTCGGATTAGTGATATTCTTCTGTAGTTATGAATATTCCCATAGTCATTTAATATGTTTTCAAATTTTTTGCTAAACATCATTTTTTCTCATTTTCATCGGGAAACATTGATATTCAACATGATTTGAGGGCAAATGGGAGATCAATACCTTTCTGTTATGCTGAAACAAAAATGCAATATTTTAAATCATAATTTATTATTAATGGCCAATGCATTATTTAGGCATTCAGGATAAAATCTGGGGAAAGAACTTTTAAATAAGGCATTGGACCTGAAATGAATAGAACAATCTAAATGAAAGGAGAAAATAATACCATTTACAGATAATACTTACAGATAAATTATGTCATTAAAGTAATACATTTATATTTATTGCTACAATTTAAACCGTTTTCACTTGTTTGGTTCCGAACTTATCGCTTAACCCTTTTATCAGAATTTGTTTATTTTCATTGTACTCTTGTTTACAAACACTAGCAGTGGTTCAAATGTTAACGAATATAAAAACAAATTCATTTTTCTGTCTGCATATTTGTCTGTATCAAATTTCAATGGATAATATTGGTCTTCTTAAATTCCAATCTTGTACAGTTTATATATATATATATATATATAATATATATAATCTGATTTAAACTTAATTGATTTTCTAACTTTAAACTTTCAGTTTAATTTAGCGCATGTGAACTTCATTCTGAAATATTCTCTTATTTCCTGATCCCATTCCACTTTTTCTCTTTAATAAATTCAAAACGAGTTAAAAAATTCCAAAATCGGCTAAGAGCCAACAAGTTCCCGACCTCCGAGTGAAGGAATAAAAAATAGCACCTAACACAATCTTCTAAAGGATTCCTGTATTTCCCATGTTTAAATCAGAACGTGTAAAAAAATAAATATCAAAATTTCAGTGCATATAAACACTGTGATAATTCTTTCCCCCTCTCTTTTAACCTAATCTGCTCTTGTATCGCGCCTGTGAGCGGAGGTGCTTTGTCCACGCTGTTTGTAAATAAAGCATGCCTCCCGAAATAAAATAAAACGAATTTAAAAATTTCAAAGTGTCTTCTCAGTATTTATCCACTATTCTGCTTAAAAATTAATTAATTATATAACAGAAATTCTATTCTGAAATATTGTAGCATTACAAATTTTTTCTCTTGATTTTACATTTGTATCCATTAGCTCATTAAGAAGCATGTCAGTCTAAAAAATCATCTGTTTGACAAAATTCGGATCTGGTTTCATGCCAGACATGCCAAAAAGTAGCTAATAATTTAAAAACTCGCCAAAAGTTCATTATATTCTATAACTATAATACATAATAAAAAATATTTTAGGATGGCTGGGATTATATTTGGTCTGGAAATCGCCAACAAAATTATTCAACTTCGATCACTAGACATTAATCTTAAGTCTAGCCAATGGCGTCTTGTTAAAATCCAAAAGGTCTTACAATAAATCATTTCAAAATAAACTGAGTTCTGTTTACCTTACTCAGTGTATTAGCGCCGATTTTTTTTTTCTTCGAAAAATAGCCAAGTAAGTTTATAAGCGAAGCAATAGCGCTTTTCATAAAAAGACAAACAAAAATTAATGACATTCAATTATTTATTGAAAATCTCTGAATAAAAATAACACAGCATGCTACTGGATCTTTTATATTTCGCATTATTCACTTTGTTAGGTATTGGCATTTGTTACATTATATATATATATAATATGAAAAATTTCATTTATATATGTTATAGCGTTAAATGTAAGTAATGATATATTTTAATCTAATTGAAATCCTAATTAAGTTCCATATTTGTATCTTATTTTAACCTATATTAGCATAATTCTAAAATGTTCTTTTATTTTCTAATGCAATTCCACTTTTCATTTAATATTTTTAACATGTGCTCTAGAGATCTATATATTCAGCAGGATCTCATGCTCTGAGAGAAAAGATGCTTATCACATTCTTATTCTTATCACTTAATGCTTATCACATTCTTTTTAAAATTTTTAAATGCCCATATCTTTAATCGGCTCAATCAAATAAATTCTTATCAAAATCTGAATTTGAAAATCGTTCTATGGAAAATTAACCCTCATTTTGCTCATCTGCTGGTGAAGTGTTGTAACTGGCGTATTTCTTACCGCTTATTCTTTATACATAAATTATGCTTTGCGTAGTAGAATAAATGAAAGTTAAAAATTCAAACTTACTATGTACTCAAAATACGTTTACATAGTATGTATATATATTACAACGTTAAATGCTTATATTTGTATAAACGTATGTATAAAAATGAAAAAAAATGAGAACCTTTGAAAATTGCATGATATGACACGTTTGTTGAAAATGAAGATTTTTATACTTGAACGATAATTTTAGAGATAATTCAATAAATTTCTAAAATGAACATTTAGGAAGTATTTTATGTGAATATTCATATTAGACTCATGACTAACAAAAAAAGAAAAGAATTAACATATTATATTGCTTTGAGAAAAAACTGATAATTTATTTTTTTAAAATTTCCATAAAATCTTATGTAAAAAATGCTCACAAAGTACAATTAAGTTTTGCTAAATTAAAATATAGGTCTTTTACAATTTTATACAATCATAATAACGATTTCAGGACCTACGATAACTATAGTTATTATAACTAAGAATCATTTACTCTATGATTAATCCACCAATTTATACCTCTCCGAACCCATCTAATCTCAGCATATTTTTAAATGTAACTGTCCTGCTTTCTATGGATATAAATAATTGCAGTGTATTTTGCAGCTTCAAATTCGGAGCGTGAATATGAACACCTCTTTCTTATTTCGAACCCTACACTCCTGGAATAACAAAGCGCCCGTAATCCACTTCAGAAAGAAATGGCGGAATAGTGGTAATGCCTGCCTCGGATGGTTGCGGTTCATTTACTAAAGTTGCCGCGGTATTTGTCCGATGCCACTTTTACCATCTAAATAATGGAGGCGGATGGAGCGAATGATTCACAAGGGATAAAGATTGGGACGGAGAAGATATTACGAGGAAGTTACAACGATAAACCTCTTAACTATCTGTGATTTTGTGGGTAATATTTGTGGCAGAATGTGGTATATCATCAAATAGTTGCTGTACTATTTTGTTGAGATTTCCATTTTATTCATAAGCGCATTTTATTATCATAGCAGAACACGATGTTGTTTTTGGAATGAGGTTTTAGGCGTCAACAAAAATAAAGGCGAAAAATAAAAAAAAATATTTGCACGAGCATCTAAAAAAAAATCAGCTTTTAATAACATGTTGCCATCGCATTTACAAAAGCTCTGAATTTAAAAAAAACTAAAAAATTTCTTTTTATTCATTACAAGGATAAACGAAGAAAACAGAGAAATACAAGTTCATAAAAGTTTCAAAAAGTAATTTGCATTATATCTAACTATATAATATTTATTTCTCAGATTCAAGTACAAGAAAACAAATTCACAATCTCATAAATTGTAATAAAAAAATCAACAGCAGAAGCCGAATCCATTACTTTCAGTGAGTAATAAAAGCATATTGCCATGTAAAATATGTCTGAAACTGATTTCAAAATAATGCTTTGTGTTGTTGACGTTACGCTTCACAATTCTGGTAAAAGAAGAGTTTATTTTGATATCCTTTTTATTCTTTAAAATCTGCTACATGGAAATTCTACGCTCCGTAGTAATGAAAAGAATTCTGATTGAGATTTTGGAATCCTTTTTTCCCCTTGAAACCTATATTTGACGTAGAAATACAATTTCAATAATGCGATATCGTATTAAATTATTTTATTCAATTCGTTGCCTTTTTCAGTTATTGTAAGTAGTCTAAGTAAAGAATACTTAAGATTTAAAACAGTATACTGAATTTTTCTCATTTGACTGCTTGTGTTTTGGAGTGTTTTGAATTCCAGCCTTTGGACAGACAGGAAAACAAACTTCCTATTAATAGATTTTTTTAAAAAAACAGATAGAAATCTGTCAACTCGTTCTTAAGATCATACGTCAAAATTTATCTGTCTAGTTATAACAGTCTTCGAATTATCCTATTTCCAGACAGACAAATTTCATAATAAAACAATCTGTCCAAATGTCTATATACCAGACAAGCAAATATACAGAATATTTTCAGTCAAGGAGATATAATAATAAAATATTATATCCAAATATCTATAAACCAAATTTTATCTCTTCATTCGAAACTGTTTCTAAATTATTCTATTTACAGTCAGAGAGATATAACACTAAAAATATGTTTTTCTAAACACTAAAAGATGTATAACACTCTAAAATATATGTATGTTTAAGGAGGCTTAAACGTGAAAATTTGTTAAAATCTTCAATTTCAAATTCTTCGAAGATTCCACTATTATCTCTGCATAAAGCAAATGATAAATGCAGAAAATTCATCAGAAATGGGCTAGGTATTAGTTAACAAATTTTATTTTTAAAGAAAGGAAGAAAATGATTTTGTTTAGTTGACTTCGAAAACGTTTTTAGTCAAAAAATGACTTTCATAATAAAAATTAAAAATGCAATATGTTTATATATGGAAAAATAATTTTTTATTTACATACCTCTATTTATAAATTCCCCATTCATCTAACAATTTTGATTTCACCTATTTTGTTATACATATAAGTTAACAATTCTTATGCATTTTTCCATAATACTGAAATAAATAAAAGGCAATGAATAGCGAGTTGGATTTGGATTGCAGGCTGCATGTAAAACACAAGATAGCAAGAAAACTATCGCATGCATTATTGTTTCGACGTCCTTCTATATCATTCTAAACGAGGTAAATTGATTCCATCTTGTTTCCTTCCCCAAGAATAACGGCTGTCGGAGTCGTCGACATGCAATAGCTCGGGTGGAATAAATGCGGGGCTTGAATTTTCTGATTACGGGAACTTTTCCATCGGCGACATCACACCGTGCTTTTACGATGAAAGTTGGGAGCTTTGGACCTGATCATCATGAACCGGGGTGCCAAAGAAAGGGGCTCGTAAAAGGACTTAGATTGAATGCGATGGGAATTTCAAGGAGATTTTATTGATCACCGCCGACGAAGAAAGGGAAAATTTCACTTCCTTCACCCGATAGAAGGGATTGGAAATTCTATTTTACAAAGGACTGAAAAGGGGTTTTGTTAAATGGACTAAAAAGGAAAGTTCTTGGACAGATGATAGGATTTATAGAAAAAAAATTGATGGGAATGTTAGGGCTTTTTATACTATTTCTGTGGAAACAAGATTGTAGGAATACATCTGTGTTGATGATGGAATTAAATATTTCAATCGCTTATATTTGAATCCAGAAATCTAGCCTTTAAAAAATTAATAAATAATATGATCTGCTTTTGCATTCTTCTTTACCTAGTGATTATTTGTTTTGCTAGAAAATTTATATATAACTTCCTTTCCATAATTCTGCTAAACTGTCCAATATTCATCCAGTGTTATTTTAATTGTCTTACTTAAGATCAATTTATTGTGCTCATACATTTTCTTAATGGAAACAGTTCCACAGTATCATCTAGTTAATACGCTGTAAAATGTTGTTTAAATTGAAATCTAAATTTTGAATCATCGAAATCTCGTTTTTTTATTTATCTTTCAACCCCAGAGATGTTAAACAAACCTTCTTCTTTAGTTTTAAGGCATAGAAGAAGATCATTAGATTGAATATTTGACGAAACAACGAAAATGAATTGAATGCATCAATGCAATTTATTCTTGAAAATTACTGAAATTTATTTTTAAAAATTTCCAAAATACAGCTCGAAGTTTCATGATTATAAAAATACTTACATTAAAACTTTTTAATAAATTTTTATTTTACTTAATATTTTAAAATGGTGAGGAATAAATTTTTATGCAGTAACATTTTCAGAATGTGTCTTTGAAAAATGACAAACTCAACTTGATTTTTAATAAATTGAATTTTTCCCCTCATTATATTTCTACCGCATTTGGAAACTGTAAACCAAGCAAGTATGCACGAACAAACACAACCACACACATGTTCATGCACACATGCTCGCAAGCGTACGCACGCACGCGCGGTCTCTCTTTCTCTTTTTCATTCACACAAACGCTCTCTCTCTCTCTCTCTCATACGCACACACACGTGCGCGCTCGCTCTCTGTCACTTGCTCTCTCACACAAACACACACGTTTCTCACACGTAAATATGCTGCTGCTTACATAGTCATATTCGCACTCTCTTTCACACGCACATACACTCTCTTTTTCTCTCACATACACACTCTCTCTCACACAAACATACGCTGAAGCTCACATAACACAAATAAACACTAACAGTCATCTGTATTAACACATACAAGGCTATATATATATATATATATATATATATATATATATATATAAAGCGTAAAAAGTTGGAAAGTTTATAATTCAAATATTTTTTGATTATTCCCAGAATAGATTTTAGTTATATGTATTCGATAGACCCAGCCGTTCACTTCATCCAAGATGCTTCTAGAAGTGGGTTTACAATATCTGCTGAGTTATTATTAAGTACAAAGACGGGGAGGGGGGGACATTATTTTTTCTTGATAACTAAACTTTCCGTTATTATGTTATTGTCAAATAAATTAATTTTTAAAATTCTTATGAGAAATACTGTGCAACACAAATAACCTTAAATACCATGTAACACAATTAAAACAATTAGAAATAAAATATTTTTATATGACAAACACGATGTGTTAAACAATAAAAGTCATCAAATCTTTAAAAAAATTATTTCCTTGTACAAGAAAAATCGAACAGAGGAGTAACTAATAAAGTGACTCCAACATTAGAGGCAAAATGTACAGATGGAGCTCCAGAAAAAGAAAATATAATTTCTCTTTATTTTCCACCACCGATAATGGTTTCTAGGAGTGTTGTCAAGAATCAAGACTTTAAGAAAGTAAGTAAAAATAAAAAGAACTTTCGCGAGATAGTTGTCTGGATGTAGAAAGAGACAATTATCGAAGGGCTGAAATGTCAAAATGCGAGAGGGAAAAAAATCCTTCAGCCACGACCGGATCTATCGCAGTTCTCCCATTGCTTCACTTATCGATATGTCACACGTGTCAAATGTCCCTTGATATCTTGCTGGTGACAGCACGATTCATAAAAGACTGGCCAAAGTTTATATATATATATATATATATATATATATAGTACATTTATTCCCTTTCCCGAAAAATCATTTCACACCAGAGATTATTGCTTATTGAGCTAAAAAGTTTTACTTTATTTTAGGTGGATTTCGTGTACTATGTTTTCGTAAGGCGAAATTGGAACAATATTTGTGAAGAATTATATAAGCCAGTTGTCTTTGATGAGCATTTGGTTCACCGATATTAATGATTGCTAAAATTGCAATTATAACTAACCACTTCTGGCGACTAGCTTACTATCCAAGATTATTGACTTTTTATGTTATTGAATGATTAATATAAAAGGTATTTTTAAAATATCAATTTGTTTGTTATGAATTAAAGCTTTGACTTTAACTTAATAATTCTGTAATAAATCATTGAGGACATTAATTAAAATATTAGAATGTATAATTGGACATGAAAATTTTATTTCGGAATTAATGATAAAAAAATTTCAATGTCCTTTTCAATTACTACTATTAGTTCATACTCTTCCTATATTTGCATTGTTGAAATTTTAAATCATTAATAAAATGCTTTTTATTCATCCAATGAAGTTCAAATAGATTTCTTTATATTGTAGTAGATGACAATTGATAATAATAGTTTTTTTTTTCAAATATTAATTTCTTAATTAAATTTTAAGATTTAATTGGAGTTTTAGTATTTTGTAATGAAAATTGAAATCAACAAGTAGTAGCTCAATTAGTAAAATGCTTGGATTTCGGTGTTTTTCACGTGGAGATGAAGAATGCGAGTTCAATACTTGCGAAAATCAATAATTTTTTTGTTAAATTATTAATATTAATTGTAATTATTTAATAAAAAAGTTACCGAAATTAATTTTTTCTTTGTTGATATAAGAATTGACAATTTTTTTTTGTTATATTACTTGTTTCATCAATTTTAACGTTAAAAAAACCACGTGATTGAATATGTTGACGAATGAGTTTAATTTTCATAACATAAAAATTAGTGTAATTTTATAAATAAATTTGAAATATTTATTAAAAGTTTTAAAAAAAGCGCAAATTAAAATTGGTACCATTGAAAAGCAATTTTGTAAAAGGTAAGATAATTCAAAAACCTTTTATGAAAATTAATCAATTTGGAAAATTAATCTATTTTCATTAGGTAAGTCATAGCGAGTATCAATAGAATAGTATAAGCCTATTATTAACTTAAGCCTTGATTATTAAACTTTCCTATTAATTCTTATTTCTTAATTTCTTTCACATCATCTGGTTGAATTGAATACAAAATGTTTATTTACTAAAGAATTGTATAAATGCAGCTGTATAAATGTTGTATACAGCAGTCTACTGAAACTTTCATACATTATTATATTTATATTCTACTGTTGCCATTCCTGTATAAGTGAAAAGAACGATTTCTGTGCCACGTCTGTTAGCTTTTATATGTAGATATTTTGTTTCATTCTGTCTTAATCTCTTCATCAATAAGATACTTTTAAATTATTTCTGAATAGTATAAAAACACAGTTTGAGAAGTTTAAAATCATTCTATTCATTAAACTATGCATAACCTGGATTTTACTATCTATTTCTTTATATTCATTCAAGGAAAGACCACCAATGTTTCAAAAAGGGCTCATTTTATAACATTTTCTTCACTTCTTGGTTTTAAATTAAAATCTTCGTTATAAAGGCAATATGATTTCACAAAATCTATTACAGGCTTACGTTATAGAAAAAATAAATCAAATGTGAAGAATTAAGTGAAATCTTTAGGCAATATTCATCAACGATTGGTAAAATACCAAAATGAAATATTAGTAGCAAAAATGAAAACGATTTCTCGCGTCAACAACGAAGTTATCGTCTGTAACATAAATTAATATATTTTTTAATTAATTAAAAATTAATAATAAATTACACATAAAAAATTTAAATGACGAATAGATAATTTTATTTGTAAATGTTGAAAAATTATTTTTGTATACTGTAACATAATTTTAAACTAAAGCAGAAAATCATCAAAATTTCACATAATTTTTTAAGTAATATAATTTCCTAATTAATCTTACTAAAATTTCCCCCTACCCATTTAGAAAGCTTTGAGACAGATATTTCAGTCCCTATAGTATGTATATATGCTAAATTTGGCAGTTATTTTTGAACCGGTCTAACTGGTTGGTTTCCTGCACAATTGCATTCAGAAATAAAGAAATAAATCAAAATTTCAATATGAATTTTGAATTGTCTTCATTTTTAATATCAAAATCTGTTTAATGGAGATGTAGAATGAATATTTTAAAGTTATTAACATTTCATATATAAAACCTGGCATCAAGCAATAAGAGTGTCTGTTATGAACGCTGATCTAAAAAGTCAATTCATATTTTCAGTTTTATACTCTCGTGAATCGTTAGCATAGTGAGATTTATGTTTATCTAGCTCCCAAGTACAAAAATAATTTTGTAAATAAAAATTGGTTTCTGCTGCTCGGCTTGTGTGGAAGATAAAGAAATTTGGCCAGTCTATCGAGAGAGTAGTTTTGTTTGGTATATGCAAGAACTGTTGAACGAAATGCACAGTGAACAATAAGCAAGGCAATCATCGCATCTTCTGAAAACTTCTTTTTGTTTGGCTGACAAGAACATATTAGAATGGCAAGAAAGCTTTTCGGCAAGAAATGGGAGCACCGGAAACAATCCAAAGTAAATCTATAAGCGCAACTCCCACAACATCAAATATATTTCTCTGCAGTTTGTTGCATTTGGAAAAAGCAGCTGTGCTCAATTTATTGGTCTTTCAAATACAAACAAAAGCTTTTTATAACATTCTTTGGGGAATCATTCTTTTTGAGAGGATGAATACCACTGTTGGCAATTTCTACTCTCTTTTTTTCCGATTTCGAATTCATAAAGATTGACTCCATTTTGGAGGCAAGTTTCGATATATCTTGATTACAAAAGATGAGTTTTATCTTTCGCGGTACTCGTACCAAAAAATTTAAATTGAAACATCTTTTTAAAAAAGCTTAGATATTTGTTATTAGAATGTTTTATCAGAATTTTGGATTAGTTAAGTGGCACTTGCTCGAACACTTTTATTTCGGATTCTTCAATATTTCATGAATCTGAAATTCATCCCACCTTGAAGTGACAATAATTATCGTTCACTACTTTCTATAATTATAGGCGGAGCTTAAAAATACCCCGCCTCTTTTATTTGCCTCATTATCAGAAGTGAAAACCCCAACAGGTGCTTTGGAGTCATTCAACTCAGAGAATAATTTATCAGGATATATATAACGCTAAGCATGAATAAAATTATCTGATTGGAAATTTCATTTTTTATTTGCATTAGTTTATGATCTTGTATTTATAGTGGTTAATTAGATCCTCTTCTCCAGGACTTATCCCAGCTATTGTTATTATTTTATTTCGGTACTTTTTAATTTTGGCGATGGAATTCTCTTGTTGGTGAATCGTCTATTGTTTCAACTCATTTGTTTGTAAATAGTTTTGATTCGAGTGCTTGTGAAATACTTAATTCGTAGAATTACAGGTGATTATTGTTTGTGTTTTATTTAACTATATTGTTACGTTTTTAGCGTAGCGGGTTCGGATTGAATGGACTTTATTTGAGGACAGCACAAACAAATTTATTTACAGCTATTTACAGTTATGTACAGGATAATTGATAGAATAACAATTTCAGAAAACACAATCCAGCAGTCAACAGTCACTTACAGCGTAAATGCAAGTCTTATGCACAATAAACGCAGTTTGCAAAACAGCTATAGTATAGCTCAGCAACAGTCAATCACAGCGAGCTCATTAATACAGCGTTAACAGCAAACGCAAACATTGCTCACTAATAACAAGCGAAAGTCCGCTAGTGCAGCAAACCGCTTCTCTTCCTCGAGAGAGATCATCTGCAGGAAGTGGCAACCCGCCTCTTATATAGTCGGGCGAAAGCACCGAGAGGCTTCCGCAATCAGGGAGAAAAACCTCGGCGCAGCCAGAATTGTCTCGGGGTTACCAGAATATTCCTCCCTCCAAGTCAACTCGGCTGGCGCAGAGCACCTTGTGAAGCGCCGCAAACGTTTTTACCTTCGGCGAGAGTTCGTCCGCTTGTAACAATATTGATGTGACTTAAGTCATGGAGCAACAACATGCAAATACACAGACAGCAGAAGTATAGCGTGTAAAATATATAAATGAAAAGCGCATTGGCATTCTGAATAGTGGAAAAAACAAACAGTGATTAATATACTAAAACTCCTAAATCTGAATAAGAAACAATATTCAACGCAGAACGATGTACTGCAGCTCTTACATTACTTCACTTTTGTGATTCCTAATGTCAAGTAAATTGAATCATATTAGAATATATTCAGAAGGTAAATATATTTAAAATATTTCCTAATAGCTTATTTCACACAGAAATTGTTTTAAAAATTTAATTGAAATAAATATAGCTTGTATATTCTCTATATATTCAGAAATTTCATCCGGTTGGAGTAAAATTCAAAAAACCGATGAAGCCAGTATCGAATAAAGCATATTGAATCATATTCAAAGCTAATACTTCCAGACAAATTGTATGCCATTAAATAAAAAACAAAATAGTGTTAGGGGCGGTCTTTTACAATACGGTACTCTTCAAAAGAGATCATCCACTTCTCCTGGGGACATTTTTTTATTTATAATCTCCCACTGCGTATGGGATCTACAAGAAAAATCTCTAGGTCTCAGTTCTTAAAAAGTCATGCCAAAATTCTAGTATTTTTCAAATACTTAGCCGTCAAGTTCCTAACTGTTTCCAAAATTTGGGCCCAAAATTGGGAAACAGTGATTTGGCATCAATCAGCAATCACTGAAAATCTCATTTCAGTAATGATACTACCGTTGCAGGAATGCATTTCATTCGAAACAATATTTTAACAATAACTTTAATAAATTTGTAATAATATTTTGCCTAACATAATTGAAATTTTAAAATATTATAAATATGCATTGATATATCAATCTTAATGATCGTCATAATTGAATCAAATAATGTATTAAATGGAATGTCGTTTATTAACAAGCGTTTTACTATTATTAACAGCAAAAGATGTGTATGAAATATGTAATAACTAAAAACAAATAAACTTATTAAATGGATTTACTCCCTCTATTTGATAAAATATTTTACTAGGCGTGGTGGTTTACCTTAAAACTTTTATATATTGAATATAGAAATACGACGAACCTTTAAATTTATATTCTTTTATAGTGCTTGCGTATCAGAAGTGCATCACACCGATAAATTTTTTGAAGTTCTGATTATTTTAGTATAGCTCAAAAACTTTATCCACCAGTGTAGAAAACTTTTCCAGTATGGGATAAAAATTGATATTTCAGCAAGTTACATAAATGTTTCAAAAATCATTATTAAAAATAGTCATTAAAAATCACTATTACAATCATCATCAAAAATCAAATCATTATCTAAGCTGCACAGAGGAGCTATATTTTATTATTTTTTGAATAAATATCTATAGAAAGATAAATTCATAGTTTTGAAATTAAATTAAGGGAAAACAACTTAATGGTATCTAAATAACAATAACAATTTTAAATGTATAAGAGAATGGTTATTTTCTAAATCAAAATGTTGAAAATAGTTTTTTGGATGCACAAGAAAAATGGTAAAGTATCAATATCCAAGAGACAAGAATAATTCTCAAACCGCAGTGAAACCTATCACGATTCGTCCATTGCTTCACCTTTCCATATATCAGGAGTGTCAAATGTCTCTCCCCAGACTGCAGGTGACAGCACCATTCATATGTGTCAGGAGAAAATAGGAGATATAAAAAGTATAAGCATCTGTCTTTGGTATAGTTATTATATTATTCCATACGGTATCTGTTGGTAAGTAAAAGCATCAGATCATCTTAGAAAACTTTGCTTTTTTCTTTTGCCATATTTATGAACTGACTTCAGTATCAAATCATCATTTTCATTCGTATCAATTCAAAATGTTGATCAATTTTGAATTTCAGGAAACGTTTAAAACGTGTGGAATAAAAATAAGCCAAATAATTTCATTTTTCTATTATCATTTAATATCAAAAAAGTGAAATAACATTATGTTGTTGTTGTTGTTACTTATAGCACTTGCCATGGACAAGCACCACTGATACATCAGCAGATTTTAAGCCGGAAATATACGCCTCTTGTTTTACAAGTAGCGCCATCTAGGGCCAAGAGTACGACTTAGCTACACACACGTCACAACCAGAAATAACATTATAAATATATTTACTAATAAAATATATCTCAGAGAAAATAATATTGTCTCATCATAAAATAAACTGGTAAATCATATGTATAATATTCACATATTCACGTCAGTTATAATTTAGTTTCACCAAAAAGCTATATTTATAAACGAGCGTACTGTTTTGCATAATATTTGCATCATAATAAAGAGGACTTTGGATTCCATATTTATGTTTGAAAAATGGGGGATCTTTCCTGAGTGGAGATTGGGGTTCTGCCATAATTTGAAATTGCAATATCTTTCGAAAATGGAAAATTATGAAAATGGATGATCAATAATACCTTTCCTAAAGGAAATCTTGCCTAGATCGTAAATTTCCATATGCAATAAAAATTGGCGGAAGTTGAAGACACATTCCTTGTTGAGATTTACTTATTAATTTCTTTATAGTTTAAATTTTCATTGCGTTTTCGAAAGCATGGGGCATTTTTAAATTTGGAACAGAATGTTTTTGAATTTAATTTTGAAATTTATTGCAGTACATGCTGGAGATCAATATCTAGTATATTTATTATACTGCAGTAGTATATAAAATACACAGTAGTAAATATACTAGCTACTCTAGTATAGTAGTTGAGCTAGCTAGTAAATATACTAGTTACTCTAGTATATTTATTATAATTATTTTTTTAATAAAAGTTCAATATTTTGATGAAATAAATAGTTTTCATTGTCTGATGTTTTGTTGTTGTTTTGGTTAAAAATCATGAAGCATGATTTATGATGGAAATTCAAAACTCAAAATTTAAATGTGTCCTTTTAAATATTTGGAAGTTATTGCATAGTTATTTACATCTTTAGATTTTTGACTAATTCTGGATTGAAAAATTTTCCCGAAAGTCAAAGTAATTAAGTTTGACATAACATTGATGTATGAGCTATTATAAATAAAATTAATATATTACATACTTTTAAGAATAACCTAAACATATTTGTTTCATATAACCATTATGTCTTTTTAATAGCATGCATACATTTTAAAATTTATGAGGTAAAAATAAGCTTTTACCAGTTCAAAGAAAAGAAAATATAGAAAAAAAAAGAAAAGTTTTAAGTCTGGAAAAAAGTGTTACAAATCTGTAATGTTCTTTTCCTCCAAACTCGTATCATTTCTGTAAAGGGAAATATATAAAGATCTTAATGCATGCCAAGGTAATGGTCAATGACCTTGAAAACAAAGATGAAGCTCTGTAATAAAGAAATAGAGCTATATATCTTTTATGAACCAAGATCTGGAGATTCTTTCAGAAAATTGCATACCTGTGGGGATTATATAAAAATAAGAAGTCAAAGAAGAAGAAATTATATCTTCGGAGCCTTCTATCTGGTATTACAAGAGCTTTCTTTCCGTGTCTAATAAATAAGTAGTAATATGATGTTTGCTTGATTTTATAGCATAAGCAAATATTTTTATTGATGAAAACGCTCATAAACGTCTTTGGAGCGTATGCTTCGTACTTTTCAAGGATACATCTTCTATTGTATATCATCTAAGTATTGTATTAAATAGTTTACATATCAGTGATTTCCTTATCAATGCTATGTTGATCTTTGTTCGTTTGTTATATAAATCAAATATCACTGAATAACTTAAATTCTAGAAATTCCTTTCTTTCTAGTATAAAATTCTAAGAAATAAAGAATTGATCACAATAATGATTTTATCATCAAAACTATTTATTTTGCAGAAATAAATAAATGATAGGAAAAAGCCCCACTTCTAATCCATTACAGATCTTGGCTCATATAAAGAATTAAGAACATAAAAAAGGAAAAAGGGAATGAAAAAGAAAATCCCCTTCCTGATGGAAAGACATTCCCGAGATGTTGTCTAGTTGTATAAAGAGACAATTATCGAAAGACTGAAATGTCAAAATGTGAAAAGCGAAAAATTCTTGAACTGCGGAGAACCTATCGTTATTCTTTTATTGTTTCTTTTTTATGTGTCTATTTTGCCAAATACCGCTCAATATTTTTCTGGCTGTAAGAAAACAATAACAATATTACATTGTATTATTAGACAGTATTATCAAAAATTGTTCTTTCATCGAATATGGTATCACATACTAATCCTATAAATTTGAATTACATTTATTTCCAATTTGTTTTATATATATATTCCTCAGTCTTCCCATCTTCTTGCGTTTGCATCATTACGAATCCTTTTTAGCATTGAAAAATCATTTATAACGATTCATACTAAAATTTTATGAAATGTTTATGATTTTTTTATTACAAATCATTTAAACAATTCGTCTAAAATTTCATCCGAAAGTTTATAAAAATATTAATAAGCTTTTAAATAATTTTAGTCTATAGTTCATTTTTATCCTTTATGCATTAATCACTAAAAAAATGCTCAGATTATGTAATTTTGATGCCGTCTGTTCATTTTATTATTGAACAGGCTTATTCAGTGGTGGCTAATTTAAATTTGGTTTGTAAGGAAATGTGGATTTACAGTAATATTTAATAATCATTTTTCACCATTATGAAATAAATGAAATTTTTTAAATCTATTTATATTTTAATTGATTCGTATTAAAAATGGTTCAATAGGTATATGAAGAATTAAATACAGGCTTGATACAACAATAAATGTTTTTAACCAAAAAACAAAAATAATAGGATAAAGATACGTCGTTTATATATATGTTACAGAGAAATGCTGAACTCTGGAGAGTGTCGACTTTCACCGGTGTCAACACACCCATAGTCGCTTGGTGCACGTCCGAAATATTTGCTAAATACCCTTATTTCTGCCTTACACCAGTAAATGTCTACATGCACCATGCACTAATGGTAAATGTTGAACATGTCCGATATTCATATTTTCTTTTCCGTAATTCAGTTGCGATAAATTTCTCGCCTCTCTTTCTGAAAAGAACGATTAAGAGCTTAAAACACGCAGTGCACTCAAAACGATGCTTATTTTGTGATCAATTATCATTATTTTAAATTATTTAAAAACTTTAATTTTAAATTAATTAATTAATTTTAATTGAAATTAATAAAATGAAAACAATTATTATTATAATTTATTTTAAAATTAATAATTTTTTTAATTATTTGATAATTTAGTGGAAGAATTATCAAATAATTTATTTTGAATAGCATTTATATCAATTTGTTTCCTCAATTAAATTGCTAATAAGTAAATTAAATATGTAAATACTTTATAGTTACAGTCTAATATTAATAAAGTATGAAATTTTTATCATAAAAATTGATTAAAAAATAAGTATTATTTTGAATGTACTGTGTGTTTTAAGTTCTTAATCATTCCTTTCAAAAAGAGAGGCGAAAAAAATTTTAATAATTAACATTTTTTAATTAATTTCAAAATTCCAAGCAGAACAAACGATTTGGCGGGAAACAGCCAATCACCTCTTCGTTGGCTCCTCCCTTTTTGACATCCACCAGAGCATATCTGTGATTGTCGACATACACAGGTAGGGGTCCGAATGTACAAGAATGTAATGCAATATTCGATCTTTAACCGACGTATTCGGTGTTGCTAAAAATAAAATAAATTTCCATGGGCAATTGCAATTCGTCTTTCTTTAGAATTCAGTCTCGGGTAAAATAGTTTCAACTGGTTAATTCTGCAATGCTTTTTCGATTTTTTTTGTCTGTATAAAATTATACAACCTTTTTGATGTTTTTATGCCTTTATTTATATAAATAATTACTATTATTTCCATGTTGAAGAAAGTAAATTTAATGCTCTTTTTATGCAATTATTTTTCCAATATTTTATTTATAAAATCAAATTTTGTTTTCTTTATACATATTGATAGCGGAAATGTTAGGTGAATAAATTCTGATTTCTTCTCTACGTTATTTCCTGAAGAAATAAAGTAAATTTATCATATGGCGATAAAGACAAGATAGATGGCATCCAATACAAATACGTGTAACGCATGCTCAAGAATCGTCATTACAAGCTTTCAGAGTTTCTTACCACAAAAAATATCCCAAACCTTATTAGGAAATCATCAAGGAAAAAATAAATTCCTTTGATTAATTTTTAACTAAAATATAATTAAAATTCTGAAAATGTAATTATAAGTCGAAAAATAATAACGTGTTAAATTTGCAAAATAAAAATTTGAAATATATCCCTATACACCACTGAAATGTATCTTTTTTTTCTCATTATTGTAACATGCAACCGTTACATATCTTGCAACCGTTTTTCCCAATAAATACCACCCCGTTACAAGTGTTACATTTCATACCTCAACAACTGTTATGTGAAAATAAGGATTAAAAATATGCATGTTAAAGTAAAATGTGTCAAAAAGTAATTAAATACGCCAAAAAAGTAATAAAAGCGTTTTGTTCCTTTAAATATTGAAATTTGGCATATATTTCTAAGGAAATTGCATGAAGAGGTTATGTTTTTTATGAAGGCCTATAATGGAAAATCATCAAAAATTAAGCTTTTTAGTTTTATAAGTTTTTAAGTTTGTAAAAAAGTGTCAGAAATTATGAAATTAATATTATGTTTATATATGAGCGCGCGAAGTTTGATACTTTTATATACAAAATTTTATGAAATATTAATAGGTGAATTTATCTTTGACCAGGCTTTATATTTCAAACTTGAGTTTGAAAGAATTCTGAATGAAGTGTTGAATGACTACAAAAATGAAGAGAGGTAATGTCAGGTGATCTAGAAAATTATTAAAGTGGTCACTGTTAGTAATTATACAGCTTGAGAATTGCGAGTTGAACCATAATTTTATGACTGACATTTGTTGAGAAGGAGCACCATTTGAGATATAGAAAATATTTTTAAAAGCAATTATCTAATATTTCAGATGCAATGCAAATTAAAACATGAACATATTAGCGATCATTCGGCCTATTGTTCTATAAAATGGAACAAATCAAAGAGTTTCTGAAAGGGCAATATCATATACTTATAGAAAATGTTCACTAGTGTTGAATATATTGAATAAAAAATGTACTTTTGCTTGTAGCAAAAGTGATCGTTTTGACGACTTATTCTCCTTTCATAATTAACGCGGCTTTCTTTTGGTCACTTTATATTTCTCAGAAAAAGTACGATTTCAAGAAAGATTGGTCTTACTGAGTTTGATCCCAATTTCAAAAGTCTTGATATTGGTAATGATCTTATTTTAAATGGAGTTATTGTCGTTTTTGGAATACGAGAGAAATGAAAAAGGAATATGAAAACAATGTTAGATATTATCCGGAATATCAATTTCCGTATCTCATATACAATGGCTGTTCTCCTCTACATAATGTAAGGATATTGTAGCTTTTTCAAGCCTGAATTGTTCTTAAATATAAATTCTGGAAAGATCTTGGTAATTCAAGAATTTACTTCTTTTGCTATACGAACACTGCCATTACAGGGAAGATAAATAATATACATTACAAAACGTTTCTCTTTATGAAATATGTCTTTCGTTAGAAAATATTTATACTATGCATACGGCTTCGAGCAAAGAATTTTATTTTCTTGTTTGAAATCGCAATATTCCAAAATAACGTAGATATTTAATTTTCAAACTTTTCTTCCTTTCTTTAAAAGCCAAAATTGCAATTAGGCAGTAACGAAAAGGGAAAGTGGTACGTGTTATTATCAATATGTTTTTCAGTTCATGGTAGTTGGAAAATCGTGTGTGATTACGATTCGGTATTTAACAAATACTTGCATACGATATTTTTTATTATTGGATACATTTGCGTTCTTAAAATTAATGTTTTATATAATTTGTAAAAAAAATCTAAAGTTAAGGATAAACATATTTTTTCACAATTTGTATTTTAGAATTGTAAAGCTACGTGTACGCATGCATGAATGTAAGATAAACATTTTTTATGTGACAGAATACTACAGGAGGTTATGGTGAGGTAAAAATAATACTGATATGAAATTTAAAAATTTTGTCCCACCGTAAATAAATGAGTGTCACTGATTTATTTCATCATCCCATTAAATACTAAACGTTTTGCTGGTGCATTCATATTTTCAGAAAACTTAAAAATAATTATTATGGCATTTTTTTTGAAAAATATGTGCACCAAGTATTATGGTGTTTGTATCTCATTCAATATGTAATAATGGACGAATATGTTACTAAACATTTTGCATATCAGCAGAATACCTAACTATATTTATATTATTATTAATCAGTTCATATTACTCATGCAGTTATTTACTATATTTATTAACCAACAAAATTTTTTTCAGGTAGGTTCTTTGATTCTCTTGAGAAAAATCAACTTACAAATCTTGATTATGTCTATGAAAAATAATTACCCTTGAGTAAGTACTCTATTGTAATTATTATGTAAAAACAGTTTGTGCTTAGTATAAATTTCATTCATTTTAAAAATAGAATTTATTGATTTTTTTGAATGTATGCATTTTTAAATATGCCTTCAAGCTATTCGTATTTAGTTGTTTTCAATTATTAGCATTTAAATATCAACATCCATATTAAATTAATTAATCCTTTCATCTAATTATCATTTGACTAAAATTCTGTCAAAATCTTTTATAGCCAATGAACTTGAAATAACAAAATTAGAACAAGTTTCCCGAATTCTACAAAAGGTTGTGAATCTCAAAGAGGATTTCTTAATACTTCAGTTCAAAAGTTGAAAAAAAAAACAGTTGATAAAAATTTAGAATTTGAATGTTACATTTCTCTACTAAAAATAAAGTGTTTCATATGATAATATATTTTTATAATATATAATATATAATATTTTATAATATATTTTTATAATATATTTTTAAATATTTTAATTTAAAATCAAATATGGTAGCTGGTGGTATATACAAATATAAATACGATTTAAAAATAAAATGTGTATAACGTCAATGCCGATGTAACAGTTTCTTTTTCGAAATTTTCCTTTGGAAGATAACTCAAGAAAATTAACTGTTTTTCGAATACTAAAAAAAATTAATATTACAAATGTTTTATTTTATTTTTAATATTTGCTTTAATTTAAGAATTTTTTTTTTATTTTCATATTGATAGAATGTAGATTTTCTTATTTAGATTACAATAATTAGATTTTTAGTGTATTTGTGTCTATTGTTTTCCATTGGTTTTCATCTCTAAAGGTTCGGATACAAATTCAAACTGTGTTGTAACTAATTTGTTTGGTTTAAAATTTAGGTTAGGTTATTTTTTAAATACCTTCAAGTTATCACAAAATGTGAAAGAAATTAAAATTTCTGGAAATGATTATTCTTTCAATGCCGTGTCAATATTAACAATTATTTTTTAATAATACATCTTCAAAATTGCAATCATTTCCCACAAAAAGAAAACAATACATGTTTTAAAGTACTTCAAGAAGCTCCCAAATCTTTCTTTCATGAAAACACGATTTTCTGTTCGCAATAACTACATTTTCACTTGCCGAAGAAATGCATATCACTACTGTATTCCCCCCACCCATTCGAAAGTTCTATTTCCCCGAACGCATCCTCTCAACAATAGAACTTCCGAATCCCGAATCGATAAAGGCGTAGCATAACAATAACGGGGTAACTCAAAATTGCAAAGAAAGAGCCAAGTGTTTAGCAATCCCAGTTGGAAAGCATAGAGTTGATGGGAAGACAAAAATGGTAAAACTGATGCGGAGGATCAGAGCATCCTGGGATTATGGGAGGCAGCGGTCACGTACGCGCCGTTGTTAGGATTCGGGACAGGCCGCAATCAATATTTTGGCCCTTTCCTGGCACCATGCCCGGACTGTTCAACGTTCTCCTCAGACAGCTTGGCTCCCGGATAGTCCCGTCTCCAGAAGGCGACCCGCACAATAATTCAATTTTGATGACATTCCGGTGTCGTTACATCGTAGATATCCATCAGTAGATCAAAACACCAGAGATTTGAAACTATGTCGAAAAGCGGACGGCTAGACGCATTAATCAATAGTTAAATGTCAAAAGTTTCGGAAATTAAAGTATATATATTCGTGAGACGTCTGTATTTTGTATTTTTTCCCATTATTTGCTGATTTACATGTCTTCATGTCTGCTGTTAAATTCTAAAAAAAAACATAATAAGCTTCTAATTTCTGCTTTGTAACTTTATATTTCTTTTTATGTTTAAAACCTTCTTCAGCTATAATTTTAAAAATGCATATAAGTATATAAAAGCGCTATACAAGGCACTTGTGATAACTTACAGCACCATATGACAGCAAATACAGGTTACTACTATTATTTCATACATCTTATATATTAGGTGAAAAATTCAATTGCAAATATCTTGAGCATTGTAGTTTTAATATGAGAGAGACGCCCTGTGGACATTAATGATAAAAAAAACATGGTGTATTGTGTCATGGAAAAGCCGTGTATTGTACGTGAATACGTTTATGTAACGGGTTATATATTTTTTAATAAAATATTTTTACATATATAGTTAGGGTAATAGCAAGAAACCAAATAATCATTGTGTTACAATATAAATTAATTAATTATAGGTCAATTATACGAAAAGTAGGAAAAAAATGGCATATAAGATACATCGAAATTTCTGGTAAACGTTAAATCAATATATGCATTACCTAAAGTTGTTGTAGAAGTTTCAATATAAGACAAATTTTAGATTTTAACCATATAAACTCTTCTATATATTTTCCTTACAATATATCCTGGAATTATTTTGTAAAACATGAAGAATGCTGTAAATTAAATAATAGTTAATAGTTATTAATAGATTTCTTGATTATAATATTAGGTTATGTTTTAAAATTTGAATCTTAATTAATTTTCTAATTTTTATATTAAATTAGCCAATGCAATTTTATTCTAAATTTTTCTATTATTTTCTGTTTTAATGTTTACATTTTAATTACAATTATGTTTAACTTGCTGAATCTTTTGTTTTCCCATGCCATATGTATGAAGGAATAAAAATTCTTAACGCTCTGCACCCTTTTAAAGGAACCTAAAATTTCTTTTCATAAGTTAACCTGTGTTTTAAAAAAAATCCCCATTAGAATTTGTTATAAAAAATTACTAAAAAAAAAAACAATTTTTGTCACTTTATTCATGTTTTGATACAAACATCTTTCGCATTTTGTTTCCTTCTTTTAATTATGACTCTCATTGTGAAATGAATCAGGTTCTATTCCTAAAGTTTCCCTTTTTCACTGGGCATCTACAAAATAGTTTGTGCTTGCACACATATTGTGATTGATAAAGTCCTTAAATTAAAACAGCATGTTATATGACCTGGGGAGTAATGTGTAATTATATTATTAACTTGCTGAGGATGAAGTCGGGCAATGAGCGGTTTTGTGAGACATCAACATTAAAGTCTCCTACAATCATAACTGGTATAGTAAGATCAGGCTCGTACTAGGGTGTAATTTTAGGTTTTATTACTACCATTCCGTTGTTCTTGAGAAGCCCTTTCCAACCGTATACGATCTTTGTATTTGGTTCTGGCTTTTCGACGCGTATAGGGCCATATTATATATTTTTGATAATATTTATATTGATTATTCCATATTATATATTGATATATTGATCGTATTTAATAATTTAAACCATTGTTTTATATACAATCTTATATATACCTTATATATGTCACTACTTTAAACTAATGTTTTATATACAGTCGACAGATTTTGACGACAGCTGACGATTAAAACGAACATATATCTTCTCCAAGTCAAAAGTTATACTAATTGCAAATCTCGATACGCAGCAAAATAACCTCAAAATGGCGGTGGTTCCCCCCTCCACCGCGCGCAATGCGTCACAGTTCTCATTTATCGTAATGGATTCTTGGATGCCTTAGCCATCCAGGAGTATAATTTAATTTTGGATGTAGAGGATAGATTCGAAACTACAACGCCAAACTGGATTTTTGGATTGCCCCCGTAAGGTAGCAAATGTAAAGACATATTCACGTCAAAAAGAATAAATAAATTCTTAAAAATGATATCTTTTCGCTGATACATGAGGAAGCTTGTTCAGAAGGAGGAGAGGCCTTTGGCCTCAAAGTGTGCCACTTTTCTAGACATCATATTCGATTTTTCGTCTATTTTTTTCCACAATATTTCCACCAAATGCAGATTTACACTTAGTGTCTTTTATTGAGGATTTCTGGCGTGTTAGAAGCCACATTTGTCCAAGTAATAGATTTCCTTTTGTTTACAGTAAATGCCATCGCAATTTCAGAAATATCGAGCAAAGAAATCCGCTTTTTCTTTTTTTTCAACGTTAGTTCACACTCTAAATTTATCATAGTAAGCATTTATGTTGACAGCTATTACATTAGTCCAATGATTCTTAGATGAAACACCAATTTCGTCCTTTGCCTCCAAATGACCCTATAAAAGACCTTATCTCGTAGCAATATAAATACTTTCCTAGAACGCCATTTTTACGATTATCCCTACAATCATCTGAAAAGTAAATTGTGTTCAAAGGATTTTAGTGGACAGCCTGTGTGTTAAAAATAATATGATAACCAAATATAGATACAGAAAAAAAAACGATATATGTAAGGTACGAAATATTATTTAACCGTTCAGTATCTCGAGTTTCAAATTTGCATCGTATATTTTCTTTTGCCTTTAATCTGAATTTTCGGCTGGATTATTTATATTAGATAGTAAAGGATGTTTTAAATTTCCTCGTATATTTAAAGATTACGAAAATTTGCAAAATGGGAACATAAATAAACGATGTATTAGTTTATTATTTTTTAAATTATTATTTCCTTTAAAACAAAATAACAGTATTATAAAGAGTGATTAATTGTATCGATGTTTTAAATAATGTTATGATAATATAGTGGGGAATTAATTTTTCGAAGGCCCAAGACATAATTATATGAAACTCAATAGAAAAACATTTAAGATTTTAGTTTCAGAATTTATCTCTGAATTTTGATATTTTTATATTATTATTTTTTTTTGCTTTACTTGCATATCACTATTCTGAAAAATTTCAAAAGATCTTTTATCTTACTTAGTTAAACATTATTTTTTATCTTTAATCTAACTTCTCTGATTTACAGAATATGATACAAATATTTTGCCACTTTCTTGGCGCCATGCCTAAATTATTCAGTATTCTTTTCAAACTACTTCAGCCAGAAACTTTCCCAGTTTTTCACATCTCTAAACGGCAAGCGGTGTTATAACCTATCTGCGATAGTAAACCATTGTCATTATATTAGATTTATCAATCAATAGATCAAACACCAGATAAATGTCATTATGGGGATAAAATGACAAGATTAAGTCTTTAATTATTAACTGTCATCTGAAAATCTATAATGTGTTCTATCATCTTCTTTGCCCTGAAACTTTAACCTTCTGAACCCATTAATATGATAAAACCGTAGTGGTATATCATGACCGAAGTAAGGTTCAAAAACATGTACTAACTTCTCAATATAAAATTTCAAAAGGTAATTTTGAATTTTATTGTTACTTATATGCCGATATCCTGGCAGAGGGTTAGTGCGTCTTCCCTGTGATCGGGACATCCTGTGTCCGAGGCCCTGTTTGGGCATGGGTACTCTTCAACTGTTTTAATTGTGAGATGCGCGTATCTGCCCCCGCCCCCCGTGTAAAAATGGACTTTGCGAGCGACTGTGCTGAGTGAGTAGCTAAGACTCACTTTTGACCTTAGTTGGCGCTTCTTAAAATCAAGAGACGCACCCTCCGATTAAAATTTCTGACTTTGCCAGAGAACTTGTCTACGGCAAGAGCTGTTAGAATCTAAAAACAACAATCGCTTCTTATAAAAAACTATTATTTTTTCTAAGCTGTTTCCATTGCTCTGAATTTATGTTATCCATCTATACAAAAAACCAAAAAAAATTATTATGACTATTTAATTTCTGGAGAATGTCGGGATATATTTAATTGAAATTTGTAATGAGGCTTCTGAATTCAATTTTATATTTAAGCTTTGGCCAATCTTTATCAATAATAAAATCTTAATGCTGTCCCAAAATTTAATTTCCGTTTTTTTAAGTTTTGGCGTTTCTATATAGATAAAACAATTTTACTGTTTGTATCGTTTAGATATTATTGATATCCTTTATAAACCTATCCGCTTTGAAATGGTTTAGTTTTTCTATATTGGATGTTTACTGATACTCCCTCTCCTATCCTCATATTCGCTTTATGTCTGTTTGTAATATGGATTATGGGTATCAATTTTTGAGTCATAAAACCGAAAAATGCAATTTTGGCGATAAGTAAAATTTGAAAACAGTAACTCTTCATTCGTCAATAATGTTTGTTTTATAAATTTCTGAGTACTGCGCTTTAAACGTAACCGATAAGTTGATTGAAATCAATCAAAGGCTCTATTATTCAAAACAAGATTATACATTATCCTTAGATCTATCATGCGTTACATAGATTCTTATTTGAATCAATGTAAAAACACATTCCACGAACGACAAACTCATCTAATTTTATAATAAAAACACAAAGCAGTTAGAATTAAGAAATTATCAACTCTATTTTACATAAGTATTTGATTATTCATTTTAATCTTTTCTTTACTCGGCAACATTATCTAGCACACAAAGTTGATTTATATTTTCTCTTCTAGCTGAATAAAAATTTAAATAAAAGAATGTTCAGCTTTTGAATATTTATCTGTTTCTCCGACGCTATCCGAAAAACTACGACATGATCCTATATTGATTATTTCAGAATCTTATTGTTCAAATGGCATCCGAAATAGGAAACTGCAAAAATATAAGTTAAGAGATAAGATAACGTCTAGAAGCATGAATTTATGTTTGACTGTTCTGATTTTAAAAACTTAATCTTGCATTTCTTTTAGTTGGTTTATCTTTAACACGTTTCGCGTTTTTCCAGCAAAATTTTGAATCAGAATATTTGTCTCTGATTTTATTTTGTGGTATAGAGCAGATAATATATATTTGAGAAAAGAGGTGTTATAATGCAGAGGTGCCTGCCAAATATACTGCTTTATAAGAGCACTGGAAGAAATTATCAAATGTAGGTCTCGAATAAGTTTAATTAATGTAAATTAATGAGTATTTATTTTAAACAGAAGAGGGTTTATTTATATATTCTTCATAAAACTAATAGTAAGATATCTGTCAGTGAATAATGTCACAAATTGGAATGTTTCTAAATACACGATTTGCAAATAAAGACTTTCATTAATTTTCAGATGTTTTAAAATAATAATAATTACTTTTTCACACTTTTAATTTTGAATTTATAACTGCTTTTTTTTAATATCATTATTCTATAAAAATTTTCATAAGAGTTCTAGAGAATTCTGAAGAGTTTAGACTCATTTCCCTTCCATCCACTGCGCTGTTTCTCTTCCGGAGATGGCAACAAATGCATTGCGTCTTTTCTGGCACGATGCCCACTCAGACAGCTTAGCCTTCTCCTCAGACAGCTTGGCTCCTGCATCATCTCGCCGTCAGAGAGAGACCTGTTCAACTTAGATTATGCAGCGTGTCAGATAGATCTGCCAATTAGATCAAAATATCCGAGACAGATGATAAATAAGAAGTCCAAATAAATTTACCGTTAGGAGCAAAGTCATAAGATGGAGTCTTTTGAAAAGGAGATGCAAAACTTCTTATATATGTTAGGAGACAATATCATTTAAACTTAATAGAATCTGAAAACAAGATTAATTCTTAACAGGACATGAAGTCCTTTTTTAATCCACTTCGGATGTTTTTATTTGCGTTCATAAGATCGTTGCGTCTATAACGGAATTGAATCTTATAAGTGCATATATGATATGAACCTCCTTTTCTCATAATCTCAAAGATTTGTTTTATGTTCGTACGATTGTTAAGACTGCACAGTCACTGAAATTGACAAGTTCCTCACAGACATTAGCCATTTATAAGCCATAACAGACTACCCTGAAACAAAAACATTGATTCACCAAATGAAATGTTAAAAAAAGGCATCATTTTGTCTCAAAAAATTGTTAAAAACAAAAAATTCTTATTCATGAATTATGAATGTTGGAAAGATTCTTCGTGAATGAAGACCTAGATTCATTGAATTCATGTACAAAAATATTACTTGAAATATTTTAATCGCATTTATTTTGTTAATAAATATTCAGTGTGATTATGTTAAGTATTTTATCTGTCAACCTTTGTATTTTTTCTTTCTCTCTGAGATTGTCCTTTGTGTCGAGAAGTTGTTGTTTTTCCCAGTTAACCTATAAACCTTATTAAGTTAGTTCTGTATCGACAAATTATTCAATTCCTACTATTATCTCACACTCTCCATATATATATATATATATATATATATATATATATATATATATATA
>JAOUZG010009418.1:1647788-1667197 GCA_026289955.1 Argiope argentata
ACAAATCACGGTTATCAAGTTTAGGATTAACAAATCACGGTTATCAAGCTTATGATTATTAATTCATTATTATCCTGCTTATGATTAACAAGTCATTAACATGTTTATGATTAACAAATCACGGTTATCAAGTTTATGATTTGCAAATCATCATTATCATGATTATAGCCCTCATCATGAAGTTTATCATCATCATTTTTATGATCATCAAGTCATTCTTATCAAGTTAAATTTAAAATGTGTGGCAAACAAAAAGCATTGAGAATTTTCTTTATGTTTAGAGATTCAATAATAATAAATTTAAATAAAATATAGGAAAGAAATATAAATACGATTGTAAGTAAAAATATTAATTTCATAGTGTAAAAGAAATGTTCTTGTTATATACCCAGTTAAAAAACGCTCCTCAATTCTTTCTCTTTGTCTAAGAATATGAATACAAAATTAGAATAATTGTTAATTACATACATTTATTGAATAAAAATCCGTATAATGTTTAGATGAACACTCTGTTGTTTTTGTAACTAATGACACTTGTCATAGACATGTGTGCTGACGGCCGTCAGCAATTTAAAACCAAATAAACGTATTTTTCTTCTTCTTTTTTTTTCTTTGTTTTTAAGTAGCTCCAACTAGGGCCAAGAGTACACCTTAGCTACACACTCATCACATTAGTTAGCACAGCTCTTTTTTACATGGAGACACATTCATACATCTCCTAGATAGTAGAAAGAAGAACAACCATGCCCTGACTGGTACTTGAATAAGGAACGGCCAGATCACGAGGAAGGCGTGCTACCTCCGTGCCAGAATGCCAGCAGATATAACACTTTATTATCAATAATCAACTTTAATGTGGTAAAAAGTTTAATGTTTTAGAGGGTTTTTTTTGGTAGTTGAAATTTTATTCAGGAAGAGGTTTTCATAATTGGTATATACCAGCTGCAGTCATAGCTTAAACATTGTTAAAATTCTTTATTATGAAAAAATGCTTGTCAAAGCAAAGATTTTTTTTAAAGCATGAATTTCAATTTATTGAAAGTGTTATTATTCTAGAAAAGACAATAAACAAAATCGTAACGGTTTTCTCTTTTTTTAAAAAAAATTATTAAAATGCATACATCTAGAAAATATTTCTGAGTTGATTCAGTTAAAATCTTCTCTGATTAGACGATTTTTAATAAGACAAATAAAACAATGGAATAATTTGTGTAAAAGGATGATTTTTTTTTGTCAGAGGATGAATTCTCTTATGGTTTATCCGGTGGAACTTAACCACAATGCATATCCAGAAAGTTGAGGCAAAATGAAATAATCTACATTTTTCTGTATGCATTACATATTTAATTACATTGATTGTTCTTTTGATTTGTTTTGTATGGATAGTGCACGAAAACTATGGAAGGATTTTAGTCCTATAAAAAACACGGCATCAGCGGATACAGAATTCTTATTCTCACCCAACAGATTTGACTTTACTTTATCTTACACAAAGATATTTAAAGCCTGGAATAACTAAGATCTCCACTGAAAGTGTGATTTGGCGGTGAAATTGGAGACTGTTGAAAAACGATAGAGAAGACGGAGAAATCTCATTCGTCTGAGGGGAAGAATTTGTTTGTTGGCGCTTCCTATGACTCCTTTGAATTCATGAGAAATTTCTTCTGACCTCGCTGGTATTCTATATGGTAATAAAATGGAAGTTTCTCGGTTGGCCCATGTGACGACTTGTTTTGGAACAAAATACTTTTTTAATGTTTATCATTTTAAAGAAATATAATGGATAGTGAAAAATAAATAATAATTGTAATTCGTATATTGAAAAAATGTATAAATTTAAGCTTCTTGTAAGAAATGTTGAAGAAAATGTTTATAAGCATCTATTTTGCAATTTTTCAGCTTGTTTCCTCAAGTGTCACCTTATTTGTGAAACGATTTTAAATTAATATAACTTACAGAAAAGATTATTTCCATGCAATGAAAGAGAAAGTAAATGTTTTTAGCTGAAGGCTATATATAAAATAAAACCACAATATTTGTTATAACGTAAGCGTTATTAGTAGCGCTAGTGAAGCAAATGAAGTAAATGAAAGTAAAAAACAGTGTTACAATACAATAATAAATTACAATATCAAAATGATTTCTACTCTGTGACAGGTAGTTTTTGTACATTAATATGTTAAGAATTTAAGAGAAACTTTATAATTTTGTTTAATTTTTCACTCAAATCTTATTTTAATATTAAAAATATATTTTTTACTAAGCATACACAGACCCCAAGAAATCCATCACTTTGAATTTAATTTTTCTATCTCTGCACAATCTGTTTAGTACAGATATCCATCTTGAGCAATCCTTTTATCATATTGAAATCTCCAAACTATTTAATAAGGTTTATTTAACAATTTTCATTAAGTATTTTATTAAAGTTCCATTCATTTAACATTTTTGCATGGATTTTTTTTACTGGTTCACGTGATATCATAGCTGTGATGCCAAGAGAGTTGTACATTTTTCCAGTGTGTTAGTAATTTCAAATTGTTAGAAAATGTAGTTTTTCAGACTCCACTATGAATTCCAAAATAACATTGGCATCGTATACTTAATGTATATAATTTATAGATAAATTTATTCTGAAAGTCTAATGGTAATAAGGTACCTATTATTTTGCCCATTTCCATATAAAATAACAGTATAACTCGCATCGAATTTAATATAATGTTAAATATTATTAATTGGAGATAAAGCATAAATTTGAGTCAAAAATGGAGAATTAGTTTTTCTAATTGTTAAAAAAAGTCCTTTAGATTTTTTAGTTTTTTTCACAATGCTAATCAGGCCCTTTTCATAGACTAATATAGTCAAGTTAAATTAAAAATTCTCTTAGCTTTAATACTAAATTTAAGTCTCACTTTATCGCAATGCCAAAGACTTGCCCTAAATTTGTCCCTACTATGTCCTATATTCAAAGAATTTTTTTTCAAAAAATATTTAAAATTTAATCAAATTAAATATATTTATTACTGTCTTCTTATTCAGCCTTGTCAATAACTTTTTTGTATTATTTATATTGTCACTGAAATATACAATGAAATACTCTTTCAAATCTCAATCTCATATTAGAAAAATATGTTCCAAAGGAAAAAAAATGTAACTTTTAATATAACTGCTTTGTAAATAGAATCCTTAAACTATGTGTATTTGTACGACTGAATTTATTAAAAAAACATTTCACTGGATGGCCTTTTTACACTATATAAAAATAACATTTTTAATAAGTGTCAAATTTTATCCAAACTGTCTTTCTCATTTAATGGAAATTTGCAACTTTAAGAATAGATATAGGAATAATATCTTAAACAAATAAAAGTTTTTTCCACACTATTTTGTGATATTCTAATTATAAACACTAAAGTTGATAGTTTCAAACAAACAACTATTTAAAAAAAACAATGCAATTACAAGTTAAAGATGTGTTTGAAATTGCATGAATTTCATCAATAGCTTATGTCAAATAACTTCAAAATCTATTGAGTTGGAAATATCCTTCCTTTATGCCTTGATATCGGTGAATTTTTTATCACCTTTTTTGCACTGAAACGGAAGTAAGTATAATTAAAAGTCTTAGCAAAATTATGAATGACAAATTTCAAAACTGGAAACGGATAACACTTGACTGTCAGTTTCACAAATTGGGAATTATTTTAAAAAGAAAAGTAAAAATCAATGTTTTAAACAAAACTTTAAATATCAATTCAAAATGACATATTTAAATTTAATTGAAAATATTTATAAAAAATAAGCTTAAAATTTAAAAAAAAATTTGAATAAAATTTCAAATATATTAAATATTGCCACTGTCTTACACTTTTTATTTATCTAAATGGTAGGGAAAACTTTTGTTTTTATTTTAATGTCTGAATTGTTGCAGTTAATTTAAAACAGGTTTTGTAATTTTCAATAACAAATGGCCATATTCGAAGTACTTTGTTTCCGACATTTGCATTTATTTACGGCTGTCGGTGATTTTAAGCTGAATGAGTGTCTCTTACTTTTGAAGTAGCGCCAACTAGGGCCAAGAGTACGACATAGATGCGTACTCATCACATTTGTTTGCACAGCCCCTTTTTACGGTTAGCACTCACATCTCAGAGATAATAAGCACACAAAAGAATAACCAAGTTCTAACCGGTACTCGAACCTGGACACCCAGATCACGAGAAAGACGAACTACTTATGAGCCAGAACGTCGGCATACATACTTTTATCTGTTTAAAGTCCATGTAATGAGTTATAAATATCTGTAATTATATCATGCATTTCTTAATATATTTTACAAATTTAACCTATTGTATTGTATATTAGTACATTTTTGATACAATGTATTATTAAGTGACAATTTTGTATTAACATTAATACAAAGAATTTCATTACAAAGGATTTTAAAATTTACTACTGGATTTAATTGAATAAATTAATAATAATTTTATTTACTTCAGATACACAAACATATTAAAAGCGCCTAAGTAAAATACTTGAAGTTTCACAAAATTAAATGATTAATTATACTCATTAGCTCAGTTTCCTCCTCTAACGCTATCTCATTTTCTATTTTGCGCTTAACTAAATTAGGTTTAAAAAAAGTAAATTACTGTGAATAATGGCCGAAAATTTGCTCTTAATTCTGGATAATTTATATAAGGTCATTTAAAGCGGAACTTTCCGCAGAATTTTAAATAAAATTACTTTGCAGTAATCTCCACTAGTTTGCTCTCCGGGGGATTCGTTGGAATAGTTTAATCGCTGTTATTTGAAATTTCACGTAAGGTAATAGTTATTGGTTAATAGTCAGTAATTACAGAATGCACGATGTAAAGTAAAGGTTTTTAATGTCTGGAATATCTCGGTGGTATGCGTTGTATCTTGAGGATTTGCAGTTAATGGTATTGTGACCCTGCTGTATTTAAGGATACGTAGTAATAGCGTTATCTTTTAATTGTGCGCTTTATTTATCTTTAGTAGGATATACATGTAAAAAAAAGTTATAATTCGAAATCCAAACCATTCTCAAATATTATGATCATTCAAAGAAATACAAGTTAAAAATTGTGTTAACTCTTTACCTAAACTCTTAAATTAAATTATATATGTTTGCAAAGTGATTGCATTATTACAGTAAGGATTTCAAAACTTCATTCAGATATATTCCATTGTGTCAGCATGCGTAACCCCTAATTACTTCATTTTATTATTTATTTTTATATTTCAAATTTTCTTCCAGACACAATCTTGCTTGTCTCTTAATTTATTTAATGGTGTAAATCCCCAGAAGAAAGATTATAAGAACGGGATTTTTTCATTTTAAATAGATAATTTCCAGAAATAAAGCTATATAACCTTAATGCGAGTAATAAAATTCATTTTAAGGGATTATTCAAAATAAAACATATTATTGCATAATCTCAGTTTTCAAGCGGTCCCTTAAGTTCTTACTCAGAGCCCCAAATTCATCTACAAAATTAGTCTAAAATAGTAATTATTCAATGCATCATAAATCCATGAATTTTAGTCTCAGGAGAATTGGTTTCTTTATTGTTATTTACTTATGCATTGCTGAAAGCCGCTTAAAAATTAGATTTTGTAAAATTTTGAAAAATAAAATTAATGATAAAAATAACATAAAATACATTTCTCCCGTCATTCGAAGCAGTTTCCCAGTTAGATTTGATTATGACTTAAAAATTGGCTATTAGACCAAGTTTACATAACAGACCCTATGTAACTAATTAAAAATTCATACCAAAATACGCCTCAAACTGTGGTTCTCTGGTAATTCTGACGTTCATAACTGAACGTCCAGAAAAATTCTTATTTATTATCAAAATAAGCAATTGTAATGTTTCGATCATTTTTTCAAAAAAGAAATAATAATTCAATACTTATGAAATCAATTCATGCAATATTCATTAAAATTATATCCGAAAAATGTATAATATGAAAAAAAATTACAATTTTGCCTTAAAAGGAAAAGCAGATTATTTGAGAATGAGAGCTTTGAAAAGTCATACGATGGGTAGCTGAGGAAATATCTTTAGATAGTTATTATTTTTTAATTCATTCTACTTTTTTCTACAAATTTCATGATTGATTTCTGAGTATTTTTGTTCTACTTTTCTATTATCTAACGTATTTTCTAAATATCATTCGAAGTTTGCTTTAAAATAGATAGAATTTTTAACCTCTTTCTTACTACAGAACTAAGAACAAATAAGATGTATATGCCAACAAATTTGATACAATTTTTTTAAATGTGGACTAGTGAATGTAGTAAACGAATGAGAACATTTAAATCGTCAATAAATTCGAAATCGAAAATTTATCGAATCCAATTGTTCCTTAGGTCCGAACGTTTTTGTAATTATCTCTTTTGAGGGCAAGACCCTGTAACTCTAAATCGCCTTTATACAAATCAAGGAAATTCGATATGAAGCCCATGCAAAAAATTTAAGACATTCATCACATTTTAAATGAAATCCATACAAAAGAGCTTTTGACAGACTTTTCGAGTACATGTCAAGAGGAATTAACAAATTGAAAGGTCTAGACTTATAAAAATAGTGCACAGATTTGTGAATTAGAGTGTAGATAAATAAAAGTCGTTGAAGCAAACTTGTCAAGTACTTACCGTCTTTTTATTTATTTATTATCGCATGCATGTGAAACGAGGTAACTGAAAAGTGCAATGTCCTGAATTAATGAATTTTTGTAATTCAATATCAGTATCTGAATGGTGGATTATCAAAAAAACTTCAGTCAAATTTACCAAAGCAATAATTGTCTGAATGTCTGTCTTTAAGTATACATATCATTGCGAGACTTTAAACGTTTAGTTATGGCTTTAATGCAGCCAATGCCCATGATCTTACAGCCCAATCTTTTCCTTGGTTTTGTAATTAGAAATATGTAGTGTTTTCAATTATCTGTAAAGGAGGTGTACGAAATGCTTAATAATTTTTTTCATTATATTACGAAGTCTGAAACATCCTTGTTGGAAACTCTGAAAGTAAAATTATGAGCCCTCCTGGTATTTTATGGTCTCTTCCAAAGATCAAAATTTTAAGCTTAGGTGAGTGGTATTATAATAACACGCTAGTTTAATTTTATTTGTTTTACAACTTATGTTAGAAATGATATGAAACTTGCTGCAAGTGTTTTACATGAAAATAAACTTAGTTTACTTTTGTGAACTGTTTGGATTGTTTTCCTTGAGAAAATTTTTGCATAGATCAAATTCAAATCCGCACTTGTTGCATATATCAAATTCAAATCAGCAAAGTCAGAACTATAGAAAGAAAAACTTTGCAACAACTTTAATATTTTTATATATACATTACTATTTATGCTAGTTTATAAATTGCTTTACTATGAAACAGGGTTATATATTAAATAGGAATTTATATTGTCAACTGTGAAGCAAATATTGCTTCCATAAACGTTTTTAAAATTTTGTGAGATATACTTAAATAATAATCAAAATATATTCACGTATAATGTCAACTAAATCAATTCTAAATCTTTTAACAGCAATGAAATTACTTTTTTATCCCTTTGTATAAAAAATGATATTTGGTGAAATATTTTTGCAGAATATTATGCAAGAATCATAATGCGCTTTTAAGCTTATTTTCTTTTGCAGCCGAAATTTTAACTTCTTTAACATTCCATTCTCTTTAAATAATTCCTCCATTTTTAGTATTAACTGAAAAATTCAATTTTTTTTTAATTTTCTCTTTTTTTTCTTCTCGTAAGCGATTGTTTATGAGTGAATATTTTTCTTTTTACTACTCTTCTTTCTGAAATATTTAGTTTCAATGGAGATTTATTTGAAAGTTTATAAACGATAAAAATGGGCAGTGGGAATAACGACTTCATATGCTACATTGACGGTTGTTATAATCGAGAAATAATTTATCTTCAATGACAGGCTTCTTCTATGTACTATGTGGATTTTAACTGAATTCATTTTAATATTATTGATATGAGAAATATATTATAAAAAACAATAGTAAACTCTGACCTTGGTTGTGTGGTTTAAAATATTGCATTAAAACATACATTTTCTTTACGCGTTGACAGCTCTTTGTTTCTAAATGGTAAATTACAGACAACAAAAATAAATACATAATTAAAAAAAAGTCAAAGTAACGAGATAAAAAAATTTGAATGTCTCATGCAAACGATGCTGTTAAAACATAAATATTATTAAAAAAAAGTATTTTCCTGATTTTTGATTTCTTAGTTTCGATGATTGAGGAATTCATGAAAAAACTTTCCCCATCGTTTCAGCAAAAGATGTTTTATTTCTTGCATTTGCAGGATAGAAGAAAAACTCCTATTGAATCAGCGATGGATTGTGGGGAAACTTTCAAAGTCACCAAGCAAATAATTTAACTTAAAACCAACGAATAAAAAAATTTTTGGTTTAAATTGTTCTTAATACAAAAGAACATTTTTAATAACCACCTAAAAATGTGAAAATTACCGAACCGGGGAGTTATGATTCGTTGAAAGCTTTCCTCTCCGACTTAATTCTTTCTTGCCTTACGGTTAAACTCTTTTGCTGGTTATAGAAAATTCTAAGAACATTAATTTCTAAAAGTAAATTTAAAATATTTGAAAGTGAATATTTGTCACTTTCTAAAATTTAATTACATCATCAGTATTTAAAATTAAAAATTTTTGATATCTTGGAAATTTATTCTTAAATGTTAGAAAAAAATTGGAAGCTAAAATATATAATTATTATGTGTTCAAAAATAAAAATTAATCATAATAACCAGAATTCAGTCACTTTAAACTGAGAAAGCCACATATAACTGAATGTTATTTTTGTACTATAGGCCTGATGAACTAAAACTAACTGCTTTTGTTTGAATTTCTGTAGGATATTTTTACCAGAATAAATAAGCAATATTTGTGGAAGGAATATACCTCGCCACTTTCGCACATAATATATTTTGCATCTGCATTGATATTTTGGTCAGACACTGAGTTTGAAGGATTGAATTATGGGATGCATAGCAATACAAAGAATTATCTTAATAGACTCCTTGCTAGACAAAGTTTTCGCAATAGCACTAAATTCAATTCATTCTGGAATAGCGTAGCCGAATTTATTTTTCTTAAAATTATTCAAATGAAAAATTTGAAAAGAAAAAAAAACCCAACTTTTTTTTACGATTGAAAGCTACAAACATTCCAAATTTTCCAGATGGTAACTGTTAAATACAATGATATTTTTCAAACAAGTTGAAAAATGATTGTGCATTTAGAATTTTAATTTCATTTCTTAACAGCAGTTTCTGCAAAAATTAATAAAATTTAAAAATTTCCAAAAAATTATTACATTTTGTCACAAGAGCAAACGCAAGTTCTAAAAATAACCTATGAAACGAAATATTAAATAATAAAATTTCAAATTAAATATAACAAAGTTGGACTTTGAGATAGATTGATTGACTCTAGCTCAATGAGCCCATTGGACATTTTGGTAAAGCCGAGATTCCATTGGTTCCCATATACTGGTTTTGAGAGCATACTGGTTTTTAATTTCATTAGCTCTGAGAATTATTTCAAATTTATTTATTTCATAAGAGGAATTTTTCTGTTTAAATTCCTGTTTGTCAAATTCCGTAGCTGTAAGAGTCGTTGAGGTTTAGATCTTTTTACATACGTGTGTATATACACGTATGCACTAGAATTGATTATGCATGAACATGATGGTGCATATTTGTATATAAGCTCTATTATATGTGACGCGAATGTGTGATAATTTGTTTTTCAGAAAGTTTCGATTATTAACTTTCTCATTCCAAGGATAATTTTGGTTCAAGAACGCACGATTTTCACTTTAAATGACAAGAAAGATTTTTAAGCCCACTCAAAAACCCCTTTGGCAGGCCGTAGAACTGTCTTATATTAAGGGACTTTTATATAAAAGAAGTCTCTGGTTAGCTAATATCTATTAAGCAAACGTATGTTTGGACCTCCTTTGAGGGTTCTTAAAATTCTTCCTGAATCCAAATCTACTTAAGCGAGTGTCTCTAACGAATAAAGCATGTGCCATGCATTTTCGATCAATCATAAATGATTGTAAAGGGAAGGCATTCAGTAATGCTGTCTAGGCAACTTGAGTGGACTTCGTATTTTCTATTAATGAAAGGTTGCAAATTTTTCGTATTGGTCAAGTTAATAAATGAAATCATGTAGTTACATAGTTACAGTAGTCAATCCCAGACATATTATTCAGATCCTTAAATCTTTCAACTAGAATAATATATTTTTCGAATATTTCTATTGCAATATGTATCGCATTTATTCAATATGCATGTCATCTCTACGGTTTCATGTTTTAACTTTTTTACTTCACATTTCATCTTAGGAATTATATTATTATAATCCTTATATTACATTCTATTATTTTATTCCAATCCAATTTTTTTCTGGAAGTTTTGTGAAGATCTATTAAAATACTAACACCTCATCTAATATACTACAAATAAAATCAACCAAAAAACTTTTTTCATAGTTTTATCTAATATATAATATTATCATAATATTTCAGGACGTCAAAAGTTTTGATCCCTTTAAAATATTTCTGCATTAAATATTTTAAAAGCAAAGTCAAAACTGTAAACCTCATTTGTTCCAGAATCATTGAGCTTACATACAAAGATGCAAATGAAGTTTAAATATTAAACTCGTTTCAATATTCAAAATACAATCCTGTTAATTAAACTATGAAATATTATCCAGTGTTATAATTTTATTTTCAGCTACATTACCATTTTTTCGATTGAATGCACCATTTGACCTTTCTCAATGTATTTCTCAAATTAATAATTCATGAAGGATCAAGAAATATTATTGAAATATTTTTATCTGAAATTATGACTGGAAAATTATTTGACTCTTTCTGAATAAGAGCATTTCAAATTCGAACACGTATTGAATCTTTATTATTCGACCCAAATAAACACTCTTCTAATAGGATTGGAGGGATTCCCTAATCCAAATCAAATAGGAGAGTCTGGTTCCCTCTGTCATCAACTTCATCCTATTATTCTGGAAGTCTAATTCAGTTTCGTAAACAAATAAGTTGTTTCATTCGCAGAAATCAAGTTTTAGAATATCAGACTATGAATGCTAAGGAATTAAGTATGTCTTGTAGATTCAATCGCATTGCTTGAAACTATTTTGAAGATGGAAAAGCATTATTGAAGTCAATATTGATATACTAGATAAGAATTCTTAAATAAGGAATGAGGTGATTACTGCTGTGTTAATTTTAAACGCTGTTGTAAAGGTTGTTTAAGATAATGTAAACGCTTTTTTTACATTATCTTAAAAATAATGATAAAAAGTAATAAATATCTGATTTAAATTTAACTATTTCATATAATAAAAACTAATTCTGTTTAAAATGGAATATTAAACTTCATCTTCTTATCAAGTATAGGGGAATTTTTAGCAAAGAATTTTAAAAATTAAAAATAAAAAACACCCATGAGAAATTGGAAAAAAAAGGATTTTCAACTAGTGATTGGTTTTAAAGAAATTCTTATAGAACTTAAACTATTTGTAAATACAATTCCGATCAGTATTCTGTATAAGAATGTTAGTCGATCGCTCAAATAATAGCAAGCAAGATAAATTTATTTTAGTATTTGTTTCTATCCCGTTGGTAAGGAACACCTTAGATATGAGTACAAAAATTTTCCGGCATGGGAGTTGGTTCTACCTGCCCGAGCGGTTAAGGAAATGGTGGGATTCGGATACCTTCTATCAATGAAGGAAACGGGCTTCGGAATTGAAGTGTTGTGCCACGACTGGTGATTATCCATAAGACTCAATATTAGTTCCCACAAAACAGTGTCTTTGCGATCCGGTCATTTGACTTAAATCTGTATGCCCTATTAGTAAGTGGTAAGAAATAGCCTCGAGTAATTATTATTTTCTTCCATACAAATTTATAAAGAAAAATTATTAGAATTAATCTGAAATAAAATAATATTACTGATTATATTTTCTTATATTTATAATATGAATGCAAGTTAGTTCTATTTTAGAACTTACTTAAATACTGTTCGTGAATTCATAATAGTGTTGCATTTTTCTAATCGATGTCAAAGTGTAATATGGTAATTTGACTGAAATTTCATAACTAAAGAACCATGATAAAAAGTAAACACAAAGTATATTTCTAATGATAAAAAAGCAACATCACTGAAGCATTGGCAGCCTTTTTCTACTTCCTCAAGAGTCATTGAGACACCAAAGTAGACATGTACTAATGAGATCTCACTTCTGGATAAAGAGGGAAAATTCTTCCCCTAAATTCTTCTGTCTCATCCCTCTTTAGATATGTTCATCAAAGTAGTTTTATAGAAAAGAGACAAAAAAATGCCGTTGGTGTATTTTTGCTTTAAGAAAAATACGCTTAATTTGTCGTGAAGTGTTTCCACTTTTCGTTTCCTCATTTATCCTTTACCTTTATCCAAATTACACACTTTTATTATTATTCCATACATTTTTGTTGGAATTTGTTGTAGAATGTTACCTTTCAGTAGGTCTACCATACAAAATAACTGTAATTTTTACTTATACGTATGGGAAACACACAAACAAAAAAATTACAAGCAGAAACGATCTGGAGAATTTTCGAGTTTCAACCTTTCTCGGTTCAAAATGTGTAGAAATTTTAGAATTCTGTCTTTCTGCCACTATGTCTGTCTGTAAGCACGGTAATTCATAATTGCCTTAAACTAGACGGAAAATATTTAGAAACAGTCGACATTAAATTTGTTGTTCTCTATAAAATAGGAATGAAATCCATTAATAGAATATCATTTTTCTTCGTTTCTAATATGTACTTAACATAATAAATACAAAACGTAAACAGGATGGTCGTTAAAATTTTGTAGACAGTTTTGTTATCTAAAGTGCGAATAGTAATCAAGTTGTGAACTGAATGTGGGAAGGGGATTGATCGTCAGTCGGTTTGTACTTCCGAGCATAAAAGCAAAAACTCAAAAAATAACGACTGGGTTAATTAAAATTTGGTACATTGCTTTAGCTTCTAGCGAGAGGATAGTTTTGAGATTTTAAATCAAATCCGTCAAAGGGTTAACCTTTTGTAATTTCGTACTTTCACATACTTGAAAATATAATAATTAAAAAAATGTTTTGATTTAAATAAATGATAATCAAATGCCAGAACTGTTGATGTAGGTGAAATTGTTGTTTCAATCGTTCTTTAAGGATATTGTTACATAATGCTTAAAAATGCTTGATACCCTCATCCTATAAACTAAATCATTGCTCTGAGCTAGATTAAATAAATAAAAAATAATTACAACATAATCTTCTGATTTTTGTTCTGACGACGCTTTATTTTGGTTGAAAACGCACAATACAAATTTAGAATTGAAAACTCTGTTGTCATACAGTAAAGAATAATACTCTGTTGCCATTCAAAGAATAAACTATAAATAATAAAGTTAAATAATAATTATAATTAATTATGACAATTTCGATTTTTAACAGATATGACCAAAATCCATATTCGACGTTTTAAATATGTATGAAGCACTACACAATCATTAGAGGAGTTCTGAAGAACATTGAGCAAATTTGAGCATTCGTATCATTGGCAGCTGTTAGAAAGATCTAAAATTTTCTGTGGAAAAAAGGAGTAATGCTTTTATGAGAAAGTATATAAAAATTATCATATCAAACCGTCCCACTTTGTTTATATAACGGTCCATAATTTATGTTGATGTTTTAAAAAGCTTAGAAATTAATATAATATGCAAGTTTATATGAAAATACAAAAGCAATGTTTGAATTTGAAGATTTATCTCTCTTCAAAAATTTCTAAATTATGTGAAAAAACAATTTTCTTCTAAAAAGACTATTCAAAAGTCTTCCCAGGGATTAACACTACGTAAATTTGCAACTTTCACCAAAAGGGGTCAGTTTTTTTAACCGTTGAACTAAGATTCAGTTAACTCCCGTTATAATGGGCTAGTTAGACCAAAAGTTGGTCATAATACTGAAAGCACATTAAATCGTGACAAATTTTGGTTAATGTCTATTATAAAACATTAAAATAAAATTATGATATATAATGTAATTATAAATGTCTATTATAAAACATTAATAATACATAACAGAATATATGTTATAAAAACCATATTAAAAGGATATTTTTAGAATCTCTTATTAAATTCAAAAGTTCCGTCTCTGCTACACCATACATCTACTTTATTATGCAATAATTTAAAACGACGTGTATTATTTAGGGTTCATCAAATCAAAGAGTTACTGCACTATATTGATCAATTTATTAAAGAATTTAGGAACTTCATTACGCCCCAAATAGCTTCATGATATTTAATGCATTATTTTGAGATACTTCTGAGCATTACTTTGTAATATTTTAACATACTATCAAGTTATATTTTAACCCATTATAATGGGATATTTCATCACTTAATTAGAGTTATTTCAAAGCATTGTTATGTAATATCTCAACCCATTATTATATGATATTAGTTCCAAAATAGGACAATAATTCTAACTCATATCTTAAAGTCAAAGTCTTTCCGAAATATATGCCATAAACAAACCTGTAGACAAACTCATGAATTTGTCTACAGTCTTTAAGTTTTAAATGATCAGATGTTCATGCTAAAAATAAATTGTTGGTGCAAGCACGCAAAATTTTAAATTAAACACAAAATTTTCATAAGGAAAATATTAATGATTAAATTTGCATTTAAGGTTTGAAAAAATATGCATTTACTGGTATTTGGCTAATTTTCTTTATTACTAAAATCATTCTAGAGTCTTCAATTTTTCAGTTTTCTTATAAGTTTTGTTACCGAAATTCTCACAAGAAGGATGCGAAGATGCAGAATTTCTGTGTAGGAAAATGTGTACTAAATAAACGCAATACAAGCTACAAATACATAAAGAATTCACTGTATTTAATCAGCTAATTTTGTGTAAAAGCAAAGCTATAGAACGCTTGTCAAAAAAAAAAAGAGACGCTCTCTGAAGCTTAGCCAATTAACGCAACTCGTTCTTCGAACTGATCTGATCCTCCTCCTTAAGCCTCGCCTTAAATAGCGTCCCATTAAAGTGGGCGGGACAAGCGTAGAAAACATTCCGGACAACTGTGAAACTTTCTCCAACATTCTCTCAGAAATTTTTATTTCTCAGCTTCTACTACACATTTTAGAATGTAGTAAGCACCGTTATCGACCTTATTATGTCGCCAACTCACTTATATCGCCAATTTAGACAAATATGGCGATAAATCTCCTTAGAAAGGTCTTTTCTTGCTGACCCGAGATTCCATTACAATTAATTTTATACAATTAAACGTACGAATATTTGCAGTATTTACACAAAAATTCTAAAATATTTATAATATTTATATTTAATTTATAAAAAATTCATAAATATTTACAATTTTGGCATCTAATTTACACAAAATTCATAACAATATCTAATTTATTTTGAAACCAAATTCTCTAACAATATATTATTTTAAAGCGAATACTTTGATGTATTTTTAGTAAACAAAACATATTTATAACATTTATGAAGTCAGAATTGGTAACTTTATTGATACCAATACGTAGATAAAATTCCCCCCGTGTCGGAATTTTATCTACGCTTAATATTTATAAATCACATATTTACTTTTGTTTGTAAGTGAATATCTGATAGAAACACTACATGTTTTTATATAAATAATACATTAAAAAGAAATGTTTCATAAATCATTCTAGTTTCATCAAAGATATAGATTAGATAAGTGACGCTACTGTTTTTATTTTTTTGCAAATAAATTTTCTTTTTAATTTTTCTTGTTTGTATGTGTTTATTTATCCAGGGAGTGAATCTATAAACTTTAGCTGAAAGAAACACTCCGTGGAAAACGTTAGATTGTTAAAGTGAAAAGAATAGAAATATAGAAAAATAGAAAAATAGAAACATCATTCTTCTAAAAATAATGCGTTTATTTTTTCGGTGTCTCATTTGAGTTGAAGAGAAATTTTTCAATATCTTCAGATGTGATGGATTAGAAAATGTAGTATTTTTCAATTGATGGGTGATTTTTTTTTTTTTTTTTTGCAAAATCTGTTTTTTTTAAACGTAAGTCTGAAATTTTTCTTTTAATGAATAGGCAAGGACAACAAAGCTGAAGTAACTTAGAAGTGTATTAACGCATTTTTAATTAGATTTACCGACTTTTGTGCATATACTTACACTCATATTATATACTGCCTTTCATTGACGATTAGATAATTTAAGTTGATTAGTGTTTGCCAAAAATTTCAATAAATTTTTTTATATAAGTTGATATTAAAAGCTCCTCATCAAAGAAATTTACATTTAAAACATTGATAAATGTTGATATCATGCTATTTTTAGAAATATTGTAATTCTCTTCATTCGAATTACTCTAATTTTCTTCAATGTATTTATATTCTTTCAACTTTATACATCCATCAACAATGAAATTTAAAGCAAACATCTCTTCTTTAGAATTATTCTAATGTAATTTCATGATTTTGAACAACTAAGTGTCACACGGGGCTTACAGAAGTAAACAACACATTTCATGAAGACATCACATACAGAACCACTACTCACGCTTCACAGTCGCTTACACAGTGCCTTTTTACAGGCAGGCACTATCAAACATATCACAGATAGAACAGATAAAGAACAAACATGCCCAGATCAAAACTCAAACCCAGGATGTCCAGGTCACACAGAAGACCCGCTCCCCCTGTGTCGGACTTTTAAGTTAACGACTTGTTTTAGAAAGAATACTCAAATATTATAATAAAAAAGCGGAGGATAAAATAAGCAATACTTTGTAATGTGATAACATCATAACATTGTTTAATAATTCGGTCTAAATACTCAAATTTTCTTTGTTTGATTCAAGGAATATATTTAAATTAAAGCAAAATCTGCTCTCTTTAGTTCTGCTTCAATTAACATTTCTTTTTATCCATTTAACTCTAGATGAAATTTCTTTTTAACATAAGATCTCTTTAAAAAGGATACAGAATATATAATACAGAATATATAATACAAAATAAAACAAATATTCGAAACGTTTAAAAACCGTTTGTAAATTTACTATTGAAACCTGCCTAACACACTTTTTCTCATCTGACTAAATGTCTGAGCAAACTCATTAATTTTCTAAATACCTTTTAAACCCTGTTCTTTCAAAAAATATCTTTCTTTTAAAGTAAGTCATTTAAGATAGAACAACGCTTTGATTTTATTCTCTTTAAGATGCTTTCCTTTTTTTTCTCTTTAGCAAAAAATGTTTAAGCGCCCTGTAATTTTTTTGAGTTCTGTGTGCGAATCAGTACTTGACACTTGTAAGAAGAAAGTAGAGTGGGAAAGTTAAGTGGTCACATAAGAAATCAAGTAGATGAAAATTAACTCTTTTTTTTCTCTGTTTTTTTTAATTGAGAAGTTTTATTTTGGATTAGTTTTAAACACTTAAATTTTATATAATTTTTTATGCTATTTAAAACAGCAAAACATTTTCCCCATCTTCTGTTAAGGTTTTTGTTTTTTTAGATTCTGTTACAAATGCTTACATTATTATATTCTCAAAAACTACATCAAATGAAAATTACGGTTATTTTCGAAAACAATTCGAAAATAACTTTCTGTAAGTACTTTAAAATTTAAATAGTTTTAATACTTTATGAATCATTAGTGTTTGATGCATATAATTTCTTTATTTATTATATTTACATTATTCACTTTAATTGATTACTATGAACAGTAATTCAGAAAATATATTACATTTTTTTAATAGATCACTTGATGTTTTGTTTACTTCAGTTTTTCATATAATATTTTAAGTATATTTAAATAACATTTTATTTCTGTAAAATACTAACAAGTAGTTTACTAATATTGAATATTTTTTATTTCATTAATTGATTCCAATTAGTGAATAAGATATCGCTTAATTTTTTTTCTCTGAATGTTTTTGGGGTTAACAAATTATTGATACCGTGTTTGCTCTGGATCCTGCAAATTCCAAATTCTCGGCTAGTGTCAAGAATTATCAGCCATTGTCGGAATAATCTGAAATATTTTTCAGTCTAAGAATTTTGAAAACAAAATCGCAGAAATTTATCCCTTTTAATATTAATTAATCTGTTGAAAAATAAATTTTAGGGAAAATATGAAATACATGTTTATTTATTGTTCCAAATCTTTGCAAAAATAGTTTCTTTTTATAAAACAATTTTAATTTATTTTTTATCTTTATTATTTAACAAGGTACATTGAATTCTTATACTCCCATAATATATATTTTAATGCTTCTTAAAATTTTAAATGCTAGTTTTTAATTCTCAATTCCTTTAAAATTTTCTTTCAAAACACGCACACACACATTAATTGTAACCCAATATACACATAAATATATTTTAATTTTGCATAAAAATTTCTCTGTTTATTCCTCAATCTTGGAAATACAGAATAAGTAATAGGTTTATTCCTAAATTTTAACCGTTGTAAAATATTTTAGTTTGATTTAATTCATCAGATTAAAAAAATGACATTTACATTTCACTTTGCTAAAATATTTTTGATTAGAGAGTATTTATTGGTGCTGAAAGAAGGTGATATATTTTTTATCTGCAAAATTTTGGAAAATCTATTTTCTAAACTAGAAGGGTTTATCTTCATTTTCCTTTATTTTAATCAAATCCATGTTTCTTTCAATTTTCAAAATATTTCTTGTTTTGATAAATATTTATAAAATATTTTTTCTTCTACTATAATTGAGACATAATGCATATGCGCAATATAGTAAAGTAGAAAAGTGAGGCAAAATTCTAAGAGCGATAACAATTCCAAACATCACAAATTAAAGACAGTGAAAGACTTAATGTATATTCATCTATTCACTCTAAATATCAATATACTGTATGGAAAAATTGCTGTGTCTGTAATAGAATAAGAATATAAAAACAGATCATTCTTAATGTTTTCAGAGTAATGAATATATTTTTTAAATACTATCATTTGCTGTGATGAAAACAGATAATAAAATCGATTATTCGAAAATGAAAAATTTCGAAATGAAAAATGTTTCTTGTTATAAATATCTTTAAACTATACCGGGATAAATCTTGACTAGAATTTGTAAATTTTATTATTCAAAACTTAATTTTTTAATGGGTAACTTAATAATGTTGCATACGGATTGACAGATTGTATTGACCTTTCTTTGTAAGTCAATACTTACTATATATATATATATATATATATATATATATAGATAG
>JAOUZG010009418.1:1667297-1697162 GCA_026289955.1 Argiope argentata
GAAAGATAGATAGATAGATAGATAGATAGATAGATAGATAGATAGATAGATAGATAGATAGATAGATAGATAGATAGATAGATAGATAGATAGATATAGATAGATATAGATAGATAGATAGATAGATAGATAGATAGATAGATAGATAGATAGATAGATAGATAGATAGATAGAAACTTCCAACCTTTAAGGATGATTATAAGTTTCAAATTAAAAATAATTAAATTAGCAGCTTGTAGAAAGGAAGGAATCCTTATTTTCTTTGAAAAATATTAGCTTATTATGTTTTTATTTATTCATTTTTAATAAAGGTTTTATGTGAGGATAAGTGGTTTACTTGATATGGAAACATTTTAAACTAAAAATCTAAATTATAATTGGAAATATAAAAATATTTACAATTAAACAATACAACTAAATAACTTTTAGCAGAAACATTGCTATAATATACTTTATTCGTTTTAAATATGCATTTGATATCTTTTACAGATTCGGAAGAATTCATTGCCTAATTATGGTTCAAATTTGAAATTAATTTCTACTAAAATAATTCTGTAGAAGTTGATTTTAGATATTCAAACAGATGACTGTAATCTCTCCTTCAAGTTTGAAACGAAAGCTGTAATAAAAAACAAAATAAATAAACAAGTTTCAATTTATAAATATAAAAAAAAGTTTTGAAAACTCTTAATTAATTTAAATATATCTTATAAAACACAGTGCAATATTTTATATTTCTGGAAATATTAATGGTTTACTTGTGTAGATGTGATTAATTTTAGGTCTCGCTTTCAATACTTGCTTAAATTAAATAATTACAGAGTTACAGACAATATTTGCACTTATACCAGTGGCTTCAATAATATTTTTATTCATTACTAGCCAACTTTGACGATCATTTGTTTTGTCGAAAATATCCTTTGTGTTTATTTTCAATTAAATCGCTTACGCGTAGCAAAGTTCAAATATAGTCCCTTTTATCCTTTATATATAAAGTTTATTTTAATAGGATCAAGTCACCTGATATCATAGTATGATTAAAACTGTGATGTGTCCTGTTTATCTACCTGATAATTTTAATTATACCATATATTTATACATTTAATTTCTTATATGAGGAATACTTCACAGATCCGATTTTCAAAAATACTTTTCTTTAGCTTTCAAAGATGGAAGAAAATCAGAAGTTTAATATTTTCCGAATAACGGAAATGTTTGAATTTCCTTGAAAACATTGAAATTAAAGAGAAAAATAATGAAAAAAATATCTTTAAATTGCTATAAAATCCATACTTACGTATATTACAGAAATGCAATTGATATAAAAGTAAAAGAAATTTTTAGACTTGAAAACGGAGTAAAATTCAGAACCTTGAAGTCGCATTTGGATGCTATCATAAATTTTTTTAAAAAGATTCTTAATTTAAAATTAATAAACAAATTTTTAAAAGAATTAGTATTGAATTTAAGATTAAATAACTCAATGTAGAATTAGTTAACCAATCTTTAAGGCACGTATTTCCTCAGATTAAAGTTTATCTGGGCCAGATTTAGAAGATCTAAATCAAATAGATTGTCCTGAGGAACACACTCTATTTTTAGTAAAGATAATAACAAAAATTTATTTTGTTATTCCCGATTGTTTGCATAAAATTTCTATTTAATAAATGAATTTACACTCACAGGGAACATGTTCGTAGTATTGTAATATATCAAACAATGATTTATTAAGCAAAACTTTATTTATTAAATAAATTAAATTGTTTTTGATAGAAACAGCTGTTCACAATCAATGATTTATTAAACAAAACTTTATTTATTAAATAAATATAAATTGTTTTTGATAGAAACAGCTGTTCACAATCAAGGATTTATTAAACAAATAACAGTAACCTGGTATATTAATACGTTGTTTCAATCCTTCAGTTAAAATGATGAAAAATGCCATTTTGAGATAATTAAACCGATATTTACAAAATAAATGCTAATATAGATATTATTTATCGCCATATTCTATTCTTGAAATTGCATTTTTTTTAAAATTTTAATTTTACATGTATTTTAAAAACTTTGCTAATTTTCAAATTGTTATCTTTTTTTATCCAGATTAACAGATTTATTTAATAACTTTTAATGGAAATGCACTAATGAGTTGAAATGTATGCACATCGAAAAAATTTACTCTTTATTAAGAATTTTTTCTTTTTGCGCTTATATAAACTAAGTTTTTGTTATTTTACAGTTATTCAGAAATGGGTAAAATCCTAATAATTCTGTCTGTAACATAACTAACAAATCAAATAAGATAAGTTCAAATCTATTGACCTTAAAATACCACTACGTGTTATGTATTAATTAACTAATAAAATAAATTGGAGTATTTTTTGAGAAACCTTTTCAACTGCTAGTTAAAAAAAATTCTCCGTATCAAATCATCCATATTCTTAATGGCACTCAACCTTACATTTTAATTTATAAAAAAAATCAAAATAATTTTAAGTGCAAAAAATTGAAATGGTAGCTGATATTTCTACCCCTTTAAAGCATAAAAAATCATATATTGAAGAACAAGCAAAAAAAGCGCAAAGTTGTGTTACTTGATTTCACATCAGGTTTTTTTTTTTCGATAAATAAACTCCGCTCCACTATTTTTAGTAATTTTTTTATCAGCTCATTAGTTATTAACCTGCTGTGTTTCCGTAATGGTTTAGTTACGCTGGAAGCGTTTCTTTTGTATGACTTCCCAAAATCATCAATTAAAAAGCATAACAACTCATGTGGAGATATAGTGTTGCAGATATTTTTTACATCTCTTTTTTTATTTTAATGGCAAATAACAAACGCAAATAGTCAGCTCCAGAGTAAAAAAAGAGTCAAAATTCAAATCGCTTACAAGTCACTAAATTAAGCATTAAAAAACGTAAAAACTAAGAGGAAAACAAACGATACAATCTGGCAAAATGCCAAAGGTTTTGTGTAGCATATTCCTGAGGGTGGGTGTTTATTACTTAGCAAAAAAATCTTTTACTTGGTATTAAAAAACATGCTTTTAGTGGTAATTTTTTAACCTTTTAACTAATAGAGAACTCTCTTCTTTGACCTTTGCTCATATTTTAAAGTATTATTCGTAAAAAATAAATCTGTGTAAAAAAATTCCAACTCCTCTATCAGAAAAAGAGTCATACAATAAAAATAATAATAATATCTGAATACTGTTACAGAATAACGAAATATTATGAGTTAAAATTTAAAATATGTAATGTTGTAAGCTAATAATAATAACTTTTACTTTGGAATATAAAATACAAAATATAATAAGAAGATGATTAATACCCAGTTGCGTTTTTATTTGTATTGGTTCAATTACAATATCTTCCCATAAAAGATCACACCTATCATGTCTATATAATTATCTATCTCATTCTTAATAATTTGTAAATTTAACTTCTGCATATAATATCCAAAAAGACTTTTTTTGCCAATTTATATAATATAAACTAACAAAACGTGATATTGCATGGATAAATGTTTTCTACTTATAAGTGAAATAAGCATAATAAGAAAAATGAGCTCAATAATAAAGATAGTGAATGCAAGTATAGTAAAAAAAATTACCTCAAATTTTAAGTTGATGAGAGACTAAAATATAATTATGTTAAAAACATATCTGGGAAAAAATTCACTTATTGGAATTTTAAAAAAAAGTCGGGTTTTTTATAATTTAAGTTTCGAAAGATTTTTTGAATCACTTAGAAACGATCTTTAAGCTTTGTGTTTTCTCAAAAAGTGTATTTCCCTTATGATTTATGTTTTTTTATAAATACATATATGCAAGTGTACTCTTATAAGATTCAAATGAATGTGACTTATTTTGAACAGTGCTCATACAAAGAATTTTATCTAATCTTTCTTTTTTTAAGAAATTTTAATAAATTTCAAGAAAATAAAATTATATGATTAACAATAAGTTTCTAATTTCTTTTTTGTAAATAATAACTATTAATTATTATATTTATTCCAAAAAGTAACTGTCGATAAAAAATGTCTTTTTTATAAAGTTAGACGATTCAAAATGTTATTTTTTGTTGGAATGTCTTAAATTAAAACAGGAAGTACAATAACTTCTGATATATTTAATTAATTTTATGACCTGATTAAATAAATTTTATCACTAATAGAAAATTGATCGGATTGCAATAGGATTCTGATTAAATATGTTTTCCAATTCAGATAAAAATGAATAAGAATCAAAAATATGAAATAAAAAAGTGAAATATATCCAGATGCTTTTCTGAAGTTGAAAATCAGAAAAGCTTATTTAAAAAATAAAGATTAATTTATCAATATGCCCTGACAGGAAAAAATTCTACTGAAGATCAAATTATTATGGAAACAAAAGAATTTAATATTGAAAGAAAAAATAATTTAAATACCATAGGAATTTTTATTTGGTATCTTTATTATAAAGGCTATAGTTTAATTTCAAAACTGTGTAATATTCTGAGAAATATGCGGCATGTCAAACGTAACGAGCAGCAAGTTTTATTAGAAAAGTATTGTTAAAATCGTTTGTTCAGATGAAACATAGTAGCAAATGTTTCGTTGTGGCGATATTTCTTTTCTCGGATTTCTTTCTCTCTCTCTTTTATGCAAGAATATAATGTTGTTTGAGGTTTGAGATATTTGTAACCTCAAAGTACGAAGGACACAAATTGGCGATTTATCGCTTCTGAGGCTTCAATGTATCCCTTTAGGGTTATTAGAAAATAATGCAAAATTTAGTAACATTTGGCGATTTATCGCCAAAAAAATTAAAATTAAAAATAAAATTTTAAAATTGAATTGGAATTTGATTTGTAATTTAAAATTTTACGTCAATTGCAACATTATTACAATTTTTTTTGTTATTTTTCTTAAAATATTTTCAGCATGTGTTAATATGACGTATTGGTTTGAGGTTTTTAAAACCAAAAAATGACCCTACAGAAAATTGGCGAGTTATCGCTTTTGGGGAATCAATTTTCTGAATTTAGGGATATTTGAAAATTGTAAGGATGGTTGTCACATTTGGCTCCTTATCACCCCCAAAAAATTACAACTTAGCACGAATGTCCTCTATGCGCATGATTCTCTATATATCGACGCATGCGTATTCTGTTAGTCACATGATTTTTTCAATAACTTTTAATTTGACAATGATTTTGATTATTTAAAACAAACAATACCTTAAAAGTAATAATTTTCTCAGATATCAGATTTCATTATTTTTTTTCTTTTGCCAAAGGGTAATTTCTGTTCATATATTCCAATATAAAATGATTATTAATTTCATTACAGTATCAATACTAATCAAAAGAATTTTTCCTGCAATATTTATAATTAATTGTTTTTTTTTTAATTTTGCTATGTATTCGTTTAACCCTTTGCACTCCGATGGCGCCTCTGACTCAATATTCAAGATAGTGCATCATTTTGATGTTCTATTTATTTGTTTTTCGAATTTAATTGTTAAAAATGCCCACATAATGGTTAAGAGATATAGACTCATTTTTCAACGAAATTCGACTCAAAAGAATTATGTATATTTATTTTTCATAGCAATAAACAAATCTTTGCATTAGGTTAATAATTTATCATCGAATTATTTTTCGTTGTGCAAAGAATTAATATGCTCAATTCATTGACTAACAGCCGTTGTAGTGTCGAACTTTTATTTATTTCATGTTATTTTCTATAATAACTAGTAAGATTATAACCAATGAGATTCCCCTGAAACTTTCTAATTTGAAAATCGTTGATTGCCACCCCATTTTGAAAAAATATAGATAGTGTGGTACGAGTGCTAAGTGTTCCACACATGAGTGCTTTCTACTTCCATACGTTTGAACTTCCATAAGCAACTAATGAAAAATTTGTAAACAACACATTTTATAATTAAATATTTCTAATAGTATGGAAACATGATTGTTAAAATGCAACTTCGCTGGCTACTGATTGTTAAATAAAAATGTTTTTTTTTCCAAAATATTCCGTTTTTTGCACATTTCAAAAATTCCTTTGTTGGAAAATGAAATTTTTTTAAGAAAAAATATTTTTAGAAGTAATAACCAAGTACAATAACTAGATTGAAAAAGTCATTTGTAATAAAATAACTGCTTATTTTTAAGAACTGGATTTTCTAATATCCATTCATTTCTTTATTTATTCTTTCGAAATCACTTATTCTTAACTAAAATTTTAATATGTTTACTTTGTTTATTACTTAAAATGAAATCAAAATTCTTAATATTTGGTATCATAATTATAAAACTACAATGTTAATTATGTTTTAAAGCTTCTTTTATTGAAAATATAACGCTTGCTATAATTTCAAATAATCTAATAAATACCCTTTTAGAAAAAGGTTTTTGAAGGAAAAGGAAATTAAAATTAATTGTTAAGAAAATAGCTTTTTATTATAATTCTGTATTATTGAAGTTATTTCATTTTCGGATAAAATAAAACTTGATTTCTATGTAGAGCAAAAACCCAAAAGTTTGTTTATGCACTTTCTACGCTTTCAGAAAACATAAAAATTATTCCATGTAAAAAAATAGCTGCATGGATAAGCAAAACTTTCATTACTTATTTTTTCTTGGGATTAGTTTTCTTATAAATATTATGAAATAGTTGTCTTTTTTTTTCTTACTAACTCATTAGCAATTAATGTTTGGCGCTTCCTATGTTATTTCCATATTATTACAAGCATCAATTAGTTTTTTCTTACTTTTTATATTATGGGTAAATAATGAATAATCTACTTAATGTCTAGATAATTTGCATCTTTATTAGCAGTGGAACAAATTGTTTTTTGTGCAAGATACGTTTTTAATATTTTATTAACTTTGCCATTATCATTGTAAAAACTTAGCTACAGAATAAAAATAAAAATAAAAAAAGTTATAAAGTGACTTTATTTTTAAATATTGTTGAGATTTTTCTGAGATATATTTAAACTCATATAGATAAATAGAAAATCAGGGAAATGCATATAATAATGACCAGAAAGACACAAAGATTTTAAAATAATAATAGACTTTCAAAAATTATCAAAATATTTTGTATTTTGTAACCATTAACAAAACGTTACATAAAATATTTAAGAAAATGCTAGAAATTACTGATACTGGGGAACTAAACGATCACCAATGGCGACAAGTTTTTCATTAAAAAGAAGTTTGTAGGTATTTAATAAAAATTTTGGCGAATACAAAGCAAACCACTATAATGACCAAAAGATAGGATTATAGAATTTTTAGGAATTCGAATAAATAGTACAGTTGTTTAGTTTAGTACAATCATATTAAAAAATGGTAAATAATGAAAAAAGGAATGTCGTACAGATACTTAAAAGTCATTTATTAATAGCAATATTTAGTAGGTAAAAAATTGTTATTTTCAATTGCAATAATTAGTTATTTTCTATAACAATAACTTGATATTTTCAAAGCAATAACTAATTATAACTTTTTTTCAAATACTTTATTGGTAATAAGACAGAAAATCATTGAGAAATTAATTACAATATTATTTGAATCACTTATGATTATCTGGTTTTTTAATGGTTTCAGAAAATCATTCATTGTCATTAGGGCACTTTCGATATGGATATTGTTATTATTAATATTGCTTTTTTTACTTCATCATTACTGTCATCATGTCAACTATAAAAAAATTATTTTTTTATATTTTTATAAAACCATTGTTTTGAATATTACAATAATGTCAATATTTCTATAAATTTGCATACATATTGAGTCAATTGCTTAACGTAACCTCGCTGTCCAAAATGATTTTTTTTGTATTTTGTCCATTAAATTATTTATTGATAAACGTACAACACTTTAAGGACAATTAACGCACATTCATTATGAGAACAATTCAATTAAGTAGCCTGAAAGAGATCATTGGTCATAGGAAATCGTTTTTATTATCTTTTGATTTGCATATTTATTTTATTTTATTGAATTTTATGAGACCTCGAAACAGAAAAACATACAATCATTGGGGATTTTCAAATTTTTGTAACTCAGTTTTTTTTTCTGAATTTAAGAAAGTAGTATAAAAAAAGTTTTGCTTCTTGTGATAAATGCAAAATAAAATTTACTTTTTCATTTAGGTAGTAAGAGGAAGTACAATAATCATAAAAAAAATCGAATTTCAGATTTTAACGTTTATCCATATTTTAAAACTCTCTGAGTTACAAAAACATATGTTTGAAAATATCCATCTTGTATGTTGTTGTTGTTGTTACTTATGGCACTTGCCATGCACAAGCTCCGCTGATACATCAGCCGATTTTAAGCCGGAGATAAACGTTTCTTGTTTTGCAAGTAGCGCCATCTAGGACCAAGAGTACGACTTAGCCAAACACATGCCACGACCCTTTTTAGAGGACGGACTTCATGCATATTCATTCACTCATCTCAGATAGTAATTTAGACCTGGAACAGAGAACGATCATCTCTGACCCAGTACCCCCAGTGGTATTACTCTCGACATGGAAGACTTTGCGACCATGAATAGATTTAGGAAGCTCTAGCCACCACACACTCAGGATCTTGTATGTATGCTAAAGTTGGATAAAGGTAGTAGTATAAAGCAGTCATCAAAAAATTCGAATTTCAGATTTTAATGTTTCGCTAAATTTTAGAATTCCCTGAGTTCCAAAAACATATGTTTGAAAATATCCATCTATGTATGTAAGTGATAAAGATAATTTGGAAACGCCTTGAGCATGATGTTTGTTATCTTTCACATTTTCAGAAAATTCTGTTCAGAGGAAGTCCATCTGTCTGGTTGTTTCGAATATAAGCTAACATGACAATTACAAAACAAAGAGTTAGATAAACTTCTGCAAGCAGATTTAACATCCTTTATGAAGACACCTGTCAAATGTTCGTGAGTCAAATCCGAACACAAAGTGTCTTCTGTCGGTTTGTACTTTTAGAATTAAGTAAACGCGATAATTTCAAAATGCAATGACTTGATACCGAATTTGGTGGTAAATTTTGTGAACTATTAGTTCAGGTTTGTGTCAAATTTCTCATGAAAAACGTGTCTAAATTAATTTTTTAAAATTTATGTTATGGTTATATTTTGTTCAGAAAATTCTAACGCATGACAAGGATTAATCGTCAAATAACTCGCCAAAGATGGCACTACAGGCTCAGTAAAATTTCTAAATGCACGCCAAATTTTAGTATTTTGAAACTATTATACGCCAAATCTGCGTGAGGCGAGTTTGCGAGAAGGTTTTATTGAGACCCATAACACTGAAGTTCAAAATGACAAAAAGTAAATATTTCAGCGAATTATATATTTTTTATGGATTTAGTGATATATGTTACTCTATCATGGTTTTACATTTAAATACCGAAATATGAATACTATAATGAATATGATGAGCAGGAATATCATCACAAATTCATGATTTAGATCGTAGTCTCCCCATAATGAAATCGAAGCAGTTCTCACAATTCAATGATATTCAAATACACGGATCCCTCCTATTCTCCGGGAAAATCCGGTAATCTCCAAGATCAATCGAGACCTCCCGAATCGGTATTCGTCCGGACAAGGAACTCATCCTCTTACACTCTACGTGATAGAGTGGCGACACGTGCCGGAATTATGTGACTCCTCACATTCAGAGATTGAAGTGTTGAGGGAGGAATTTATTTCAGGAAGATATATTTGAAAAGTACTTTCGGTTTATCAAAAGTGGAAATATGGAGAAAGGAAAAATCGGTTTTTTCTGCAGCTTGAGACCGGCACGATTTCGGCGAAAGGAAAGGAAAAAATTATTTTGAAAAATATCTTTTTCTTCTTGTATTCAGTAATGTCAGCAAGTTTCTTACATTCTTTTAGGATGAGTGTATTTTAAATATTTTGGTACATACAATCCGGTCGTAAAAAAGACTGTTTTCAGAAAAAGAAATATTTGACCTGAATATTGAAGGAATCGTAAAAATTTCATTTATAAAATAGAAGAAATTTTTAATACAAAAAATGGTATAAAAGTAGGTGAATTTCCAAATATCAAATTATAAGACAAAGACACCAATTTTTATAATAGAATAACACAAAAAATTAAAGAATCATTTAAAAAAATAATCATTTTTAAATCATAATAAAAAAGAATCATTTTTAAGGATTCGAGTCTAAATATCTTAATCCTGAATTTTTTATCAAGTCTTTGTCTAATTGCTTGATCACTTTAAAAAGGAAATTTAAGTTGTTATGATATAAATTGTATTCTAATGTTGTTACAGAAATTGCTCGCTTTTCACCTTAATTATTGATAAATCTTATCATTTCATTCATTTATCTTATGCTTATTGTTTTCATTTTTCTTACGATTAAGTCCTTGACCTAGAATTTTAGTTAACTTCCTATTTAGATAATAAACCGAAATTGGGAATTTTTTATTATTTTTATTAATATAATAATATAAGATTATTTGAGTTATTAAAGCTTTTGTATGATTTTTATAATTTAAATTATTTAATACTCTTACTTTAATGCAGGTGTGAAATTAAACTTCAATTATTTCACGTGTAAGTCAACTCGTCCTTGTACGTGAATAGCGGAGTAGTTATGTTAAGAATACATATTTGGTGACATGTTAATATAACAAAATTGTTCAAGTAAGTCTTTTAGAAATTCCGAGAAACATAAAGCATAAAGAAATAAGCCATATTTTGTAAGAAAAATAAATGCGATTGAAAGTAAAGTTGTTTTGAACTGCTGCAGAAGCATCTGTATCAGCATTCATATTATACATCTCTATATCCTCTCAGCATAATGAACACTTCAGATAATGCAGATGTAATGGAATGTAAATCGGTAATAACACTATTTAAGAAAAAGAAAAATAATGCTTAGCATGGGAGGATAAAATAGAAAATAATGTCAGTAAGAAAATACTTTAGAAAAACTAAAATAAAGTGTTTGAAGATTCCATTTTCATACTCAGTCATCTTACATACTTAAATGATAGTAACTGTAGCAGCTTAAAAACTATAAACAAGCTCCAGTCCGAAGAATACGAAACACCGTACAATTCCGATGGTGTGAGACACAACTCGCCATCGAAATGAAGGTAACTCGACATCTTTGCGTTATCAAGTAGGAAATAAAATTTTGCTTATTTACAAGTCAATAGGTACTCCTGATGAACTCTGGTGAGGGGATGAATGAGCTGAGCACTTCCTCCCACAATGGCCAATTGAAAAAGTTAATGAGCTTGTTTGTTTCTATTCATATGAGTGGCAACAAGTTGCATGCAAAATAAAATGTTCGTAGTAGTTACCATTCGCAATAAGTCTGCCGTTGAATGTTTTTATTTTAAGGTTAATTATATTTCTGCATTTGTTCAGAAATAAAAATCTGTAACATTTAAATAAACCATTCTGTACTCTCTTTGGCAAAATATAAATTTCTTTTTTATTACTAAAATTATGTGGCAAAATATTTCTAGAAATTAGCATAAAGCCCCAAAGGAGAGAGGAATAGTAAATTATATAAAAAAAGATGATACACCAAATATTGTATACAACCCAGGATTTATAAATTCATATTAAAAACATTACACACCATATACATCACTTTATATGCATTAAGATTAACACACATGTGTAGCTCTTAGTTTAGTTGCTTAAATACTCTAATAACTTATAGACTGTAGCTAAAGGTACTAAATCTGGTGTAATTTATATATAAGTTTATGTGTTATTGTGAATTATGATTTTTTTATCTGTCATAGTAAATTTAAGTAGTATTTATTTTTCTTTTAATTGATTATTTATTATCATTGGTGAACAGTCTGTCTGCCAAAGTTATTGGTTATATTTAATTTTTGTTGAATAACTTAGATATAGCCTCCTGCCTATTACACCCTCAAATTGTTTTAAAAATTAAAATTTGGTTTCTTAGCTTGTATTCTGTTCATTAAGTTCACAAACATTTCTTAAGGGAACCAATAACATGACATCATTGAACCTTTAATAGTTTAAAATGGCGAGTCAGATATCATCTAACTTTCGTTGTACAGAATTTACTTCACTTTTCTAACCGTTTTTTTTTAAAAGAGAAACATTATGCATAATCCCATTCTCTCTTTGATATGAATGGAGGAAAATTACTGATTGAATATTCAATAAAATGAAGAAAACAGCTTAAATCTAAGAGCAGAAATTTAATCTGTAGTTTTAAATGTGGCAAAAACTATACTTTCTAAGTTACGAAAATTCAGAAATAATTACACGAATATTGGATTAATGTCATTGAAAAGATAATTTTCTAAGTTTTATGATGTGGGGAAAATGGAAAAATCAATTTTGTATTGCAATACTTTTGATAGCGATGGTCAATAAACTCCAAAATTTGGGGCTTAGCTTTAAATTAAAAGATTTAAAAAAAAATGAAATCTGATATATCAAATGTCATTTTATCATGGGAAAACATTATTATTTTAAGGCATTGTTTATATTAATTAATTTAAGCCATTAACCAATTTAAACAGGCTCGAAACCATCACGCCAATATCAGAATACGCATGCGTCGATATATTGAGAGTCAGGTGCGTAGCGAACATTCGTGCCATGTTGTAGCTTTTGGGTTAAAGGTCGGCAGGTGTGACAACCATCTTTCCCATTTTTTAATAACCCTAACAGCGCTAAATCGATGCCCCTAAAGCGATAAATCGTCAATTTTCAGACAGCTCCTTTTGTGGCTTCAAAATACTCAAAGCAATACAATATGTTTTCACATGATAAAATCATTTAACAACAAAAATGTAAGAACTTTGCCATTGATTTAAAATGTTAAATTATAAAATAAATTTCTATTTTTAAATGATTTTTTTTGAGATAAATAGTCAATTGGAACCAACTTCTGCATCAATTTTTAATGTTGAGGATTCAAAAACCTCAAAGTAAAACAACATCATGTTCTCACATGATTAAAAAAAAACAATCCTTCCGATATACATATTTTCATCTATAAAAAATATGTATGTTCCAAGTCTATCAGTTCTTGATCTATTTTGTAGAGGGCCGACACGCCCATATATATTCAGCTTTATTAGTGGTAGTGTTGCTGGGTAATGAGGGAGTCAGGGATTCATTAGTACATCCTTACAAGATATTTTTATATTATTCCTTCAAAAATGTCAAGTAAAAAAAATCTATATAGACAAATTGAAATATGCATGAGCAAACGACTTTTTTTATCAATATGATGCCATCATGCTGATAAAAGCTCAGATTAAAGGCTTAAATTAATGCTAATTAAATTTATTCCCTTTTTTTCATAAAATTTTCTAGTTTTTTTCAATGTATTACCAGTTTTGTTCTTTCTTTGTTTCTTTTCATGCACATATTAGCCATTTTCATCAATGGCTAAAAACTTGGAGAGCCATGAAAATGCAAAAATCTTCACTAAAACTGATTTCCCAAGAGCCCGAGAATCGCCTTTAGAGATAAATTTGCCATAAAACAGCTTCTTTCCAACAGGAAGAATAATTTTTCATTTTCGTTAAAGTTCATTATTCTTATTATAAGCAATATTAAAAGCAATTTAATGTAGGCATTTACGGCACTGTAAATTAAATACGTTAAGTAATACGTTACCGTAAATACGTTAGTTTAATTTAACTTTGAAGGAGCGTAAAGAAGACATTTCTTTCTCTCACATTCTTCGTGCAGTAATACTTCTGAATTTTTTCGAAAACGACTTTAAAATTAGATTGTTTGCATACATGGTCAAATAATTTTTAAAGAATCTGTCGAAAATTAACTTTAGGAAATGCATGACATTATTTTTTAATGAAATAATGCTCTGAAGTATAATAACATTGTTCAGTCTTTTGGGATTCTGTTTCTTTATATGAATTATTTATCAGGATTAAGAAATGGTTGTTACTATTTTGTTTTAGTCTTCTGATTTCAAGACAGTTGTGTTCGTTTCCAGACATCCATTATGCATATCAAATATACTTAAATTTATTATATTCTTATAATAAAATGTATTCTGAATATGATAAATGTTGATCTTGAATTCACGAGTTAAAATAAATAAATTACGAAATTAGAATTATTCGCATTTTAATTACTGTTTTTTTAGGAATACAAATAATGTAATCACATAATATAAAATAATAAGATAAAAATAAAATGAAAATAAAATTGGAAAAAATATATTTACTTAATCAACAAAATTTAAGATAAGTGATTAAATCCAGAAAGAATTTTTCAAAAAAAACCCTGTTAAATGTATATATTTTGAAACTTTTGCACTAAATAGATACAGAAAAGCATCGAGAAAATAAAAATATACTTATTAAGAATCAAAAGGGATTTTAAAAACATGAAAAAAGGAATGAGGTGTTAGGTTGAAAAAGATACACCAGGCAAAACTTTTCTTGTCTAGAAGTTTGTCAAACGTTTGTTTAAAATTTAGCAGATAGCATAAAAATATTTTACCTAGTTCCTAAACAAAAAATAAACTTTATTTTTATCCCATTCTTAGGTAAAGGAATTCGACTGAAAAATAGTATGCAATTTCTTACATTTTTGTGGTAAATTAACTCCACGAGAGGGCGCTCTGCATTCTTCCGGAGAGAGTCAGAGGGCAGAGTTCGGAGTTCACTAGAGGAGAGTCGGACCTCGGCCTAGAAGGGTGCGGTCGGAAATCGAAAAGACAGCCGAAATCTGAATCCTTGCGTCGAAAAATTCCTTCGCAAATGCCTGATGCACTACGCGTAAGGAGAAAGAATCTTTTGGAAAACGTCAACTGTCCACCTTCCTAATATATAAATTCCTTCTTCATCATTGAATTCTCACTTATAAAAATCATCATAATCTTTTTTTTTTTGTTAATTTAGAAATAAAACGATTAAGCTAACCCAAGTGAGCTAATAAATTAAAATCCATCACAACCACATTTTTTTTCGCACTGAGGGGCATTAAAAAGTTATTAAATTATATGTAAATAAAAAGATTACTGTTATTCTAATTCAAGAATTGTAGACTATTTTGAGTAACCATTATAGCAAATTTTGTAAAAAAAAATATGCATTAGAGGTCTAATTTATAAAGTTACTCGTAAAAAGATTCTACCAGCCTTTATAATTTGAGAAAGCACGACATTTAAGTAATTAATATAGCATTAAAACGAATAAAGAACAAATATAACAGGCCTGAGTAGTCTCTCCAAAACTTTCTGGCTTACTTTCTAATAAGGGTATTTTCCACTACCCCCCGCAAAAAATTGTAAACTATTGATAAAGCAGAGTACGCCTTGCTTTACATTGGCTTAAAATAGTTATGAAATATTATTTTTTTAGGGAATTTATTATTTTCCCTGAATTTATTGTGGGAAATTTGGCAAATAATTCTTAGTATGTGGTTGATTGTATCTAAAAATCAAAATTGTGTTTTAAATGCTCCCCCCTAAAGATTGCAATCAAAATTTAGCATCGAATTGCATCTTTTGTAACATACCAAATTTAATGTAGTTAAGTCATTGGGTTGGAGATATCATGTTTGAAGTACAGATCTTACAAATGAAAGTACAAATAAACAAATGGTCCTTGATGTATTTCGCCTGGAATTTGCAATATAACTGCAATATAGTTGTAAATTCTTTGATTAGAATGTTATTGATCTAGCTCTCTTCATTAGGTAATTATTGTGCTATCTTATATCCTAACAGTCGATCCTCAAAATAGAATTTGTTCAATAGTTAATTAATAATATACAAATTTGGTATAAAGAGTACTCCAAATTTCAGCCTACTAATTTAACCCCGTTTTGAGTTAGTTTTGTATGAGACTGACAATCAAAATTTATCAAAAATTTGTTTTTGGAATTATGAGACATATAAAACTAATTGGTTCCTTAAAATATAGTTTTGGAATTTTTTAACGATTACAATATTTTCTCTTCGTAAGACATAATGTAAAAATTAGTGTAACTTCATCAAAATAGACTTAAAAACAAAATTCAAGCCGCTATAGGAAGAAGGCTAATTAGAAATTAAATCTATATACTTGATATTATTCATCTTTCTCTCTTCATTTTGTAATTATTATGCTATCATATATTCACCCAATAGAATTTGTTCAGTATTTTCTTGAAATCTAACATACACCAAATTTCATCCTACTAGCTCAACTCAGTTTTAAGTTAGTTTTGTCTCAGACAGATAGGCATTTGGACGGATGAACATTTTCCAAAAACGCACCTTTGGAATTCAAGAAATTTTAAAACGTAGAAATTTTTCAAAATATAGAGGTGGAATTTTTGACGATTACAATATATTTTCCACGCTATTAGAATATTTTCATCTCGTGTTTGAAAATGTAAAACATAGAGTACTTTGAAAAAATAGATTTTTATAGACAATTCAAATAATTATGTAAAAAAGTTTAATCAGAAGATGAAAATAGCGAGTAAAAAACAATTTCTTATTTCAGCAAAAAATTTCGACTCTTCAACATAGTCATAACATAACACCAAAAAACAAATCAAAGAAAATCATGTTCTTTATATTTCGAATACTCAAAAGCACTTTAAAGTTGCTTTTAAGAAATAAACAACCCACTGCTACATCTTCTCTCAGATCAAATTTTTTTCACATACATTGTAACTTTTCTGACACTCCTTCTGAAACATCTAGAATTTCGTTTCTCTTCTCACTTCTGCAGAAATAAATGCCTCTGAAGAAATTTCCGCTTTTCCTCTCTCGACAAAAAGTACATTTCCATGCGACACCAACGCAGTTCCGGATACATTGCAAAAATAACTGGCGCAAAAACACCTGATCTGCTGAGAAAATGGAGAAATAAAAAGCATTCCTCTCCTATAAAAAGCATTCTCCAGTTCCATCTCATGTGTTAGTGGTCTACTTGTTGTTGGGCAAGAAGATCGTTCGAAAACAAGAGGGACTTGCTGCGCTGCATTGATATGGATTCCGCTTCCCCGGAAAATCGAACCACAAATATACAATGGCAAGGAATACTTTTTTAGAGGCGAAATATGCGCGTTATAGTGGTATGGTTTTATGAAAATATCCTAATAATGAAAGCTATACTTTAACGTTAGCAAACAAATAATCAAAATATGAAACCTTTCACAGCGTTTCGTCTCCAAAATATGTGCTTTTATGTGTCTAAAATACAAAGTTATTAAAAAAAAGGATAACATTTTGAATATATATTTCTAGTGAAAAAAAATTGATCACTGAATGAAGAAAGACTCAAAATTTTATTTTATGCTTCTGCGATATCAGTAAATGCAGCGCTTTGTTTATAGAATAAAATGAAGTTTTGCTATTACTGTTGTTTTTATTTATTAGTAAATTTAATAATAAAGGGTCAATATTTTTTGTTCATGAATTATAAAATCCTCCGTGCTTTTTCCCATGCGTTAGGCAAAATTAGGGGAAAGAGGAAAAGAGGAAATGTGAGAGTAAAGAGGAAAAGAGGAAATGTTAACATTCAACAATAAAGTAACTTGAATTATTCTCCCAAATAAAATGAATAAACTTTGAATTAAAATAAATTAATACAATCAGAAGCAGCAGGATTCTCACATATATGTAAAAAGTTGAATGAAAATGCATTTAATGAGGGGTATATGGTAGTCTCGGGATGCTGAAACGAAAATCAGAAGGGAAATAATGAATCCATTGTTATGTGGCGATAGATTTATAAGTCAGATAACAGCTTCTGAAAATTGGGGATCACTTTTGTCTAGTGGTTATGCTACGCCGCTACGGAACCTAGCATCATGGATTCTGTCCTTCATCCTCAATCTTTAATCCCATCGATGGCCTTGACTACGCAACTTTGTGCAGCTGTAAAGGCCCCGTCTGCACACAGCAAAAAGCCACCAACGCAAGTTGACAAATCTCAATTGACGAAGCAAACGTCGTACTACACACTTGAAGCAGCAACAACAACAAAAAGTTGTCATACTCACTTAACGCAGCTGCACTCTCACCTAGTAAAGTTTTCACACTGGGCTCGAAATGAAAAAAAAGCAATCATTATGGCCGAAACTATTTATTTACAAAATTTAAGCATATATTAACATTAAAGACGCGACACGAACCAACACACACAACACTTAAAATCTAGCTGGAAACTTTTCTACTGTACAGCTAGCTTTGCAAAACTCACAAACTTCCCTTTGTAAACTCCCTTAGGGATTATCTGATGGCGGGAAAATAGATGAACCTTACTCACCCTAACACTAGGCGCGATAATAACGTTCGTCACCCGTAGATTCTGGCATTGACCTTCACTTAACATAGATGTATTACGGTCGTCGTTTTATTATCAGTTCAACAAGCTATTAATTGATGATAAATAGATATTGCTGGTGTCCTAGCACAGAGGTAGCGCGTCTTCCTCATGATCTGGGCGTCCCGGTCAGGTCAGAGTTATTTATCTGTGAGGTGTGTGAATGTACCCCCCCCCCCTGTAAAAAGGGGCTGTATAAGCGAATGTGATCATGTATAGCTAAGCACGTACTCTTGACCCTAGGTGACACAACTTGAAACAATAGACGCATACCTTCAGCTTAAAATCACTGACTGCGTCAGCGAGCCTGTCCATGGGAAGTGCCATTAGTAACAACAACTACAGATATTTCCAGTAGATAATAGAAATTCATAGAAGCTATTTGCTTAGATAAAAGGAAAAAAACTGTTCATTCATCCATGTCAAATCAAAATGCTGAGATGTCCGAATAGAGCGTAACCATAAAAAATCTACAAGCAAAGAAAAAGTTTGGAAAGAATGGTATGGTTCAGGCTTGAAGACTACGCTTATTACTCTTCTGCCAGATCCTTATATCTTACAGATCTAATTGTTACAACAAAGAACAACAGTTATTATTATTGACTACAAAGTCGGAAATTCTATAACAAATTAACAACTACTTCATGCGTGGAAGGAAATGAATTTGTTGAGTCATTTTTGAGTTGAATTTTGTCATCCGGAGAATGAAGCCTTCTCTTAAATATTAATTGATATAAGTTAATATTTCAATATTTATATTTTAACAATTCAAATAATGTTATCTTTTAATCAGAATATTTTTTCATTAATTTTTAATCACATATAACTAGAAAAACAATTCTGATTTTCGTATAAACAGAAGTAAGAATTTTATATATATTTTAAAAATAAAATATTAAATGTAAAACTCTTTCTAATTATTCCTCGATGGAATTTAAGGAAACTCAAAAAATAATTAACAAAATGGAAATTCTCTTCACATTAGATTATTGCTGTGATAAAAAGAGATTTTATTATGTAACATGATTCAATGTAGAATTGTATTTATTTTGTTACAAATAAAGAGTTTTTAATCTTCGAATATTTTACAAGGTTGTATAAAGTTTTAAATTTTATTAGATCCTGAAACGTATTATTCTTATTTTTTAAAATTTTTTTAGCAAAACAAAGAAGAAACTAGTTTAAATTGGCATTATCAGCTCTAAATTTAAATATTGATGAATAATGCATACGATTCGAGTTATTAGCTCTTACGAATAATTTACTGAAAAATTTGAACATTAAAGATTTAATTCTATATTGTTAAAAATATACAATAGGAATTATCAGCTCGAAGTTTTATCTCATGCTTTCCAATACAAATCTATTATAATCCACTCATTGCACACATTTGTTCAAATTGTATGGGGCTACGAATGTCTTGCAAAACAATGGTGAAAACTAGTTGCCGAATCCAGAATTCCGGTGATAGTTTAATATTTTTACTAAATCAAACGAACGCATATATATTTTGAAAAGCTTTTTCAGATTAATTAAAACCAAAATTTCAGAGAAAAACTCATTATACTCCCAAGATATTATATTGGATTCCATTGATTTGAATCGGGCTTATAAGTTAGTAGATTTTCATGCTTGCAAAATTATGGACCGACAGACATTCAACCCTACAAAGGATTTAGATAAAACTTTAATAAGGACCTACATTTTAGATGGTAAGTCTGTGCATCAAAATTTATCTATCTAGTTCTTTATGTTTTGAATTTACACAGATCAAATATATTTCCCCTGAAAGATTATCTTCAAGTTGGATGAATTCTGGAGTTACGGTTTGATCTTTGTGCCATATTTTACTCGTCTATATAAAGCGTTTTTGAGTTACGGTGTTCATATACATAGACATAACAGATTTAATTTTAAAAATGTATCAAACTCTGAGAGACCTGAAACATGGAGAGTCATAAAAATGTCTAATCACAATTTTTTCACAATTACATGGCTTTCTCAAATATAAAGAAAATAAAAATATTTTAATACTTTAAATTTGAAATTTAAAATACTATTTCAGTGACTATTTGAATAACTGCCATATACTTCTGGCCTACAGATGGGAATTACATATTCTTAATATCTTCAAGTAATATGTAAAACAAAAAAATTCAGCATTCGTGAAATCTGAACTTTTTAAAATTACTTTTACATTGAAAATTATGTTCATTAAGTTAATGTTATTTTAAACGTCTATAAATAAAGATTAAAAAAGTTTGTCATTTTGGCATGCCTCATATATTACGATCCGATATTATTGCATTAGTTTAATTACTTTAAATCATTGATCACTTTCTTTAGATCCGGAAACTTTCGGCAAAGTTGTGTTGATCTCTATCTTATATATAATTCAAGAAAAGCAGCAAAGAAATACTTCATGGGTAGTTTAAAAAGTGCATAACTACCCCTAAAAACAGGGATTCCTCATTAAAGCAGTATTTTATGCAATCAAAAAAAGAAAAAAAAATTCTCTGTGGAATAAATTATACAAACACTTTTGGCATTTTGCCAGGACGTAGCTTTTTTTTGTTTGTTTTGCGATTTTATTTATGTTAGTGTCTTGTAAGCAATTTAAAACAACTTTTTACAGCTGAGCAATTCACTATTTGTGATTGCTATTAGCTTTAAAATTAAAAAAAGAAGGAAAATAAATAAAGACAAAATTGATCCTCCGTGTGGACTGTAATGCATTTTATTGGTGATATATTATTAAAGTTATTAGTAATTTTACCACTTCAAATAAACAAACAATATATATATATATATATATCTTGGTCTTTCTGGTATTGAAACTAAAGAAAGAAAAAAAGTATTATTGTTGAACATTCTGCTGCTATACAGCATCAATTAATTTTCACTTTGATAAGATATTTACAATAGCTGAAAGTCATAACAAAACTCTCAACCATTTTTGGTGACTCTGACTCACCATTCAAGATAGTGCCTCATTTTGATGTTTTATTTGCTTATTTCCCCATTTTAATTGTTGAAAAAGCCTACATAATTATTAAGAGATGTAGATTAATTTTTCTAAGAAATTGGACTTAAAAGAACTGTGTATATTTATTTTTATATCAATAAGCAAATATTTGTATTAGGTTAATATATAATTATTTTTCGGGGTGCAGAAGGTTAACTTAGGGGGGCGATAAGTATTTAAATACGTACATCAACTGTCACTCTGTCTGCAATCCATTCATTCTTACTAAAATAAAGTCCTACTTTAAATTACAAATCAGGACCGCTGCTTCAAACGTTTCTCAAGATAAGTGGGATTATGGAAAAATTGGTAGAAGAACTTATGAAATAAGTTCTAGCATCTCGAAAAAAGTATACATCATAGAGTGGAGAATATGCTATACCCATTTCAGAACATAACCTTTTCCCTTCCGCCTTCTTCGTTTCAACTTCTGATGGTAATTGCCCAACCTCTAATGTGGAAAATGTCCAATACTTCCAACTGACAATGCTACAAAGCATTCACTAACACAATCTCCTGGTATTTCCACATTTCTTTATTAGAAAGTACGCTACTGCGGCTCGATAGTCAATGGGCTTTATAAAAATAGTGGTATTTTAGACACACACACACACACAAAGAATTATAATCAAAAAAGATTCAGGATACAGGTTATATCGTAAAAAAGAATTATTCATTCTTAGAATAATTTATCTCCGAGATTGAGAATTTCTTTCTGAAATTCAGATTCGTTTTATAATTTTTGCTAATCCTCTCAACCTGATTTATAAGTAGTATAAAAATGATTTTGCATTATTTTTGCAATTATCTATAAAGAATCTTGGAAAAATACAAAACAGGTAATGTAGAACAAGTACAATAATATTCATATGCCTTTCGATTTATCGTTGCTTTCAGATAGGAAACCAACTATAAGAATGTTTGTAAATTACTTGTGGTTTTTTTTTTATCATATTTGTTTCTGAATTCTTTTAACTTGTCTTACAATTTCATCTGTGTCATATTTTTCTTAAAATTATGCAATTAATCAAGTATAAGTATAAAAAATTGTAAAAACAATTAAAAATAACTGTATTCTGCAATGTTGATTCTTTCATATAATTTGAAAGCAATTTTTACATTTTTAATGGTAAATTACGTATCCTCATAAATAATATTTCGTGTTTACAAAATAATTACTTTTGTGAATGTTTTTACTATTCTAATTTGTTTTATAAATCAAATGTATAAAGAATTAAAGAGTATTTACTTTCATAACTAATTGGATTTTAATTAAAATATGTCAGAGGGAAAAAAACATTCATAGCATTAATATTTAATTTTTTTTTTTTTTTACTTTGCCTGGTACTTTTTAATCCAAAAACGTTAGTTGACTGAAAATGAAGTTTCTTTTTTTTTGAAATGTCTTTTGTGATAAAATAAATAGTATTTATATAATTCTTTTCATGAACTTTGGTTTAAATATTCAGTAGTACAAACAGCAGCTTTAACTTTGAAAAGGATAAAGAAAAGAATTTTATTCATTTCCATAAAAAAGAACATACTTGTGAAGAATATAATGATTGCATTTGTGAAGCAAAATGTGTTAATTATTTGCAAAATCTAAAATATATCCCAGGTGGGTTTTTTAATATTTATTTTAAGAATAAGTATAAACTAACAAGACTTAATTCACATACATATATATATATATATATATATATATGCGTGTGTTTAAGAAAGACTAAAAAGGTGTACACACTTTCTCATTTTGCAAAAATATTTTCGCTCATGTTTCGCAGCATTTATTTTCTTTTCCTAAAATTTTCTTTAAAAATTTTTTCTTAGCAAATTTAATTTTTCAGTTTATGTAAAAACTCATGTTTCGCAACAATCAAGTTATTTAAAAAAAACATGACAAAACTTAATGATAGTAAAATGTAATACTAGCATGAATGTATTAAATGCTATAAATATAATAAAAATGGTATTTTTGTATTTAATACAACATATTAGTAAAAAAGATTTTTTTAATTTATCAGGATAAATAAATTGAATTTAATCTACTTTAGTAAAAGAATTTAGCAAGTTCATCTTGATTTTGGTGCGGCATGGATTTTGAAAGGAGAAAAATTCGGAAGTATATAAAACATATAAGTGGGTTTGTCTACTGTTTATATGCAAGTCTAAGATTTAAGAAGGAAATGTATTCTGTTTCTTGATTAATTCAAAATCCTTTTACGATCTCATATATAAAATAAGCGGAAAAAAGGATTTTAATCGACAATAAATTCAAAGTTTTGGCAAATACCAACGTTTCAGCCCAACGTTCAGTACTGAAGACGAATTTTTAGAATTATGTCTACTTATCTCTGAACAGTATAACCCGTAGTCTTTAGTCAAAACAGAATATTATTTAATATGATTTTCTATAAGACAATTCTTTTGTATCGATGTTAGATTTCTATTAATTTAGTTCATAGAAAATATTTCTTCCAAAAGAGAAGTGAATTTGATTCTTATCAATCATTAAAAATTAGAAATGTGAATTTGATTAATAATTTTTTATCTTTAAATATAAATTTGTATCAAATTTTAAAGTAGAAATCTGGAAAAATTTACTGTTGATTCATATACTCAGCTGCCTATATTTAAGCGTTATTAATGCCATAGAGTCCTACTTTAATGTTTCATTTACTTAAATCATTGTTTTGAGCTAAACTTTGGTTTCATCCAAAAAAAGACATCGAAAATGCGCGTTCTGTTTTCTTTATTGGACTGCGAACTGCATCTCAAATGCTGAAAAATGGAGAACTTGTAGCGTTTAGGACTTAGCTTAAGAGTGCCGTATACACGCCACCTACAATTTTCAAACGTAATGTTATCCTGTGGGAAAATATTGTCCCGTGTTTCGTTTGCTATTACGGTGTCTTTATTATGAAGTCATTCTGCCATCGCAAGAGGGAATAAAAACACAGGTTTCTCCCGAAGGAATTTTTTTTCGTGCGTGTCAAAATATTTTTAAATATTTAATAAAAATTGAAAAATGTCAAGGCCGCCATTTAAACGATTTTTTTAAAAAAATCTGTCATAAATAAAATAAAACTAGCAACTGAAATACATTCGTTTTGGTACCTTGTTTCCGATACATATAATTTTTTTTTAAAAAGAAATTAGGAGAATGTATAAAAACAGCATTTTATACTTAAACTTGGAAGAATAATTTGAACTCCCCCCTAAAGTTCCTTTAACTCCTCCCTTTCGCGGAGGAATACACACTAAACCCTCCTTTTACCACGTGATGGATTGTTACTTTTATTATCTGGTCTTCACCCCGTCTTCAAATATCCCCCTCAGCATTTTCTTTCTGCTTTTCGGTGTTTTTTTTTATTATTTTGTTTACCATCACAGCTGTGGTCATCTGCCCCTTCACCATCGGCACTCGTTTCAGCGAATACTACCGCAACCCTGAAAACAAAATTAGTAAACTTTTGTAAAAGAATTTGAATTTTGCATTTAGCAGCATTTCCGGACGGGCTAATTGGTAGTGATAGAATTTCAGAAGTAAAATGCACAGCAAATATTACTCCGGATGAAGTAATAAAAGTTTTTAAAAAAATTTATTTTGAAAAATAAGCAAAGATAAAAAACAACCATTAATAAAAATCATAAATATTATTTTCAAGTGCAGGTCCAGCTGCATATAACATACACAGACAAAAAAATTTTCATTTTCAAAGTGGACGGCAGAAAACAAAAAATTATTCATAAATCCAAAATTTTGGCAATGAAAAAATAATTAAGATTCTTTTAATTTGACTGTTTATTGCCAAAATTCGTTGATCTCAGATATCTCGAATGAATGAAACTTCGGATCCTTTTGCGATTATACATTATTCCATTAATAAATATTAATGGAAAAAAAGGAGAAAGCACTAATGCTTTCATAGCTTTTTTTTCTCTGGATATTTTTATAACTATACTTTTTTACATACAATTCATAAATCAATGCTATTTTGTCAGCATTCTTTTTTGTAAAAATTTTATTTATTTGATCTTGTGTTTATGAGATTTTGTACATACATATATCTTATTCATATATCTTGCAATAAATAATGGTTAATTTTATTATAAATTGAAAAATAAAATTGTTTTTATCAGAAAAAAAACAATTAGCGGTAATAATTCATTTTAAAAAAGTAAGATTTAAGAAAATTTATATATTTTTTTATTCTTTACTAATACTTGAACATTCTCAAGTTTCTGAATGGGTTTTCTTCAAAATCGTTGATATCTATAGTCATAAAAGAACAAAAAATGTATATATGTGTATATTTATTACAATAGTTCACTAAGCAATATCTTTATTAAAAAGTCGCCTTTGACGATCAGCTGGTTCAATAGTATTAGAATAGATATCTAAAGCTTTACATATTTTATATAACTTGGTTTCTAAATAGCCTTTTTTGAAAAATATTTAGCTATCAAATCTTCAGTTTTTGATAGCTATATAATTGTGTCATATTATTATGTAGGCCTTAAGAAGTTCTGTTCATTATATTACTTATCTCGTACTACTTTTCTGTCAGAGTGCATAAAATTTACACGATAAATTAGAGTGGAGAGGTTAAATTGTAATTAATATAAACGTTTTTTCTTGAAATTAAGTTTTTCTTGAAATCAAGTCTTTTTTTTAAAAAAAAATATGAAAATTGAAAGCAGAGTCGTTCAGTATTGAAATTGTATGTACATTGCAGTATAATTATTATCATGTCAGAACATATTTTGGGAATGAGGTTTTCTGGTGTCAACAAAAATCCGTAGGTGAAAAAAAAAACATTTTAAATTTTACTATCCGCACGAGCATATCGAAAAATCAGCTTTGAATAATGCGTTGCCATAGCATTTCCAAAAGCTCTAATTTAAAAAAAATAAATTAATGACTACAGCCAATAAAACCTAGAATAACGTTATTTTGAAAACGTGATTATATGAAATGTAATGAATAGGAAATGATATTTTTTTAAACAATAAAAGCGATAAAAAGTTTTTTTTGGATCGTTTGCAATACTAAAGGAACTCATTCAATGAAACCATTAAAATGAATAAAAATATAATTTAAATTGCACGAGCACGTGGTGCTTGGCCGTTCAAGAAATCATGTTCTGACACGATACATTGAAACATGCATATCAGATTTCATTTAAATCTTTTGTAATTTTCATAACATCTTAAAGAATTATTCAACAGAAATTTTACAGATTTTTCGTAAATTTCAATTTTTAATTTTACTTTCAAAACATTTAAATGATGCAAATATAAACATTTTATATGACCTCAGTCAATAAATGTTCTTATTAAAAAATTATGAGGTTTACATTTTACACAGTCCTTTTGTCCTAAGGAATCATATTCTGAAAAATACTCTTCATACTTCGAGTTTTAAATAAATAAACTTCCTGTCTTCTGCTTTCAAATCTGTTAGTTTTTACATATCAATATTAGATCAATCAATATTTCCATAATCAATAATCAATCCAATCACCGTCGAGGAATCCTGGTAGCGTATCTTCTTTGAGACCGTCTATGAAGTGGTCTAAAATCGCCAGCTTTTGCAGAAGATCGATATTCAAAATTCATAAATTATTCAGTTTTAGTGAATGATTCAGTTGATTGGAAATCAAAAATGTTTTCTTTAAAATATTGATGAAGAAAACTGTGTTATCATTAAAAAGATAATTAATTTTGTGCTGTTAATAGTTTCGTCAAATTATAGTATTGTAAATTTTATAAAGTTTTTAGATCTTGTTATTCTTAAATGTAATAAATTATTGGAGGTATAAGGCTCAATGTTAGTAAAATTAATTAATATTAGATTAGAATATTATCTGTACTGCGTATAAATAATACTGAATGAGAAAGTTTTTGTATTAGTTGAAGTTTAAACACTTTCGTTTTTCAAGTTCCTATTTCAGTTGAGAACATTGAAAATTAAAAGAGATGCATTGCACAAAATGCGGAATGGTATAAGGTTTTTAGAAAAGTATTAAATGTTAAATGTCTCATAGAATTTGAAGATAAATATACTCGTGTGAGTAAGCAATCAAGAACGAGTAAATTTTAGCAACCATAAATCTGAATTATAAAAATTAACTAAAACTAAGTTGGTCACTGCTTTTATGACAACGTTTTCTTATATGACATTTGTGTAACAATATAATTTACAACTATTTGTTTATCAATTTCTGGTGACATAGGAGTAATCATAATTTCTATTTCGTACGAAGCAATATTCCTATCAAATAATTTAATTGAATCTCGCACAACTTTTTAAAAAACTTTAGTTACATACAAATAAACAAAATTGCTGACAAGCTTTCAGAAATGCGGAACAGTCTTGACTCATAATGAATGTTAGAGAGAGAAAGCTTTGCAGTTATTTACTCTTTTTTTTTTCTTTTTCTTTGTGTTTAATGTTAGTGACCATATTAACCATATTTTATTGAAACAAATTCTTTAGAAATTAGATTCATTTTATGAAAAATCTCTAACTTCTTTTTATTGTTTCCATATTATTTTTTTATTTATAAGTAAAAAAAATATTAGACGAATTTTCAGTCTCAAATATCCCAGATTCTGATAACAAAATAAATCAACAAATTCTGGCTAAGCAGATGAATGGTTGTACTTTCAAAATCCAATAAATAATTAAAACAAAATAAATTTAGAAATAATCACACAATTAAAGGTTTAAAAATTTTCAAAACCAGGAGGCATTCAATCCAATATGTGCATTTTACAATTTAATTCATTATTTTTCCTTCCAATTTCCAAGTTGCATTAAGTTGGTTATATCCCACGTTTAGGAAAGTTGAGGAATAGAATTCATCCTAACGTTATTTCCAAATTAAATATATTTATCTTTTCTTTTTGATGTGGTACAAATGTGCCATTTAATTAAAATTTAGGATATTGTCTTTTTTGCGAAAATCAGGCAGAAATCTGGAGCATCCTAGCTACACAGAAACACCAGGCAATGTTGCACAAGTTGAAAAATACAACTTAATTTTTTTTTTCATTTCCTTTCTCATTTAAGACAATTCAATATATATTTTAAATAAATAATTTGTTTAGAAAATTAAAAAAGGAACATTTTATTAAAATTCCCTGTTAGTAATAAAACTATTGAGATAAAGGATTGAACCCATTCTTCCGAGTCCGAAGTCTTACATTTTCATACAAGTAGATCTTGCCCACTCTCCTGGATTGAAAAATTAATAAACGTAATAAGTGTTAAAAATAAAGTCGTGTCAAATAAAATTCTATAAATATTAAATTATTTAATTACTCCTTCTTAATTACAGGATTCTATGATATTAACAGAATTATGAGAATTAATTAAATGCCCCAAATCGAAGTGCTTCGATAATTAATCAGTGATGAATTCTATGTTCTAAGAGTCCTTCTAACATTCCCGCTGCCCTCAGTACGATTTTCTGTGCAAGCAGAGAAAATCTAAAATATCTAGCTCAAAGAGTAACTTTTCCAAACTAATTTGGAGTGAGAGAGGGAACCGTGTTGGTTTCCGAGAAGCCTCCACAATGAGAAAGGGCAAGTTTTATTGGGGGTGGGTCAAATGACCTTCTGAATGTAACACTTCCACACAGCAGTATCTCCTGGGGACCAGGAATTCTTTTCTGTTTGGGTGTTATTCGGCTTGTCAATCAAACCTTTTAAGCTTCTTTCGTTAGCTTAGTCACCGCCCTATCACCCCCACCGATAGGAGGCGCTTTCGTCGACATCGAGTTTTTTTTTCTGTATATGGCGCTCAAGAATTTTATGCAGGTGGAGGTAGAGATAACTTCATAAGAAATTTATGGATATGACTCTCTTTAAATTCATATTTATATGTTTATTAAAAAAATGTTTTACTAAAAAACCTTGAATAATAATTTAAATAAATCTGCATAAGAATTTTCGAGTACCGCATTCCGAATCCTTCATTAAAAATGACATTTTTTATCGAACCAAAAAATAAAGATATAATCGATATATCTTATTATTTAGCACATCTCACTGCACACGTAACTTCGAAGCATGAAAAAGTAACTGCTTGGCAAATGTTTTATAATTTTCAATTTTTTTTAAAAAAAAATGTTTTTTGAGAGAGTTTATTCAAGTAAGTATGGCGAAAACGTAAATAAATTTAATAAGCAAATGAAGGAAGAAAAGAAATTAAAGAAAGCATTAATGCCGATTTTTCACTAACACATATATGAAGTAGGCAAAAAACAACTGTAGAAACCAGAAAAAAATCGCTCTAAATTTAATGAGAATGAATGTTTCCACTTTACTAATACATTTTTAGAATTATATCTTTTTAAATATCTATAAAATTGTTGACTCAAAAATTAATGAGATTTCATCATATTTGAAGAATTTATATGAATTTTTGGACAAAATATATCAATGATCCATGTTTATCTGAAAGTAGTTACTGAAAAACGCATGT